>VSDK01022082.1:261052-301578 GCA_009767595.1 Symbiodinium kawagutii
CAAGAGTATCTCACCAAGAGTGTCTTACAAAGAGTGTCTCACCAAGAGTGTCTTACCAAGAGTGTCTCACCAAGAGTGTCCCACCAAGAGTGTCTCACCAAGAGTGTCTTACAAAGAGTGTCTCACCAAGAGTGTCTTACCAAGAGTGTCTCACCAAGATTGTCTTACAAAGAGTGTGAGCATTCGGGTTCGTGGGCTCCATCTTGTTTTTTTGCACAAGCATGCGTTTTGAATCTAATGAAAACATATGAAAACTAAGCAATCCATATCATATTTCAAGTATCTTATTTTCATGATAAGATATTAAATCCTTTCATGCTATTAACCTATGAGAATAAAATATATATCCTATCAGCAATTTTTGAAAGAGATAAGATAAATAGATTATTTGTAGACTAAGAAAGTCTTTTGGGTCTCTTGCTAAATCCGAGACCTCAGGAGCCTTGCAGGGCAGGACAAAGCAGGGCATGCTCAAACCAAGACACCGGAGAATAGACACAAACTCGTTAAAACAGTGTCGGTTTCAACCGGTCATAACTGAAAGTCCAGCTATCAGCATCCAGTCGAAAGACTGAAAAACTCTGAAAGGACTTGTCTGTTGAGGTTTGCAAAACAGAACTCGATACCAGGTCCTCGTGCTGGGTTCAGCTTGGCCAGGCACAGGTCGTCCGCCTTGTCTCCGTGCTTGCAATGCCTCTTGGAAGCTGGCTGCGGGGTCAATCACTCTGTGCACCCTGCACATGGCTTGTGGTTTATAGTTCATCAGTTTGCTCCAAATTTGGTTTCTGGTTGGGGTGCCGTGGCGCGGGTACTGTGGGAGAAGCAGTTCCCAAGACAAACATCTCAACCCTTCTCTATTCGATTGCGCTCTTCTGCCACTCCAAGTGGCTCTGCAATGAAGCGCTTCACTGTGGCGGTCTTGCCGCTGTTGCTTTCTCCGCAGACCACAATGGAAAGACGAGGGCACTCCGGCATGATTTCCTCAGTCATGCGCAAATGATAAACCTGTCGCGCGAAACCTACCTTTGAAGAAGCAGCTCATGGCAAGCACAAGTTTGAAGGCCAAAGTCTTACAACCAAGTCTCCACAACCAAGTCCTGCAAAGGTCGCTCACGCTTGGTTTCGTGGTTTGAGCCTCAAAAAGAAGGCTGCGCAGATTCAACTAGGATGTTTCGCGGCATGTGAGTTGGTGGCTCTCCGAGACTAAGTTGAAAGGTCTTGCGCGTGCGTTGATTGCTCCAGATCATTTCAGCCCATCTTCCAACAGGTCAGCGGACATGCTTGTCAACATGCAGAAATCCTTGCATCAAAGTCACCAGTTGCGGCGGTTTGTTTCCCATTGGTAGCCACTAACGATCCAATAATGGCCACTATTGACAGGGAAACGCCATGTTAAAGATCAAAGCACACAAGGCAAAATGCAGCAAGCTGAGCACACGACGAGTCCACCAGTTCGACTTCATAGAGGTCCCCTGCGCATGCCGCGCCTTGGCGGTAATTACTCGGATAAACTATTGTTTTGAAGCGCGGTCAGTAATGAGGCTGGGACAAATCAACACGAGGTTCTCTCCGCGGTTGCGCGGATCTTCCGCCAAGTAAATGGCGTCCCGTCCGCAGGCCTTGCTTGCCAACAATCAGATGCCCAACCCTGATGGTATTCTCTGAGATCTGGACGTTGCACACGCAGCCTGGTTAGGAGTCCGCAAAGAAGACCTCGTCAGGAGTGCTGATCGAATGCCGACAGTGGACATGCCACACAATTGAGTCCCAGACAAGACGGGCCATTTCCTCAGCCAGACGACGATAGTGTCAGAGGTGTGAATTGAACTTTTCAAAGACTCACAATAATCAATGCTCACACCAGATGCGTACAGTATTGACTTACATGATGTGTGTCCAAATGTTGATTCTGAGATCTGACGCTGATTTGTCATTTCATGCGTGCCGCCTCGCAATATATGTTCCAAGAATGATGCTGAGGTGATGGGATGTAAAAATATGAACGCCATTGGTTTTCACATTGACGCTGGAAACTGCGCAAATGCTGGTAGTGCGACCAACTTTGAAAGTCTATGAAAGACAGACGTTTGTCCTGGTCGACTTAAATATGCGGGGTCAAGTGTACACTTGAAAGTTCAATGCTGTGAAGCCACAAACCAATTGACCCGCTGACTATTGGGAAAACATTGCCAATGACATCCATCGTCCATTAGCAAAATTGCCATTGTCAACAGTCCGTTCCTGAACGTAGAAATGGATGGTATTGAATATTGAGAGATTCCAAATGAACCACCCACATCTGTTGCAGTTGACATGATCATGTTGAGTAGTGAACCTCCACGACCGGCCCAAAACCTGAACTGGCAAAACATGTCCATTTAATAATTTCCATTGGAGTCACTTGATTGTAATTTAGACACATGGGATGAGCAACTCATAGATATATGGCATACATGTATGTACCTTTGCCAGACAGAACATGCCATACCGTCATCAGCATGTGTAAATAATCTTACCAGTCGTAAAACTTCTTATGGATAGCCCACCATGTTCCACCCTGACACGTCTTTCCAGCAAGAGCATTTGCATTTCATTAGCACATTGGCAGAAATGGCAAGGTACATATGTAGAACTACTGAGTTCGAGTTGCAGGAAGCAATGGGAAGAATTTGAACAGATCCAGCTGCACTGCTCAATTGTTCAATCCAGATATTCTTAAGTAGGTTGTACCCCTAGTGGTTACGGTTGTGGAAAGCACAACTGTTGTTCAAGAAGCCACCAAAGTCATGACCGACTCACAAGAAAAGGCAACCATCTGGCATGGCAAAAATGATAGCAACTTCCAAGGGGAGGCTCCATCTCACCATGATTCTACTACAACGGTGGCTCAAAAGTACTCTCTGCCAGTTCTCTCAGCAGCTAGATCAACCCTCTGTGAAAGGATGATCAAATTCGTGGTGGAGCATCATGGTCTACTGGTGGTTTCAGTAAGTGAATGTAATTGATGCAGGGCTGCGATTTAGCAGGTTTGAAGCAAGCATGGTCGATCATCATAAAAACTGGTTTATAAGCCTCGACGATTCATCGAAAAAAACACATCATGATGTGACCATGATGGTTAGGTTCTGGAACAGCCATCCGCTTTCTAAACATCCGGTCAAGTTAGGGACTTCCACGGACAACGGACGGTCGACAAGCTGCGACCGTTTTTAACCGACAAGAATCGACAACGAGAAGGTTGGTTTGGTTGAGGAAGACTTTGTTGATAGGCTATGGTAGCTGGTTTAGTTGGTTTGGTTTGGTTTGGTTTGGCTGAGACAAACAAATGATAAATATTTCTTCAATCAACCAACAACAATCAATCAACAATCAAGGTTGAGGAGGACTTTTCAATGTTGATTCAGAGTCCCTGATTGTGATAGGCAAATGACAAATTGATAGTTGGATGATAGATGGAAAGACGACGGACTGATCGTGGTCTGGTTGGTGGTTGTAATCCCGATCCAACATATTCGTCAATCAGCCAACCATCAATCGATGGGGAAACAATAAATGTTTAAAACCAACTGCCCTGAACTAGCTTAAACATTATGGTTGCTTGTTCTCACCTATGATTAACCATTGCTGGGCATCATGAAGCATCGTTCACCATGTAATGAGTTTGTCGTTGTGGATCCTGACTGTAACGAATCATTCTCAAAGTTCCCGTACAGTTTCCGCTGCGTACTTCCCACAACTCTTCGCTGTAGCTGAGCTACACTTGGCCCAGCGCATGCGGTGGACTGAGTTAACAAGCTGTCGAATGAGCTGGCGAAGGATAGTTCATCTGTGTTAGTGGTTACCATGGACCCCTAAGGGCCCGTAAAAAGGTATAGGTCTTGGGCCTCGAAAATATGTTTGATAACCTGCAGGATTGGTGGTGAAAATTCACTGGCGAATAAAACAATCTCCAATAAGACCTTTAATTATACAACCAATCATGATGAACCAGTGTTAGCCATGAACAAGGATTGCAAGTCACCGCATGGTTACATTGGTTATTAGCCATAGCTCCTGAGAGCATGCAGCGGCGAAAAGCGAAAAGCCATTGTCAACCAAAAGAAGTTGTCACTTTTAACCCAAAAAAGTTCATTCAGAACCAATTACGTGCTTAAAGAAAAGTATTAGTTGCCACTTTTAACCAAAAGAAGTTCAAGAACCACTTAGGAGCACTTAGGACTAGGACCCCCCCTCTACTTGGTCTCTAGAAATGGCCCTGATATTGACTACTCTTACAAACCATGAACAGCAATCACACTTCACCATGTCTCTACCTTGGTCAATTCAATCCTGGTGGGCGGAACGGCTCAGCAACTGCTCAATGAGCCCATCGCACGGGTATCAGTGACAACTTTGTTCCTGAGCGATGCACCGTCATCAAAAACCACGGAGAGAAGCATGGCATAGCAAGGCACACTGGTACACTGGCACCATTGTGCTCTTTGGGTTGGCATGTCTGTAATTACCCAGATACTCCATGTATGGTATATCTATATAATCTATATACCTCTATTTCTGTCATTTCATGGGATATCTACATATTGGAGATGAACATACAGCCATGTAGAGACACAACACGTTTGTGTCTTTCCTACTGGAAAAAAGAACTGAATCTGTTTTGGTGCTTGGAGTACCTCCTGCATGAAGGTCCCCGTTTGCTTGAACTGGTGGCTGGTTAGCATCGGGAGAGTTTGAACTGCTCTTCCATGATACAGTTGCATGTCTCAGTGGAAAGACGGATGTGAATTTTATCTCCAACTTGACGCTGAATCTAACCCCAAGAAAAAGGAATAGATGAACATAGTTTTCTTGAAGGGATAAACTAGTAGCAGATTAAGTTGATCAAAAACACATCATGATAGTAATGCAACTGCATGGCCCTTGGCTGACTCGGCCAATGGATGACCCGTTTCTGATTAGTTGCAAGAGAGTCATCATGTGTAATCATTCTGGATCCCATTGGAAAAACACAACACTGGTCCCTGGTTGTGCCGTCTGTGGAATCAGATCAGCAAATGATGTTCAAAGCGCGGATAACACTAAAAGGTCTCATGGTTCAACGATTGTGAAGCGTTGATGAGTCCTGTCAAATCGCTGTTGCAAATGGGTTATTGATCAATCGATATGAAGCATTGTGGCTAGTTGCTTTATTGAACTCACCAACCAAAATCTACGTGATACGTCTAATTCCTGCTGTAACTTGTGGCTTAAGCTACTGTGAACGTGTTTGCTGTTGTTCATGAACATACAAGCCATCTTAGTATCAGGCAAATCAACAAAGCCCAAGATGATGCGAAATACTGTACTAAATTGTACTGACCAGTTTTGGTGGTTGCTCAATATACGAACCAATCTACTAACTACCAACCACCAAAATCAACGAAGCCCAAAAGTATCAGGATCATGATTGGTCAACAGTTGTGCTTCGCACCGTCAGCCCTCCACAGCCCTGAGTTCTACACGGCTCTTGGACCAACAGCACCGGGCGACCTTCCAGCGCTGATGATTTGATGCTGCCCCTCGTCAAGCAGGTTGCAAGGTGGATTTTATTCACCGTGTTATAGAATTTGCAAGAAATAGCAATGCACAGTAATGTTTGTTGCTAAACTAAGCCTCAAAGATCTAGTGGTACGGTTGTTCGAGGTAATGTCTAATGATGCCATGTATTATATATTCATTGATTTGTGCCAATGTTCCCAGGAGGTGTGGTGCTATCAATGCCATATATCAAGCTGGCCCGTTGACATCACAATGATGTAACCAAGTGGTGTGTTGGACATGGCTAAGTTGGACACGGCCCCGCGATTCGAGGCTGTTTCTCAAGTGATTAGCGCCAGCTGGTCCCCATCAATTGCTGCTCGATGAATAATTATTAATCATGAGTCGCCATGATCAATACTCTATTAATTAATGTGAAATGATGCAAAATCCATATCAAGAAACCACCCCCAGTTTCACGATAAGTATCTGGTGATGTACCTTCAAACATTGGGTTTATTGGTATGGATCTTATTGTGAATCTTGACAAAATCACATTTTACAGGAGTTACGTGGGCCGTGGATCACATCTCCTTTTGTCCCGCTTGTTTCAATCTTGATCATGGAAGGGCCAGCAAGCACATGTATCTTACCCGTATGTAAATATGGCATTCATTCAAACCATATGAGCACATGATGAAATTTGTAGAGATGAAGACATCTGTAAAAACCAAATTAATAGGGACTGTTGACATTTCAAAAGGTCCGACAAAAAGGGTCTGACTGTCAGAGTAAGGCAACTGGTTGGTGGTTTCAACCCCTATGAAAAATAGTAGTCAACCAACCATTTGTTAATAATCATTAGTAAAAATAAAAAATGTTTAAAACCACCAACCAGGCAACTGTTGGCGAGTACCAATCATGCTACCACTGACTTCATAAGTCCTCTGTTTGGGCACCGGGTCCGTAGGTGCCCAGGCGGATGTATCAGGGGTACCCTCACCCCAGGTGGTAATTACAGCGGGACAGCATTATAACATGCGATGGTTTGATAGGCCCTGTTATCATAGTTAAAATAAATATAATGGCAAATTCTGTCATGGTAAACTATTGTTGACTGTTATGGTAATCTATGGTCTTTATTGTTATGGTGGCTAACCTCTAATAATGCTAACAAAAAGTATATGCTTATCCCCATGTTAAATCCCCAGTATTAGCTATAACAAACATTAACAAACATAGTTTGTATTCTTTCATGACTTCCTACCATGAGCTCGTAGGAAACCAACCAAGAAATTCTAACCAATGGAAAGTCACCGAACCAATATCTTTATTGGTACTACCTTATCACTGGTCATCACCCAACAGTAACTCACCAACCCCACACACACACACACACACACACGCACACACACACACACACACCCTCCTACTCCCAGAAAGCCCACAGTGACCCCGACACGCCCGACACTGTGTCGCGGTGATTCCGCACGTCCGCTGTCATCTCAGGTGACCTGATGCAAAGTGATGGAGTGCGCAGCCAGGAACAACAAACCATAGCTGGTTGGTGGTTTCAACCCCTTGGAACAATATGCTCGTCAACCAACCGAACATCTCAAATACATAGATGCATGTTTGCAAATATACATGTGTAGATGTATATATATATATATGAGTACATTTACATATTTAGACTCTATATATGTAAATGTATATACATATTTAGACTATATACAGTTATAAATTCAAATAAATATATATATATATGTATATACATACTCATGTATATATATATATATATACATTTGGGAACAGTGGGAACTCAAAAAAAAAAATCAAACCACCAGTCAAAACAAACAAATGAATAAGGCACCGCGTGCTGAAAAACAAAAACACTACGGACTCAGCTGAGGGCACCCCGTTCCGCACGCCAGTGGTCCTTCACCGCGCGAGCTCGGCAGGAACGGGCCGTCACGCAAAGCTCCTGGAGCTGTCCTTCCAACTGGGCCGCGTCAACACCTTCACCAGCAGCGACGGCAGCTGAGCATCGAACACAGAGCCTTTTTCACCTTCCTTGCAGCGGGCAGGAGTACTTGCCTTGATACTTCGATCATCTTCGATCTATGTTTCTCTAACGTCTGGAGGCACAAACCATAGCACTTCACGAATTTGCGTTGCACGTATAATGTGCGCAAGGACTTGCGTTGCGGCGGCAACCCATAGTAGGCCTCCTTTTGCCCCCTTGTGACAAGGGGGGGGTGCCTGGCCAGACCTTCGAGGCAGGCCTGGCTTTCCTTGGTATGGCTGCGGGCCTTTTCATCCCTGGCCTTGAGCCCTCACAGCAACAAGGATACTCATGAGTTCCTATGGGCTCTTGTGGGCTCCCATGGATTCTTCTAGATTCTGCTGGATTCTTATGGGTTCCTATGGGTTCTTTTGGGTTCCTAAGGGTCCTTATTGGTTCCTATGGATCCTTAAGGGTTCCTATGGATGGTTTTGGGTTCCTATGGATTCTCATGGAATTTAATGATGGTTATGGGTTCTTTTGGGCTCCTATGGATTCTTATGGATGCCTATGGATTCTCATGGCCTCTGATGTTCTTATGGATTCCTGTGGGCCCTCATGGATTCCTATGGGCCCTCATGGATTCCTATGGATGCTTATGGGTGCCTCTGGACCCTTCTGGGTTCCTATGGAATCCTATGGGTTCCTATGGACCCTTATGGATCTCCATGGATTCTCATGGGTTCCTAAAAGTTCTTTTGGGTTCCTATAGATGCTGATGGATGTGTATGGATGCTTATGGGTTCCTATGGTTCCTTGTGGGTTCCTTTGGACTCTTCTTGGTTCCTATCAATCCTCAAGGGCCCCCACGCAACCCCATGGGTTCCCATGGGCTCCTCTAAGTCTCCTATGAGTTCTTATGATTCCTATGGATTCTTATTGGTTCCTATGCGTTCCTATTGGCTCTTATGGGTTCCTATGGGTTCTTATAGCTTCCAATGGATTCTTATGGACACCTATGGGTTCTTTTGGTTTCTTTTGGGTTCCTATGGCTTCTTATGGGTTTTTTTGGTTTCTTCTGGATTCATATATCTTCTTTTGGTTTTCTATGGCTTCTTATGGGCACCTATGGATTCCTATGAATTCTTTTGGGCCCCTATGGGTTCTTATGGCTTTCTATGGGTTCTTATGGGTTCTTATCGATGCTTATGGGTTCCTATGGCTCCTTATGGGTTCCTATGGCTTCTTATGGGCTCTTATGGGTTCCATATGGGTTCATATGGGTTCCCATGGGTTCCCATGGGTTCCTTTCACGCATATTGTTTTTATTAGGCCACCACAATTAGCACAAGGTTCTTTTTTCATAACCTAGGTAATTACCATTTTTCTGGGGTGATCACACTGAGCACAATAACCACCATATCCATAACGTGTTTGGTGGACATGAAAGCCATGACAGCTTGGAGAAATATTTCAAACCAGGGATAATTCTCATAGTTCTGGCCACAGTGGTTGGCAAATAGCTACTTGACCATTATGTGATGAATCACAATGCATCAAGCTGGGCCATGGGGGCCATTTTAATCCAGCTAGGTAAGCTCTTTTGTACCCCATGACAACCTCATCAACTAATCTCATCAAACTGCTTGCCTTTCAACTTTCTGCTAGTGGTGGTGGTGCACCCCAAAAGTTTTGTGGTCTTGACATGGTGAACAATACAATGTGATAATGGGCATGGTTATCATGATGTTTTGTTGTACTGTGTTTAAGGGTCCATAGGGCCACCAAGGCCCCCCATGGCCCCACCCAGCAGCTCTCACAGTACCGATTCAGGATCCTTCAATCAGGTCAACTGATGGTGAATCATGGCCAAATGATGGCTAATAAACGATAATCTAATTGTTGACCATCAATTGACCTCACTGAACTGTCCCATTTACGTCCCTCGATTGGTCACCAATCAATGAATTGAATTGATTGTCAGTCATTTAGCCACTCAACTATTTATCATTTAACACCTTGATGTTGACTAATTTTGCTTAACCAACCAATAGTTGACACCAAAGCATGGCATAGCATGGCTAATTGATCGTCAGTCATGCATCGCTGCGGTGTTATCGCCCTCAGACATCCGCCCGTGATGGCGGGCTGCCTCATCTAGGGCCCTGTGTCCGCCGGTCCACGGTAAAGGGATACCCTGGATTGAGCCACCCAATGATCGGGCACCAGTTGCTTATAAAACATCATTGACTATACTTCGGAACCATCTAACGGTGTAGTAACTATTGACATTGTTTACGTTTGTTACTAGGGATGGACATGATCATTCAACTATGTGAGCCATAGGTCATAGGTTTATCAACCCTCAACTACTATGAACCATCGGTTTTTACAATAGCCACTGCTTTTCACCACCACCGAGGATCCTCCAACCGTGTCGGCCACCGCCTGAAGCTTCGCGACAAAGGCTCAAAGAGGCGCTCTGGTTGCCTGGGGTAAAACCATGGCAGCTGGGGTATGGCAGGGTGGGATGATGACCATGTTTGGTGCTTGAGCATTGACCAAACATATCCAACCATTGGATCACGAAGCCTTTGCAAGATATACTACGCTACGATACAATTACACATAACTTGGATAGTAATGACAGTAATAAATAGCAATCGGAGTACGATAGACAATCTGAGCGTTTGCACGCAGTTCATGGCAGAAAACCTATGCGTAATTGGATACGGCTGTGTCCAGAACGGCTATTCCCATCCCAAAGCCATGACTTTGAGATTGTTGATACTGACCCAGGTTCCTTAGGTTGCCTTATGAAGATGGTACATCTATTCCCCATAATTATTGCTTATGAGCCCCTTTCAGCAACCATAGACACGCCAATTAATCGCCAGTTCCCAAGCATCGGTCATGGCTGGCTGCAAATCATCTGGTACCCTGGCTTTCCTCACCTCCCCTTGGTACCCTTTCACAGCCCCATGAGTCACCACGTGCCCGGGTTTCCCTGACATCGGTGATCGACGATTCAGCTCCTCGTCCGCAGAAGGGGGCGACCTGCGGTGGAGTTCAGCTCGAGCTGAGTTGGATGAATGGTGAGCAACGGATGGTTTGATGATGGTCTAATGATGGCTTAACGAATGGTGAACGACGGCTCATGAATGGTTTATGAATGGTTCAATGATGGGAAATGAATGGTCATGGTTCATGAAATGGATGGTTACTCCATCAACTAGTTATTGTGGTTTAATGATGGCTCAACGATGGTTAATCGATGACTAATTCTACCAATGATCAAAGGATGGTGCAATGATGGCTGAATGATGGTTAATTGATGACTAATTCTACCAATGATCAAAGGATGGTTTAATGATGGCTGAATGATGGTTAATTGATGACTAATTCTACTAATGGCCAACAACAAATGACTAATGGCTTCCATGGATGGATGATTAATGATTCCAGTTCAAGAATGACTGTAAATGGTTATCGCTATAGTGTTTAACAATGGAATGAATAGTGGTTCGTACTAATAATCAATGGGTTAGTGTGTTGACGATTAATGCCGATTGGGTGATTCATTGCTATTGATCATTGATAGTATTGATGGATAAGAATGAATTTCAATATGAAATACTTATGAATGGGTATTGGTTGGATACTAGTAATTCAATAGTTTTGAATACTAGCCATGGCTATTCAATAGTCGGCTATTGAATAGTCATAATTCAGCCATTAATGGTTAATTAACCATGGATGGCTAAAGGCCATGACTGTTGGTAAATCACAAATGATATATAAATTCAAGTTACTGACTACTGACAGTAGAAAGTATTAATGCTTAACAATGGGTGAGTAATGGCCATTATGGATGACTATTAGTAAATCACAGATAACTAACGGTGGCTAATTACATAATGAATTATATACTAAATTCAGTATTTGCAAATATTTACACTGGTTACTTGATGGCTTATCAAGGTCAATTGCGGCTTGCTTAAGGGTGAAATCATAAAATGTTATTTAGATTTATCGCATGAAATGGAGAAACAAACAGGTAGACAAATCAACCAACAAAAAAAACAAAACCATCCCAAAAACCAAACAAACAAACAAACAAACAAACAAACAAACAAACAAACAAACACTTCGATCACTGGCTAGAACAACAATGATGAAAACAAAACATAGATTCACATATACATAAGAACGTAAGCGGCACTCAGTTACATTACATTACCTTTCGTTAAATTAAATTCCATAACACACACGTGTTGATGCCAACGTACGTAGACACATACATAAATGAAACTATGCGATGCGTTTCGATCGTAATATCAACTGCGAACTGCGTGCATCTATTAAGTAGAATCACATAGCAACCATCGCCAGCCTTTAATCATCATGATTAATCACTAGCAATAGCTATCATTGATAAGAACATGACTAATAAACAAATCAATAATAATCAGAGATAATGTTAAAAGCAAGAAACATGTTTTCATGTTTCCAATTTATCTTACAACATGACCATAACTAATGATCCATCACTATGAATCATTCATCAACATTTCAATCATTGTTTTAAAGAAGTATATATCAACCATCAACCATTGCTGACATTTACTCACCATGATGAACAAGGAATGAACTACCATAAACTACAAATCAACCACCATGGCAAAGCATGAAAAATGACCCATGACATGCCGCAGTTCCCGCCTCCACTCCCGTTGCATCGTTTCAAAGGGACTCGATGAAGACCTGACGCACACCCAATGACTGGTGCCGGTCTTTGATGGTGCTAACAATGAATCAAAATGCTATCTCTATGAACATGTGGTTTTGACAAATGCCCAACCATATTAACAACTAATAGAAGCATTACAAGGCTATTGATCATACAACGATTTGATAATACAAGTTAATACAACCATTACAAAGGTGATTTATAATATAAGGATACCCAAAGTTATGGAATCATACAACCACTATCAATCATTGAAGGCTGTAAGGGACAATACAACCAAAATTCATAAAGGGGAATATTGGTTTATGACTGGATGAAAGGGATAAGACTAATGGATAATATTGGTAATTGAATGTAATTAACTAGCTACCAACATAAACTAATGGTTATTGTAAAGGATAATAATGGCTTTATTAGGATAACACAGCCATAGCCACTGGGGCTATGAGGGATCATATAACCATTATCACATTGAGGGACTATTGAGGATAAAACGCCAATGTAAGTGGTAGGTTAATCATGTAAACACAACAATCGATAATCACCAAGAATAATCACGTTTATGACAGTTGTCAAGTTGGTCAATATCACCACGGTGACTACCCTAAATTGATGCTAAACATACCCATGGCCAAATGGTCTCTGAGCTAAATTCTAAAGAGAGGTACCAGCAAATGACACCACGTACTTAGAACAACAATTTGAGTGTGACGAAGATTGCGTGAAATTGAACAACAAATGGGAGAGTGAAGTTGACAAGCCAACAAATGTGGAAAATGAAACACTCGAGCCACAACCCAACTGTGATTTTTGTTGTTGGTCAATCATGGTGGATCGATGATTGAAACATCAGTGCTCGAAAATGTTGGACAACTAGTTGGGTCATGATTGGTTGTATATCTCCGGATCCTATAGTGCAACCACATTATCTGGTTGGCGGTTACACATCATCCCCAAAATACCAGTTGATGAACCCACCCACCCACATATTTCGGAAAACAAAAACATATTCAAAACCGCCAACCAGTAGTTGTTTACCCATGATAGTTGCTTATTATCCCTCATTATTAACCATCATTAATGCTTAAAACCACCAACCAGTCATTGTAGCAACAAAAAATGCCACCAACCATTATAATCATTATAGTAAACACTATTAAGCACTATTAACAACCAATTCTTAGCGTTAAAACCACCAAACAGGTTAGAAAACGTTGGCTGCTACCCATCACATACCAAGACCACCTACTCTGCCGTGTGCCTGGCGGCTTGGCGCAGGGGACTGGCACCGATCATCGTTGCTCCGGCTGTGGGCGGTGCTGCAGGCAAGTGCGGCAAGGGTCCTGGTGCTGCGGGGTGCGCCGCCATCGAGGCAAAAGGAGGACCTGGGAGTAACCATTACTACAATTGGCAATGGGTCAAGGCTTTAACCAACCAATTTCATGGGGGATAATCACCAACAATAATAGGGAAAACAATGGTTAATGATGGGGAACCTGGGGTACAGGCTTTTGACCCACTGCCATTTTCTTTTAAGAGTAAGCATCACTAACCAATACTGACCATCATTGACCATGATCGCAGGGCAAGTCTTAACGCTTGTGCTGGCCATCTTAAAAAGATGTTCCGGAGGGTTAGAACCTCAAAAACAATTGAGAATTGAACCGTCGCAAAATATACTCTAAAGGTCCCTGATACATAACCCCCGTGATTAATCATTGTTTTTCAGCTATCATTGTGTGTGATTATCTCCCTCTACTTGGCTGATCAAAGCCTTGACCCAGTGAACAAGTATGCTTAGCCTTACTCAGTTGGCTACCTAAGGTAGCCTTCTAAACCTTATAGCTGAACTGACAGTGAATGTAACCACTTCTGAACTGTTTCGGGTCTACAACTGCCATAGTTAACCTATTAACCACTAGCATCAACCTCTATTAACCACTATTAACCCATTAATCACCAGTATTCAACCTATTAACCACCAGCATTCTAGCATCAACCACCAGTATTCAAGCATTAAACCACTATACTCAACCTACATCAACCACCACTAACCCATGTCAACCCCCAGGTGTCACGACCCAACGTCCCCGGTGTCACCACTGTGGGACCCCGCAACGGGGCCGCCGTGCCGAGGCGCTCAGGGGCGGCGCCAGGTAGCTGCCCAGGGGCTTCGCCGGCAGCGGGCGCAGCGCGCGGCTCAGCTCGGCGCGCAGAAGCTCCTGCAGCGGCGCAGCGGCGGCGGTGCGGTGCGGGAGCGGGTGGGGCCGGGGTAAGGATGACTAGTGATGGTTGGTGATGGTTAAGGATGGTTTTTTGAAGGTTAAGATTGATTATATATAATGATCAGCTTATAATATTAATGGATCTATTATAGATAATATATAAATGGTGATAAATGGTGATGCATGGTGATGACTGTAAACAGCTTATTAGCAATTTTACAATTTTACAATTAGCAATTAAACAATAGTCAGGTGTTTATAATTATTGTTTGCCAATTATCACACAATTAAACACTAATTAGCAATTTTACAATTGAACAATAATTAGCAATGATGGTTAAGGATGGATTAAGGATGGTTAAGGATGGTTAAGGATGGTTACTGATGGTTAGGATGGCTAATGATGATGGTTCATGATGGCTTTTTAAGGTTTTTAAGATGGTTAATGATGGATTAATGGTGGTTAAGATGGCTAATGATGGATTAATGGTGGTTGAATGATGCCAAATGATGGCTCATTATAGACACACCTTATGATGCTTAGTGATGGTTGAATGATGGTTAGTGATTGCTTATTATAAACAAGATATTATAGAGATACACCCGGATTATAAGATATAAATGGATCTATTTAATTACATTTATCTTTGTTACAGCTTATTGTAAACAAGATTCATTGATGTAAAACAGGATAAATGATGAAATTAGCCCAATTATAAAACAATTGGCTGATACCTATAAAGAATTTAGTTAATAAACACCCGGCTGATAGCAATTAGCAATGTTAGCAGCTTATTAAAAACGTTTAGCTTATTAGCAATGTTATCTGATCATTGTTTACCATAACAATTTAGTTAGTCACCCGATTACAAGATAAAATGTAGCTGATTGTAATAAGCTGTAACATATGAATGAATCAGCTTTATCCATATGAATCAGCTTGCAACTCATTATAAACATTTAGCTGATTCATACGGATAAATGTTTATTGTTTATTCATTTATGTAAGATAAACGGTCATATTTATTGCTGATGATTTTGTTGTTTATAATAAGACATATTAGCCCAAGCTGATTGATGGTCAATGATGGTTAATGATGATTAATGATGGTTAATGATGGTTAATGATGCTTTTTGAGGTTAATAAGATTGTTTATCAACCGTGGGGCCGGTTAATATGTTACAAGGTGTTACAAGGCTTGTCTATACTGGATGTGTAAGATTGAGATTTATAATCTATAATGGACATTTATAGTGGCCCGGGCTAGAATTTATGATTACAGTAGATAAGTGGTGCTTATTAAGATGATACTGTTGTCTATGTAAAACATATTACAATAATAAATTTAAGATATGAATCTAATTCTGATTCAATATATGTAAATATATATATACATAAATATATGTACAAATATCTCAATATCTCAGCCCTACTAGCAGGTAAAGCACAAGCTATTTATACTTATAATATGAGGTGGTTTATTTGAAGGTTGATCTTCAATATGGGGTGGTTAAGTTTATTGGGTTTTTTTTTATCATACCATTATTCAAAAACATTGATCTCCAAACAAGAAGCACTGAACATCATGAGCCAATATTCACTATTAGCAACCAGTATTAACCACCATTGTTAACCCCCGGTCAAGCACCATGATTATCCCTAATGAACCGCCACTATTAATTGTCATTAACCAGCAATAGTACAGCCATGATTCACCACCACTTTTAACCATCATCAATTACATGTTACTCCCGAGTTGTACATTGTTTCAAAAAGGCTTTAATTTGAGTTGTTTCTTCCACGACTAGTAGTCACTGCAAATATACCCTAAGCTACCTAATGGTGGGGGTACCATTATGCACTCCACTTTCGGATCGTGGCAGCAGAGTGGCACCCCCTGGTTATAAGTTGGTTGAAATTCGCCACCATTCAGTATAGCGTTATATTCTCTACAACTGTTAGTTGCCCAAACATGAACTAGCCTAACTTCGCTTTGTGAACCCTGAGGTATCACCACTCCCGCAATAACGACAACCATCATCAGCACTCGCAGTCCTGCCCTCGAGCCAAACTTTGTAGCTCCAGCAGGGCAGCCTTTGAAGAACAGAGAAAGGTCTCGGACGTAAAGGTGGGAAAGGCACGATAGACGCAAAATACATCGGAGCCTTGATCGTTAACTATGTTAATAGTGATTTACTAGGGCTTGATAGGGATTATAAATGGTGAAAACCAAGGATAATGATAATGAATCATGCCAAAAGACGTGGTTGATACAAAATGGGGCCCCTTGTTTGCTAAGTTTGTCTAAAACCAGGCTAACGCTGGTTATCGGAGATATGACCATGCATAGTTAAATGGCTTATCAAACGACTTGGAACTGGGGGGCGCACCTTGTACATAAATCAAATAATTTTCCTGTTGTAGATAGAACGTCGCATCGTACCATCCCCGTAGGGTAACTGGTTTTAGTATTGAAGATGGGAGAGATTCTATATACTCCAGGATGATTCTACTATATAACACACATAACTCTAACATACACAAATCTCTATCTATGTGCAGTTCCCTAAGTAATGTGCGTGGAACCCGTCCATTTCCTAACAGTTGTGACTTGCAATTGCGCTTCCTATCAGTTACGCACATCTCTATTGACATCTCTTCTCAGGACTGCCGGCTTCTAAGTCGGACGATTGACTTCCAAACCTCCTGCGCGCATTTCTTACGATCATAGTCACCATTCATTAACAATCATCAACCATCAAAGAACCATGATGAACCTACTATGAACCATCATTCATCAACCAAAGACCACAAATATCAGGGAAAACAAAGAACGTTTGAAACCAACAACTAGATCATTCACTATGGTCAACAAACAACCAACCTCCCCATATCATCCCCTATCATTAACCATTACTAGCCACCCTTAAGCATGAATCATTACAACAAGCATTACAACCCATGAAACCAGGCTTCAACACGCCCTCCTCCAACGTTGCGCAGCCGCGCCTGCATCTCTCTTTGTCTCGCTGCGCCCAGCTCAGCGTATTTCCTGGGTGAAGTCATCAGGGCCCAGCAAAAGTGGTGGGATGCCAATGATATGGCAAGTTGGCTCAAGCAGTCAACCATCAATGGTTAACCAACCAACCAATCAATGGTAGCACACGGCATAATGATTAATAGTAGGGATAAAACAGCAATGATAACCGATATGGGTCAATATTTGGCGAATTGGGTCAAGCAGTTCACCAACCAATGGTGTCTAGCTGGTTAATGGTTGACAATAGGGGATACCAACTAAATAGAGGGGATATAACAGCTATGGCGAGTTGGGTCAAGGCTTTAACCATCAATGATTTATGGATTGTATAGTAACAGGCAAAGATAAGGAAAACTTACTGTTATACTTGATGTATGTTGAAATAACTTGGATATGTGTTGCTAATGCAAAGATGTGTTTAACCATGATAGATACTAGAATGGGTATTCTGTAAATAGATGCGTATATATTCATATAGTAAACAAAAACACCACATGTTATTCATCTTTATGTACAGTCCAAACATTACTATTTTCACATAGAGTTGTACATGTTATCTACGATCAATCAAAAACATTTCTAGTGTGTGTATCAGTACAAATGTATGCACATTGCCAGCCTTCTTGCACATCGAAACTGATTTGATTATATTGGTGTAACTTATTGTGAGTTGTGAATAGTGTAGGTCGTGATATGAAATGGAGATAGTTTTCATAGCCCATGATAGTGATTGGTAAAGCTATTGATAAGGAACTAGTTGGGATAGCTAATACATGAATCACATTGGTCATGCCAACAAAGAACCGTGTTACCATCACGAGCAAAGGTTCTGCTTGGGCTAAACTAGAATCGGGACGGGCCAATGGCTCCATGTCTCTGCAAATTGTTGATGGTATATATTTATATATGATATATATTATATATATATATATATATATTGTATATAAATATATATATATATATGCTGTATATGTATATATATATATATAAATATGGTTGTTTTGGTGTACAAGCACACCGACACATACCACTATCAATCGCACCCATTATTTTTCCATTCAACTCTGCTTTTAGTTTCGGGTGGTTTGAGATGGTTTGGAAGATACTCAGATTCAATCAAGGTCCGACATCTTTCACCCAAAACCCAGGTCGTCTCTGTATGTAAGCTCAGACGCGTCTTTCAAAAGTTCTGTTGGGCAATAACCCTGAGTGCTCACTTGTGGTTGTGCTTGGAGTCAAAATGGGAGGTCCACGTTGATCCTCCGTGCTTGACGATCAATCACCAGCCATGCAACTATCCATGGTCAAACCGGTGGTGGTTTATGACGAACAGCTGGGTTCATGTGATCTGCTGGTTGGTCAATAGTCATTCCCTTGCTTCTTTTCACCCCGAAGATCCAGCGATTGTGTACACAACCCCAACTAATGAATGATCAATCCCGCTTTCCCACTGCGAACACAATCGGTGAACGTAGGTATGGGATACCATGGTTTCTTCACCCGTTTTAAGGAGGTTGTTACCTCGCAATCCTACACTTTTTCAAGCTGTGCGCACCTAGTCACTCCCTGATTCCAAGGCTCAACAGATGTGTGAAGAATCCCAAGGGTTCACGAGTTCCCATCATTGAAACCAGTCGCCTTCCCACCATGGCGAGTCGACTCCCCAGGGAAAACGAGTCCTACTCTCCACTTGCACTTCCGCCAAAGAAAACGCAAGCCATCTAGTAACGATTTAGGGCAATGAACCAACCATAATGTTGGGGGCTCTCTATGGTTGGTGTATTACTCTAAAATCAAGTAATAAGTCTAAGCATTTTAGAGTAGCAAACCAACCACAAAGTGCGCTCGCCAAGGTGCAAGCGACACTCCATGGTTTCCTTCTCGGCTCGGATTTGGCATTGCTGCTCCGTCTCCTTCGCCTTTTCACTGCACACCTGGGGCGCCCTACGAGGACCGGCCCTCCGTTCCGGTTGAAGCAAGGGATGGCAACCACTGGTGCCATGGATAAACCGTTGATTGTTGTTGGTGATTCTTGGTGATGATTATTTTATGATTCTGGTAGGTGACTATTGTTGGTGATTGTGATTGGTGATTAATGTTGGTGAGTGTATGATTGGTGACCATTATTGGTGTTTATTGCTGGCAATGAGTGTTGCTGATTAGACGGGTGTCTGCTGCTTTTCACCAAGAGTAGTTTCGGATGAACGTTCGTATGGAGGATTCATATGAATAAAGAATGAAAATAATGAAACTTTGTAATTTGATGGTAGATGCCCAGCTATGTTTGATAACAAAAAGTGGTCTTAGGAAGACGGATCTACCATCAAGCATGTACTGTATGTATTTATGCGTTCGCATGATATCACTGTTCATCGAATATTACAGAATACTTGGTAGGCTTGGGCTTGCTGTCACGGAGGCTTGGGTTTGCAGCGCTTTGAGCTAGCGTGCAAAACCTTAGGAACTCTGCAGGAACCAGTCTTGACACCACGTCCCAAGAAAGACCCTGAGTGAGGGCTTCATAGTAAGCCGGGTCGTTCGTTTGCAATACCTCTAATGATAGCCGGCCATTGGTGGTCAGCTTCCCGCTCGAATGGGCGACCCCATACAGCCAGGAACGCAGAACCTGGCTGCTTTGCGACCCCGCCAGGGTCGCATACCGGAGCTGGTCTCGCACAGGCTTGCTGTAGCGGTTTCCCGACTGGCCGTCTTGGTTAGCATTGGTTTCCAGTCAGGTTCGCTCATGAATGCCTACAATTATCGTCCACAAATAGTATTCATGTGACACACGCGGAGTATAGAATTGCCTACTTCAAGCATGTGCCTACTGTACAAATATACAGTAATTCATATGCAGGGATGGGTACATTGCCTTAAGGAATTCCACCAGATTAACCAGCACACCCTCAGAATCATTAGAGGCCATAGCTGCCAACAAATGATGAAGGAGTTAACCGTTGCAGCGTAATGCTGATACATAGCTCCAGGAAGTCAGAAGTTCCTCGACTTTTCGTTCCAAGTGAAGGTCCAACATCAGCCAACATCGGACTGAGGCCACGTCGGCGGTCAACCGTTCACAAACCTCTTAGGAGGTATCGTCGTGGCACTTTGGGGCTTCATTTCGTTCAAAGGCTCCACTCACTATGAACCAGTATGAACCAATACGAACCAGTATCAACAAATTTGAATCACGACTATCAACTATCATTAAATATCACTATAGCCATCATTAAATATCAACCATTCATTAACCGTCATGAACCACTAAGCAGTCCTTAATTAAATATCATCAACCATATTTACCCTTACGAACCAATATGAAGGGTAACAAAAAGATTCATGAACCTATATCTCACCATTATCCACCATTCTCAACCAATCTGCCACTATAAAGTGCTACGGTATCTTACCCCTATGTACCACTATATAGGTGTTTCTCAAAATAGGGGTACCCCCAAATCATCTAGTCACAAACCATTTATAGGAACAAACCAAGCATAGCATTGGGACTCCCTATTTTGAGAAATCACCATCTAATAGTTGTTAAACCATTACATTAATGTTGGTAAATATCTACCATTGTTGGCCACTATCAGTGGTTATAACCCCTGTAACCCCTATAACCACAAGTAGTTGTTGATGATTATCCCCTAATATTAGCCATCATTCTGTAGTGGTTCTATGTGGTTATAACCCCTAAAAGATCCGAACGCATCACTGTTAATGAACTAGTCAACCATCTATAGTCAACCACATAGTAGTCAACCACCTATAGTAGTCAACCACCTATAGTAGTCAACCACCTATAGTAGTTATAACCAGCTACATATAAAAATCCATAGTCAACCCATCTACCACTGCAATGCTTCCTCACACACCGTGGTCGCTGCTCACGCGAACCTTCGCCGCTCGCTCCGCGGTGGCTGCGCGTGCATCCGAGTGTCGGAGCTTCTCCTGGGCGGTGGATGGTGGGCACAGCATGGAGGGCACAGCATGTTCCCAGGGACTGATAACACTTGATACTGTGTCAGTACTGAGGTGAGAATAGTGCTATCAGTGAATATATATATATATATGTATATATACATATATCTAAATATATATATATATGAATATACACATTTATATTGGTGTTATCAGTGTTGACAATGGCCCGTGACACGCAAGGGGTTGATAGTGATTGATATTGCTTGAGAATAGTGGATGTTGGTTGATAATGGTGATTAGTATAGCGGCTTGCATTAGTGATTCATATTGACTGTTCGTTATTAGTATAGTTAGAATAGCATGTTTGTTAGCAGTGATTCATAGTGGCGAATAGAATATTGACTGACAACGATCAACAGTGGTTCGTATAGTGGTGAAGAATAGCTATTGCCAATGGCTGCAGAAGTTACCAATGAGAAAAGTCATGCTGGAATAGTAATGACTGGTTGGTGGTTCCAACCCCTATGAAAAATATTAGTCAACCAACTAATTGTTAATCATTATTGTGGAAAATAAAAAATGTTCAAAACCACCAGCCAGAATAAGCAACAACAAAGTGGATTCTAATACGTAAGGCGCGTCTGTTCGAATGGTGTACTCCAAAGGGGTTGGTTTTTATCCATGACTTGGCTGTGGGGCTGTGTCAAGGCAGCTGTCCATTAGTTCTGTTCCATGTCACCTTGAGCTGTCCAGAAATGATAGAAATGTTAGTAATGCAACGGTGCAATAAATGATCCCTGAAATGCAGTAGGTACTACAAAATCAGTGAAGAAACCATCGGTCCAATGTGCCAAACAAACTAAACACCACTAAGATTGGCAGGATGATCATCTGAAGTGGGCTAATTCTGGTTGTGCCAAGGATCCCCACAAGAAGTAGAGGGGGTTGACCACAAAGAGCATAAGTAGCACATGGCTCGTGGTTCCCCATCTGCATGAATAATACAGTATTCATGCACATATGTATATGCATATTCAAATACACATATGTGTTTGCAGACGTGTGTATCTATGTAGGTAGGTTTGTAGGTGGATGATGCATGTGTTGATACATGCAGTTATCTAATTTGTGCGAACAAATTGCCATGCATAGACATACGCGACATACGCGTTCGTGCACGTACCTATATTGTAGCGTGTATTATGCTGGCAGTCTTACCATCAGATTCAATCTATTAGTGAAAATAAATGAACATGATATAAATGTATATATTAAAGAAAAAACATATGGATATATATATATATACGCAGATGACATCAAACATATTCGGGGGATTCTCGAAATGGAGGACCCCCTAAGTAGGTGGCTGATTACGAATGAATGGTCAAGAATGGATGATTTGGGGTACCCCAAATCTCCCTGAAAAGAATTTCTATGAAAACCAGGTCATAAAATCCGTGATGTTTCCACAGGTTGACCTGCTCAACTGCTCCGCCCAGCATATCCCTGACCAGTTGATCAAAGGCGATCTCCAGTTCTGACGGCCTAGTTTCAAGCCAAACACTGGGACTGGCGAGCTTACCCGACCATCATCAACTCCAACCATCATCAACTGGCAGTGGGTCAGTTCACCCTGTACCCCTTGGTTCCCCTATCATCAACCATTGTTTTCCCTATGAAATTGTTGGTTCTTATCCACCATTAGTTGGTTAATATTGATCCATACAGCCATATATAGCTGGTATATCCTCTATAGTTGCTAGTTATCATCCCCTACTATTAACCATCATTAAACCAGCTAGTTGTTGGTTATCTAATATTGACCCATAGCCAACGATCATTGACCTTGGATTTCGAGTTGGGGGTTGGGGAGGCGGGTCCATTCTCACCCTCTGCAGATCCTCAGTATCCTTCAGGCGTTCTTTCTGCTCAGCCAAACGGAGCCTCAGTCAGTCACATGTCCAGGTTTCTTGAATCTACAATCAATGATAATTCATCACTATTCATTGGAAAGCACCATTGATCAGTTGATAATATCAAATCCATTCAAACCCACAATCAATGATAATTATAATTGAATCACGATCGAATTGGAAAGCATTGCTTGAGCATTCTCAGCCATAAACAACCATACCTACCATCACCGCCAGATTCCTCATCCTTGATAGTAACTGTCCCACAATCATAAAGTGCACCAATCAACCAGCAAGAATTATATATATATATATAATTTTATTACCAGTGATTTGGTGTAAAAGAGATGGTGCACTGCACTAGCAGCAAATGAACATCCCATCAACTACCAACCACTGACAACATTCTCAGTCAACTGCTACCTCACCATCATAAATTGAGTATCTTTGACTACAAGCAGCTGAATTCACCGTCATTATTCCTCATTCATTTCCCAGCATTGGACAATTCACCATGGCCATGGCATGTCATAGCTAGCCATCTTAGACCAAAAATCATGGTAGCCAGGCTAAAGCGAGAGAATGTGAATCGGAAAGACCACAGTAATCAATCAAAGTGAACCTCCATTTGGTGGTTTTCAAAATAGAGGTACTTTCAATATTTCTAGTAGTAAAGCAACCACTCTGTGGGTCCGCTATTTTCAGAAACCACGTTTGAACAACACTGGCAATTACTGAGCATTTCAAACGACTATTGACCACCAACCGTGGCAAAACGTTTGGTGGTTCATTAGCCAACAGATATCTCATTCATCACCAAATCCCCATCGTCATCATGAATCATCACACAACAATGACAAATAATTAAACCACATGCTTGATTGTCCACGAGCTAAACCATGGCTAAACAAAGCCAGCATGACTGACCGTTGATTGACCATAAACCATCACCAATTAACAAGCAATTGAACATCATTAACAAACATCAATCATCATTGTGATGCATCTCCCAGTATTCGCGCTTGATCAACCATCATCGGCTGATTACCTTCATTGCACCATCCCGCTCTGGTTGGTGGTTTTAAGCTATTCCAAGAGAATTAGTTAATCAGCCAGCCAGCCCAGATATTTCGGAACGAAGCTGTAAATGAAACCACCAAGCAAAATGAATCATTACTTAAACAAATGGTCAGTCGACCAACCACGCCACCATCACCAACCATCAGTCCTGAACCATCATCAGCTAATCATCTGACCAACACCGCTTGGTTGTTCAGATCAACCATTGTCACTATCAGTAAACATCATGAATCATTTCTATCATTTGACCATTTCAACCACCATCAAGGATCATTCAACATCATCCAACCATTCGAAATTCAAGAACTGATCCTCACAAATCATCCTCAATCACCATTACCATCATTCAACCACCAGCACTTTCCACCATCATGAATGATCACGATTGACCATCATGACCTCTTTCAAAGGAGTTCTGAACTACTCCACCATCATCAGCCACCATCGCCAAGCACCAGTAGTCAATAACCGTCACTACCAGTATTTTGGATCTCCCTGAAGATGATCATCGAGCGGTACTTTATGACTAAATCAGAAGGAAAGGACCGAAGATCAGTGGCCTCGAACAATCATTTCACCAGCATCAACCATCATTAACCAGCTCATTGTCCATCAATTAACCATCAATTAACCCATCCTTTCACCATCATTCACCAGCTTCATCGTGACTTCCACTTAGTACCATAATCAACACCCTCATAGCAATTGCTACCATGATCCTTGTTGGTAATCCCCTATTCTTAGCCACTATTAGTGTTACAACCCCTTTACCCAATGTTATGAACCATTATCAACCATCATTAGCCGTTATCAACCCCGATTATTCACCACTGCTATCATTTATCACTATTAACCATCATTAACCACTAACATTCAACCATGATTAACAACTATCATTCACCACTATCTGGTGAACAACCCCATTGTCAACCCCATCATTGACTATGATTCATCACTATTACTATCATGCTATGAACCATCTGCTGGTTCTCCCCTTCGCCGAACGAGGCCGCCCAGGAGCTCCATCTGCTTCTGCATACCCTCGGCTTCCTGCAGCTTCTGCTGCAGCTGAGCTGAAGCAGCCAAGGACTCCGAACGAAGCCTGGCGGAGGAAGGTTAGTGGATGGTTGAATGGTTGTGGTTAATGGATGGTTAAGGATGGTAATCATCAATGGTTATGATTGATGATCATTTACGCTGATTGGATGGATGGTTAATTTGTTAAGTGATTGGATGAATGGTTAAACGGTGATGGTTGATGGATAATCTATAGTGATCTATATGTTGGTGATCTACAACTAATCAAACTAACAATGGTAGTGGGAAATGGATGGTTAAAAGGATTATGGTTATATAATGATAGTAATCAATCACCATGACTAATGGTTAGTTCTTCATCAGTGAACCGGGGAGAACCGCGGGGATTGATGGATTACCCTCTGGTGAAGTAACATGGCTGGCACAAAATCATCCATTATGGTGGGCTTTCCACCGCCATGTTTACAAGAGGGTAATGGTTAGCTATGATGGTCAATGATCATTACCTATCATTGAACTCAGGAGAATCATGGCTTAAATGATATAACTGGTTAATGATGGGTAATGGTTGCTAATGATAGTAGGACTTACTACATGATTAATAATTAACTATCGATATCAACTACGGTTGCCCAATAATAGTAGTGGTTAATTAATTTTAACTAATGACCACAGTGTTGTCTGGTCAACTGGTAGGTGGTGGGGCAATAGTTAGGGTGAACTGAGGGTGGTTAAGGACCAGAGTAGAGACTGGTTAACTGGTAGCAATCACTAACCAATGATTGGTAGTTAAATGCTTTACTTGTTGTGAGCACTGTGGTTGGTGATCACTATTGGGAATAATGAGTGTATCTGGATACCGTTGATGGTTGACCTTAACAGTACTGGATAACCATTGTGGTTACGGTTAATGATGGACATCTATGCTTCACAATTAGTGTCTATTTGATGTTGCGGGTATAAATGGCTAATAAGGGTTATTTAATAGATGTTTATAGTGCCTTCATGATCACTACCAGTGCAATCGTAATGGTTTGTCGAATCAACGGTCAATCGAAATGGTCTAACGGTTCATGGTTGATAGGTAACAGTCATGATTAGTCGATGTTCATAACAGTTCTTGCTTATTGGAAAATATCTTGTTGATAATTGACGGTCAATAATTGGTTAATGAACAATGATTGATTACTAGCCTTAATGACCACTTTGGTCCATGGTGAATTGTTGGCTAATGGTGGATCGTGATCAAACTAATGTTTGATAATCAATCATGGTGCTTATGATGCATGATTGATAATTATACTTCTGGTTAATCATGGTGGATCAGTAATGGAGAACAATCATAGACAATGATGCTTTATCATAACAATTTCTCTATTCTATACCTGATGGTGGTTGTTTTGGCTAATGTTCGATCGTCGATACTTGATCGCTGGTGGGACCCGCTAACCATGCTATTGTGGATAATCATCATGATGGTCACCTGGTGGATAGCAATCAGAAATATGATGGATACTGGCTGATTGTTTCATTATTTTTGCATGCATCATTGAGCACATGCATTGTTGGATATTATTGGACATGATTGTGTTTCCACGATACTGATAAATACCAGAATCTCGATATATCACTATTTGCATCATTATCCATGAATAACATTATCCATACATTCACTACATATCCTTCTTGTGCAGCATTATTTGTGTCATCCATTATGAGCCATTGTCAAGTATTATATACCGATCTTAACTGTGTTTAACAATATATAAATCATAATCCATCATGCGCGACAATGCTGGACTGAGCAACAATGGTAAATGGTTCATATATGGCTAATTTACGGTCACCAAGATATTAGTGAATAGCCAATTATGATTAGCTAATTCACCATTGATAATCAACCATAATGCTATGGTTAATAGCTAATTCTTGATGATGGCTAATGGTCCACGATCGCCAATAAGCATTGTAATCAATGTGATGGTTTTAGATGATGGGTGGAGGTGATGGTTTTTGATAATGGTTACTGATAAATGATTCATTCATGGCGGGGACAGGCAAAAAATGGATCATTTACCGCATGAATATCTCCGTTACATCAAACAAATGGTTCCCGGTAATAGTGATAACTGGTGCATTCTTCTGGCTGAATATTACCATGGTATATAACCATGCATGCCCCATAATCACCATTGACCCGTGGCTGGTCAATAATGGCTGTAAAAACTATCAAATTGTATTTTCGTTGACAGCGATGATCGGTGATCATCGTGATGATCATAAGCATTATGGGTTGGTTGATCATGGCTTGTTGGTTGGTGTTGTTGTGTTGACTGGTTGCTGGCACAATTCTCAATGAGTGATTGGATGGTTCATTTGATTCTGGACTCACCCCACTATTTCATTGGTCAATCAGCAGCTAATTGGTGATTACAGTAACCCAACCAAATGGCTTCACCAATCACCAGTTGATAAATCGCTAGCCACTTAATTCAATTGATGTTGGTAGTGATTGGTGAGGCTACAACCAGTGATTGATCTTGGTACTACTTAAGAGTGGCTGATATATGGTTTCATTGGTTGATGGGTCGAGTAACAGGATTGCTATTGGTGGGCAAAAAAGAGCAGCATGGGGCTGGTATAAGGCTCATTTTTGGTAGTATATGATTGGTTATATAATTACATATAATTACTGATTGGTATCACTGGTAATGGATTAGCTCATTCGTTTATGGACAATAGTGGACTTATTGATTATAATTGGTATACATTGAGTGACCAATAACTAGAAAATTGCTTTGTTGGTTTATACCAGTGTGTATTGTGTGTTTCTTACTGGTTGATGTGGTACAGTTGTACTTGCAACCAGCGCCGTTCACTGATTGGGTGGCGATCTTTGTAAGGTGACCAGGTGGGTACTTGGATGATCGTCCCATAAATGAGTTTACCTATTAATCAATGGGTATAACCCATCCCATTCGGACACCTCTGATCTTCTTTCTGGCTCTGCTCCATGTCGCCAATTTTCTGTTGAAGGTGTTTCACCTGGAGGACTGCAGGAAGCTGCTTGCGCTGGTGGCAGTCTGCCGCACAAGTGGTGCTGATCTTCGCGTTCTGACTGGGGTGTTTCACACATACTAACATGGCATCTGACTGCTTGAATTTGCAAACCAGGGGCTTTAGCTGGGATATAACCGCCGTGAACAATCCGATCAAGTAGGTTATAAACCATACAACTATAACCATGGTTAGCAGTCAGTTCAGTCAGTTACCAAGTGGGAAGGCACACCCAAGTAGTGGATGAACCAAATCTTGCGTGACCATGATATGCTGAGATGGAGATGCCTCGAACCTCTGGTTTCAGGTAGCAGCGGTTCTGAATATATTCAAGCAATCATGCCTCCTCGTTTCTGTTTGGTGACTGGTGGTGAATTAGTTCGTCACACAGTCAGCTACTTCGTAGGATTATCATTTTAGTTGTCGTCTTTGTCCGCTTACTTAGCATTGTTGGTGTTGTTGATCATTGCTATTGTTGCTGTTGACGTTGTTGTTCTTGGCAGTGGTTGTGGATATTGCTATTGTGCAGTTGTGGTGGTGGTGGTGGTGGTGGTGGTGGTGGTGGTGGTGGTGGTGGTGGTGGTGCACACCTTCTTGTTCAGGACTTGGATCCATGATTCAAAATCATACGAATTCCAACTCCCGCACCACATCAATCCCACACGAGAAGGTTTTACCGATACCTCTGGCTCCAACCATCTCCTTCCCAACCAACAGCCAACAGCCAGCCAGGCAACAAGGAGGCAGTAAACCGGTTCATCATCTCTTGGAAGCGATTAAAAAACCTGAAATGATCATAGCATGGATTGTGCAGCCATTTATGCACTCGCCGCAGGATAGTGACGAACAAACAAACAAACTAAGTAGCCAGCAAGCAGCTGACAAACCAACAAACAAACTAACTGACAAACTAACTAAGTAACGAACAAACTATAAAACTAACTAGCTAACCAACTAACTAACTCACTAGCTAGCAGCGAACTAACTGACTGACTGACTGACTGACTGACTGACTGACTGACTCACTCACTGACTAACTACCTAACAAACAAACAAACAAACAAGCAAACAAACTAGCTAACTAACAAACTAACTTACTAACTAGCTAACTAACTAATCCACTATCTAATTAAGTGACTACTAACTACTCAACTAGCTACCTGATTCACATCACACAACAAGCCAACAACAGCAGCAACAACAACACCAACAACTTGCAACAGCATCAGAATCAGCAACACCAACAATAACAAATTCATCCTCAAGTTGGGACCTGATCCACAATTGCAAAAACGTGATGTAAACATGAGCATTCCTAGCGACAAACAACAGCCGCAAAGTGCAATGATGTTCCCTCATATCTTGGGTGATTCCGTTGCCATGGCAACTCATAGTCTGCTTGATGATGGATTCTAAGGCCGCAAACACATCATCACCACCCTCACCGTTGAACATCATCACGCATATCATCATTGCTTTTTGAACTCCGTCAACCACCGATCCCAATCGAACATTCCTCTGTGGTCATCCAACCGAGCAACGGGAATAATATGGAATAATCCACCAAGACTCCATAGGATGGCCATAATCCAGGCAGCATAGCAGGACTGATCAGAGATCACGAGCCCCGCAATGTGTGCCACCCACAAGGTGTCCCACCCACAAGGTGTGCCACCCACGAGGTGTGCCCCACAACAAGCGGCTTGGGGCTAAAGCCAGCCACCAACCACTGGCGCAAGCTCAACACTTCATAATCATCACTTTGTTAATCAGGGTTCAGAGTAGCAGTGGTTAAAAATGGCTAAAAAAACATCAAATGGTAAACAATCAATCATTAGTACTAGCTGAGTCACTGATAATGGTTGATAATCATCAATGATGTGAACCAAAATATTGCATTATCATGTAAACACGCGGATTGACCACTATCAGTCCTTTTTGACCATTGAAAGCCATGATTGTTGTATAATTATTACCCACCATCAACTAACCATCAATTGGCCATCAATTAGCCAACATGATTATCAATCATTCTCATCCATTCTCAATTATTATCAACCAACATACTAGCAATTATTGCTAGTCATTCTACCTATCACTAGCCACTACCTTATAATGATTCATTGATAAAAAATGATTCATGGCTGACTTCTCATCCGTACTTGTCACAGTCTTCAATCGAAAGCCAACGCCTCTGATTCCAATGCTTGTCTTTCCTCCAAAGCCTGAGACCCAAGCACGACTGGTAACCCACGACACGTGCACGCGAGCGCCCCAGGTTCACGGTATGGCAGTGCCAAACATGGGAATCATTCGAATCGTTCAGCTGAATTGTAGGGTTCCTTAGGTACAATCAGGGCACCCCATCAGGTGGATGAACGAACTCCACTGGTACAGCGATCCATGGGTGTCTGGGTATTATGGAGCGTATGCACTAGTAAATACTAGTCTACCATTACTCGGGGAAAACAGCAGCAATGACTTTCAGCGCAATGAATGGCTAATCTTTGCAAGTGGGAGGCTACAACACCTATCAATGACCAGAAACAGTGGTTGATAGTCACTAGCAGACTAGCAATGGCGAACCAGTACTTGGATGTGCACCCCTACGAAGTACTTGGTTTCATTCACCATGGTTGTAGGGGTTAGTTCATCCACCTTAATGGGTTTATTACCCTGGTGATATCTCACGAAACTGACCGCAGCTGCACGCCCAAGAAAAGGGAGCAATCCCATCCCGGATGCAGTGCGTTTCATAACCTCGGCCCAGCCGTATTTTCTCACAAGATTGCGTAAGCCATGATGGAGAGGGGATTACTAGCTGTGGAGCTTGGGGTCTAGGCAACCAACTGATCAAATAAAACATCAACCAAACTGTCAAACGACGTACCTAGCAATAAACAGAACTTGACCAATTGGTTTGTCAAGTGTCCCCTCAGATTAGTTGATTGAACAATTTGTAGAACAGCAATAGAATAGTAGATGGGAAGTCAAGGAGCATACCCTACGCTGGCTTATTTTTGGTTCACAAAACCAATGTGACCGGTTCTTGCGCACAAAGGTGGTTTGCAGTGCGCAAACAAAATAATCTACCAGACCATGCACATACAAATGTATGCCATCCATGTATCGATCTCTGTCAACCCATTATCTATCTTATATCAACCATCAAATAAGCACATCTCTACCAAATCAATTCTCACCGTCTCGCGGGACCGTCCATTCCCGTGCCGCCCAACACACCTCGGCATAGGATTTCTCCAGCCTTTGCGCTGGCGCCATGGCAGTAGCAACGTGGAGATTCACTAATGGGAAAGAACTGATGGGTTTTTAACGAGTAAATGATCTGATCAATACATACCGCAGGTAAATAATATGATTGATTCACATTCGGTATGTAAATAATTCATATGATCAACACATGCTTATTAATAACATGCATCACAGGTCAATCTGATTAAACGGTCAAATCTGTGGGAAACGAGCAGTTGATATGATTAACTGATGATTCAAGAGGATCATCTCAGGGATTAACGAAAAAGTGCAGATGTAATGAGGGATCGATATTGATTGAATCTTGTCAATTCAGTGGATTATTAACAGAGGCTCCTGTTGGTGCACATCCCGTAAATAACCAAACAAGTCCAGCTATTGGAGTATATTTCTGACGAGAGATTCAGCGTGAACTTTTACCACTCCTGATCTACCCGCAGTACACAAATAGCTGGTGATTTACCCTAAGGAGGGTAACCCAACTGTTCACATCCCCAAAAATGACCCATGACCCATCGAGCCGTGGGATGTTCGAACTTGAGATGATTGGTCATGACCCAGCTCGCCATAGAAGTGTAAGATCCCCTGGTATTGCCGGTATAATTCCCGTCATGGACAGTACATAGCCAGTGAATCAACCGCTAACAAAAAAAATCCAGCCACTAATCATTCAGTGCATATCCCTTAAAAACATTTATAACCTTTTATCATATAATCAGCGTTGTGAATCATTAACTATTAGTCATTACCCATCATTGACCATTGATACCATTGGGATTTCCCACACATCATCCGCGAATCCAACCAGTGTCACATAGCGACCGCCGAGTGACACGTGTTGTGCACGGAGCGCTTGGACCAACTCGGCACACTTCGCTTCCTTCTGCTCCCTGGTGAACCGGCGGGAGCAGGGTAATCCTTAAGCAAATGGAGGTAATAATGATTGATGATAATGATTAATGATCAAGAATGAATGATTGATATCAATTAAATGATTAATGATTTGATACTATGGTGGTAATGATTAGGGTAATCAAACAGTGGTAGTAATTAATAATGATAAATAATGCTTTATGACAGTGGTTGATAGTAGGTAATGGTACTCACAATGCTGGTGAATAGTGATTGACGGAAGAATGATTAGCAATGGTTACTGGTGGTCAATGGTTAATGATGGTGGTGAATAGTGGTTCATGGTTGAATGATTCGTCATAGCTCTAGCCTGCTAGAATGTGTCATAGCTTTACCCTGGCATGAAGTATCATGCGACATTCGCCATACGAATCAAGAAAGTATGCTCATGTTGTAAACCAAGTAATCACCATGAACGGGTCATGACTGGAGAAAAAGCTCTTAAAATCATTGAGAGAGAGGTGCTTCTCCATCCACCCACCGTCAACCATGGATAGCCAAGGCCACAGGAGGAATTGCGTAGCAGATCACGATGAGCAATACCCAACACTAGCTGCTGAACACATCACTACATAGAGCGTGCAGTGTGCAGATACTGGAGGGAGGGTTGAAGATTGAATCTTTTCGCAGAATTCTCAACCATACCCCTGGTTGCTTGATCTCCAAGAATTGGAAACAGTTCTTGGTAAACAGTCATAGGCTTACAAGCTTACACGCTTACAAGCTGGGGCCCCCCAGTTAGTGACAGGCTAACCGCCAGGCCAATGGTAGCTCTAATTTATAGTGGTGGCTCATCTTAACCTGCCTGGTGGCTTCATATTGTTGCTTATCATTGTTGGCCAACATAATAGCATATTATCAACCTAATGGCAGTGGTTATCAACTATAGCGATAATAGCTTCCTGATAGGGGCCATAAGCATTATTGACCCATAACAGCCAGGGGGTAACCTGGCTAATGGTTGCTTATTATCTCCTATCATCAATGGCTATAACCCCCATACCTCCCCCAACCAACCAGCCACCAACCTGCGGCCGTTGGCGCTTCCAGTGCTGGACGTCGCAACCACGCCTCAGCTCCCGATTCTCGCGCAGCAAAGCTTCCAACAGCTGCGGGGGCTCTCCACCTGGAAGATACATCCAGGGCTGGGCTGTGGGGTGGGCCACGGGTTGGGCGCCGAGAAAAGGTAGGTCCACGGGTTGGGGTTGACCCTCCAAACTGGATGGTGGAAGCGGGGATGACCTCTTGACCTTGCGGTGATGCTTTGGATGCTTTGGGGGTGGTTGGGATGAGTTGGGATGAAGTGCTCTCAGCATTTTGCAAGCATGCCATGGCAGTAAGCAATTGATATCTATCAATGAACCATGAACGAATTACGCATCTGTTTATCATTATCAGATATCCATTATCTTAATCATCGGCTTTTAACCGTCAGCGAAGTGCTGTTTTACCAGTGCTTATTAGCCACTAAATAGCCATCAAAGATCAATGAACTCATCGTCAACCACCATTCAATCATCATTTAACCATCATCCAACCATTAGTTAACCATCAGTTCACCACTACTCAGCCGCCAAAGATAGATTGATTACTCTTAATGATAAATCATAGCCATCCAAGCAACCATGAGAAAACCATCATTTGGCAGTGGGTCAAAACCCTTAGTCCCCCTGGTTCCTCTATCATTACCCATTGTTTTCCCCATGAAATTGTTGGTTATTCTCCCGCATGATTGGTTGCTTCACTGCTTGACCCAGTGCCATTTTACCACTACTTCGAAATGAATTATCATCATTTCACCATGATTTCACCATGAATTTTCCATCATTTCACCATGATTTTCCCATCATTTCACCATGATTTTCCCATCATTTCACCATGATTTTCCCATCATTTCACCATGATTTTCCCATCATTTCACCATGATTGTCCAATCATTTCACCATGATTTTCGCATCATTTCACCATGATTTTCCCATCATATCACCATGATTTTCCCATCATTTCACCATGATTTTCCCATCATTTCACTATCTGTTCACCATCATTTCACTATCTGTTCACCATCTGTTCACTATCTGTTCACCATATGTTCACCATGACTTCGCCATCATTTCACCATCTGTTCACCATCTGTTCACGATGACTTCGCCATCAACTACCATCCTCTGAACCAACGTTGCAGCTGCCTGTGCTGGGCAGCATGGCCCGCTCGCGATCCCAGGCCTGCAGTACTGGGTGAAGCTATGGGTAGTCAGTGGTTTGTGGATGCTTGAGTGGTTAAAAGTGGTTCATAGTGGTTCATAGTGGTTGATAATGGTTAAAAGTGGTTCATAGTGGTTAATAATTGTTAATAATGGTCAATTAATAATGGTTCACAGTGCTTCGTGATGACAAGTAGTAGTAATTTATAGTGGTTGTATACGCATCTAAAGAACCTGAGTGGTTCATAGTCTGTGTGGCTTTTAGATCCCTTGCTAGAAGTCTAAGTTTTAGTGGCAAAAAATTGTAAATCAATCATATCCCAAAAAGCCTAAAAAGCTAAGGTAGTAGCTGTAATCCACCCAGTAGTGGTTCATCGTGGTTCATGGTGGTTCATAGTGGTTACCACTGCTTCATAATGACAAGTAGTGGCGGTTTATAATGGATATACTGGGTTTTACTTGTGGCGAATCATCTTTGAATTCATGGTTGAATTGATGGTTAGTTGAGGTCAATTGATGTTAATTGATGTTAGTTGATGGTGATTGATGTTGGACGTATGATGGTGCATGAAGTTTGATCAATAATGGTGAACGATGGTCCACAAATTATTTATGAATGGTTTGTGAATGGTTTATGAATGGTTTAAGAATGGTTCAAACATGATAAATGAATGGTGAAATGATAGTCAAATGATGGTTCAATGATGATTCAATGATGGTTCAATGATGGCTAAATGATGGTCAACAATGGCTCAACATTGACTATCAATGAGGGTGATTGGGTCAAAAACTAATGTTTAATAGTGATTCATACTGGTTATCAACAAATAGGAAATCAACTGGTTAAAGAGCTGGTTAGTGGTTAGCCCTAGGGTTAACGGCTAGTCAATGACGATCACCAAATGATATTCCATGTTGACCGTTTATCTTCGCAAAAATTCGGAAAATCATGGCTATGTTGTATATGGCTGATGAAAAGGGTGAATTCGTGTAGGACCTTCTCAAAATGGGGATGGTTTATTGGCATGACGAAAATTGGATGACTTCGGGGACCCCTATTTTCAAAAACCAGGATGTGTGTCAAATGGTTCAATCTACAAGTTTACCTGTGGGAGTTGATCATGGTTCATGATGGTGAATGGCTAATGAGTGGTCAAATGTCCAATGATGGTCCACATTGATAATGGGGGATTGATAAGAGGGAATAGTGACAATGAATGACTGGTTCATGTGGCTCCATGTAAAGAGTAATAAAGAGTAAAGGGCTCATCACAAGTTTGGCTTCATGGCTGGGAAATAATGGCGGACCATGATCATCAATAATGCTGAATTGCATGAAAAGGTGGCTAATGATGGTTTCATGAGGACTATTTACAGGAATAACCAACTAGAGGAAACTAAGTAGTTGAACAATTATATAGAAGTCTAGGATGAGTTGGTTAACTGTGAGGTTAACTACTAAGTAGTACTTAATGATGGCTTCCTGGTGATGGTTGAATATGTCGTTAATGCTAGGAGATCATTAAATACTATGCATGCTATTAACATCTATCAACTATTCTCAACCATTGTTCACCACTATTCACCACTATGAACCACTATTGACTATGTTTAATCGAATCATTGTTAACCACTCTAACCACTTAGAACTAGTATAACCACTACAAACTACTATCAATCATGGCCAATGATAGGTTGATAGTGAAGCAGGAGCGACTAGTTGAATCAAATTTGATGATGTCTAGCGTTCCTAGCCTACAGGCTTCCATGTTGAATGGTTGGTGAATGATCGTGATTCGATGGGTTAATTGATGGCTAATGATCCAGTAAGATGGATAACGATCCACTCAAGCTTCACAAACGGGTAACCGTTGATGATGGTTAAACATACCGCCAATAGTTTCTGGGTTAATGAAATGGCGAAGGATTATTGGTTCCATGGGTTCATATGGGAATATAGATACACTGCTTGATATTGGTTCACAAGGGTAAATTTCAGGGTAAACAATCATTAGTGACGGATAATAATGGATACTGATTAGTGTAACCCCCCCTAAAGTAATGAAAATAGATGAAACCAACAGGTAGATACCAATCAGAAACCAACATTAATGATCAAGGGTTCATGGTTGATTGCAGGTTGAATATTGGTGGGCCTGTAAGCTCCCATAGAGCTGACCATCATCAACCATGGGGAGAGTTTGGAATGGTTCAGGGTGGTGAATTATACATGGCTAGGGGTCAATATTAATCAACTATAATGGAGGATATTAACCAATCATTTTAAAGGGAAAACAATGGTTAATGATAGGGGAAGCAGGGGTACGGGGTTTTGACCCACTGCCATATAGGAATTGCTGATGCTTGAATTCTGGCTGACCAATGAGGCCAATGAATGAAAAATTGAAGAATGACAGTTTACCCAGTGTTGAGACATTGTTAGCCATTCTTGCTGCTAAAGATTCTTAGCCATCTTAATCGTATAATCAGACATATCTTCGAACCTCCACCACCATCTAACCATTCTTAACCATCCAGTACCCATCAATTAACCACAAACATCCATCTAGTGAACCCCTGACCATCAATTCACTACTAAAGCATCAACTCATCACTACCCATGAAGCATCTAATGAACCGTCATTTAAAATCATCATAAGTTGCTTATCAATCTAACCACTACCACTATTTGACCACTTTAAACCACTGTTTAACCACTATTAACTCCTTAGCGGTTGACCATATTTACCCACTATTTAATCACTACTAACCACTAATGGCTACCCAGGGTTAATAAACCCCTGGTTGATTAATAAGGGGTATCCCCTACAAGCCTTGGTTTTCCATTAAAATGGAAACCCCCCCCAATTAATAAACCTAGGGTTTATTAATCCGGGGTTAACATTACCACAATTACCAGTAGTACCCGGGCAAGCCGGGGGCGGAAGTTTCCCAAGGTCAACCACTATAAGATCAGACACTAACCATTCGATTCATCCAGGCATGGCGGCTGCTCCCGTGCCTGCGGAAAACTGGCCACCGTGGGTGAGGCCGCCATGGTTGGCCCTTCAGGAGCACTGTGCGGCGCCGCTGTCTCAACAGCGAGCTTTGGAGCGGCCATGCTGGCGCGAGGCTTGGAGTTCAACGGAGACTGCAGTGGTTCGTTCGAGGTGGTGGATTGATGGTTACGCACTGGAAAACTCGCCTGGAAACTAAGTTCATCACCGGTTTTATAGATTTAGAATTATCAATCATGGTCAGTAGTGGTGGTGAACTGATGGTTGATGATGGTGAATAGTGGTAATATTGATTAGTAATTCTTAATGATAGTGGTTGATCAAATTGAATAGGTGGTGGTACTAATAATGGTGGTGAATAGTGGTTAGTGCTATAATGCTTGTTAGCGGTCAAGTAATGGTGGTGAATAGTTGTTAACTAATAACGATTCATGATAAGATTTGAATCACGATCATCAATTGACAATTGGGAGACCACCTGTTAATTGATGGTTAAGTATGGGTTTATGATGGTTAGTCTATGGTGGTCAATTATGGCTAATCACGGTAAAGCATGACTACATAGTCATGATTGATTTTGTTTGAGTTTTGATTGTACGGATGTTTCATGATGTGTAATAATGAGCAAAGGACTATATGACTTTGATACACATGGCTTAGATAGATCTGACATAGATTCGGTAACCTCCAAATTGTGTCGTTTCAAGCCTGTGAAACCCTCCCAAGTGTGGTGAATTGACGTCTGTTGAAACTAGGATCATTGGATAATTTCCGGTTCATCTGGCTGTCAAATGTATTGTAAGCCTCCAGGCAGCTTAAAAGAGGTAGGTGACTCTTTGTAGACACGGCTGCTGATCTGCTGCTATGTTTTGTGATTAAATTGTGACGCTACGGCACTCTGCCCTACTATCCTTGGTTGTATCCCCGCCCGTGTTTGTTTTCCTGTCGACCGCCTTCCGTGTTACCAGAGCCATACCGCCGGCCATTGATCCATGCAAACAAGTCGTGGCCCAACTGGTGCGAACCACACCCGTTTGTTGGATATATATGATATAAGCAGCCAGAAAAGACATGGATGGATGGTGAATGCAATACACTGAATGAATAGAGTGGTGAGTTTCCTGATGATCATTGCAATGTGTGCTGAGGAACAACTCCCAGCTCCACCCCAGCTGGACAATCACCACCATGTCATCATATCTCTGAAAGGAAGTCATTTCTTCAGGAAACACCTGATTTCGGCAGCATCCGCATTTGTGAACACGCCCATGTTAATCCTCCAATTGATGGTCAAGTATTCATGCATGTCTTTTATTTGCTCTAGATTCAAGACACCAGAAACTAATTTCCATGTCAGTTCCTGTGGACGCGACACGGTTCATTTGTCTTCGTACTTGTCTCGAGAAATTTGAGAACTCGGGAAGGATGCCCTCAATAGAGACTACTTCAGTGGCAGAATACAAATTACAACAAACACCATTTTCGGAGTTTCCATCTGCAGTTCCAACTTCCTCTTTTTGACGCACAAAACTGCATCCATTTCAGCACCCCCGCACCCCCGGGCTTTTGCCGGAGATCCCTGCCCGCTCATCGCCAGCCGCGGCGGTGATAAACAGTGGTTCGACCACCCCAGCCGTAGCGACCACGGTGATGTACCACTGTGGTGCCATGGCCCCATCCACCACGCCAACCAGGTGGGTTGTGGTGCACATAGGTGTATCCATGGCCCCATCCACCGCGCCAGCCAGGAGGATTGTAATGGACATAGCCACGGCCCGGTCCACCGCGCCAACCGGGAGGGTTGTAGTGGACCCACTCCTGTTTGAAGCAGAAACATCGAACTGCAACAGTGACAGTGTTTAATTAATACTATATACAAATATTTCTATAGAATAGGGATAGCCATTGCTACGATATAAGTGTTTGTCATGCATGTAATATAGTTGAAATACGATTTGTGATTTATACTTTTCTGGCCCATTCTGCGGTTGTGATTTTTGGATCTTGTCAGATTTCGCGGGTGGCTATCCCCAGGCCACTCTTAACCAAAAAGCATTTAAAGCCACCACAAGCGAATCAACTGTAGCTGGTACTCACCAACTACTGATCACACCATCAGTGCAAGCCCACTGCCAATCATCGTTTCCAAACCTTAGGTGGGTATTGTGATGATTTATGACATTGAATAAGTTTAGATTAAATACATATTTTCTATGATGTTGAAACATATGGAATCAAATTATTACCAATCCTTCATCAATTGACCGCCGTTACCTGGACATCACCACTCCCAGCCCCACGGGCAGCGTCCTCCTCCTCCTTTGCTTCATCGGACAGCAATGCCTCGTCGGAACTCCTGTCAGCTGTAGCGGTGTCTTCGGTGTCGGCCGCTGCAGCTTTCACTTGCAGCAATTTCAAAACTGAGGGATCCTGGCAGTGCAGCTGAGGATGCCAACAGGAACGACCAACAACAAGACTAACAACAACAAGCAACCAGGCCGGGGCAAGCAAACAGCCACAAGCCGAAACAATTAAGAAACAGGAACCACTAACAACAAGACGAGCAA
>VSDK01022082.1:302492-330579 GCA_009767595.1 Symbiodinium kawagutii
ACAACAACAACAACAACAACAACAACAACAACAACAACAACAACAACAACAACAACAACAACAACAACAACAACAACAACAACAACTGCAACAACTGCAACTGCAACTGCAGGTGTTTTGACTGAAGTTGTTTGAAGCTGAAGCAACCCCTGTCCTCGTCTTGCTGCAATGCAGTGGGAACAACGGCATCCTCATCAGGGCAATGCTGCTCCGCACTGACACTGCTGGCATCTGCAGCGTCAGCGCCAAAAGTCACACAGACATAGCCAAGGGCCAAAAGAAGCCTCAGCCGTGCAAAGGTTTCGAACAAATCCAACGGGCATGAACCATCAGGATTGCTGCCGTCAGGTCGGTAGGGATTAGTATGGGGTTCGGATGTCCAAATGTCGATTGATTGTCGTAGGCGGTTGTCTTATAAGTGGCCGGTGTCTGATTATGACTGGTGCATGGGGAACAATAAACATCCCTGACAGGATGATCCTTCGTGTGATCGCGGATTTAAAACCATCAGCGAGCATCAGCACACAAGATTTAATGCGGAGAAGTTGGCCGTCTGCCCTTGGTGGGACATCTTTCGGTGAAGGGCGAACGTCGGAATATCCATGATGATCAACAATAACATACAATAACCAACATACACAACTCGACAGGTAATCAACCAAGCACAGATCGGATCAACAGGAACCTGAAGTGCTTGTTGCTCTTGAAGTCGCTTGCATGATGTAGCATGATATAGCATGACACTGCATGACATGAGATACAACAAAATTCTATTAACTAACTAGTCCTGAAAACTATTGTCAAAAATCTCTTGGACATCTCAGAAGCATAATAGTTGCTCGTGAGTCCTCCTTCCAGTTCTTTCCCTCCTCATGCAACGAATTGTGGAAGTGCAACTCTATCTACCAGAACCACACTCTGCCGCAGCTGTGCTAAACACCACCCAGAAGCAGACTGCGCATGATGATGCGGGTGCGGTACTCTGCAATAGGGCAGGCTGAGTAGATGGATGGGGGCGGAGGGGTTTCGCCCACAGCACTTGAGTGCGGAAAAAAGTTGCAGAGACAAGTTCACTGCAGTGATACGTGAGAAACTTTATGTGCCCCTTTCATGTAGATGTTGCTGTCAACCAGTTCCTGTTCCAATTATGCAGTGAATGGCACGATGGACTCATAGACAGTATGCACAAACTCGTATTCAAATATTATCTGCCCAAGAATCATGGGCTGCCCGTCAAAAACAATACCCTTTTTGAATGCCAACCCGAGGGTAATTAGATTGTTTGTGCTTCCAACCATCTGTCAAATGCAGCCTATCAAAGATATACTGATCTCCCATACTTGGAGTTCCATCTGCAGTTCCAGCTTCCACTTTTTGACGCACAACACTGCATCCATTTCAGCACCCCCGGGCTTTTGCCGGAGATCCCTGCCCGCTCATCGCCAGCCGCGGCGGTGATAAACAGTGGTTCGACCACCCCAGCCGTAGCGACCACGGTGATGTACCACTGTGGTACCATGGCCCCATCCACCGCGCCAGCCGGGCGGGTTGTGGTGCACATAGGTGTATCCATGGCCCCATCCACCGCGCCAGCCAGGAGGATTGTAATGGACATAGCCACGGCCCGGTCCACCACGCCAACCGGGAGGGTTGTAGTGGACCCACTCCTGTTTGAAGCAGAAACATGGAACTGCAACAGTGACAGTGTTTAATTAATACTATATACAAATATTTCTATAGAATAGAGATAGCCATTGCTACGATATAAGTGTTTGTCATGCATATAATTGAAATAGAATTTGTGTCTTTTGATTTCTCTGGCCCATTCTGCTGTTGTGAATTTTGCATCTTGTTAGATATCGTGGGTGGCTATCCCCAGGCCACTCTTAACCAAAAAGTTTTGAAAGCCATTAGAAGCGAATCAACTGTAGCTGGTACCCACCAACTATTAAGCAAACCATCAGTGTAAGCCCACTGCCAATCATCATTTCCAAACCTTAGGTGGGTATTCTGATAAGTTGTGATATTGAATGAATCTGAATCATACGAATCATATCTATAATGATTGCATATATAATTTGGAAATCTAATCATATAATAAAACGAATACCAAACCTTTACCTATTGACCGCTGTTACCTGGACATCATTCCCAGCCCCACGGGCAGGGTCCTCGTCCTCCTTTGCTTCATCGGACAGCAATGCCTCGTCGGAACTGCTGTCAGCAGTAGCGGTGTCTTCGGTTTCGCCCGCGGCAGCTTTCACTTGCAGCAATTTCAAAACTGAGGGATCCTGGCAGCAGTGCTGCTGAGGATGCCGACAGGAACTACCAACAACAAGACTAACAACAGCAAGCAACAAGAAGCAACGAGAACATGTACAGTATTTGGGCCACAGTAGTTTGAAGCTGAAGCAATCCCTTTCCTCGTCTTGCTGCAATGCAGTTGGAACAACGGCATCCTCATCCGAGCAACGCTGCTCCGCACTGACACCGCTGGCATCTGCAGCGTCAGCGCCAAAAGTCACACAAACATAGCCAAGGGCCAAAAGAAACCTCAGCTGGGAAAAGCTTTTGCACAATTCCAGTGTATATGAGCGATCAGGATTGCTGCTGTCAGGTCTGTAGGGATTAGTATGGGGTTTGGATGTCCAAATGTCGATTGATTATCGTAGGCGGGTGTCTTATAAGTGACTGGCACATGCGGAACAATAAACATGACTGGATGATCCTTCGTGTGATCGCGGATTTAAAGTCACCAGCAAACATCAGCACACGAGATTCAGTGCGGAGAAGTTGGCTGTCTGCCCTTGGTGGGACATTTTTCGGTGAGGGCGAACGTCGGAATACCCATGATGATCAACAATAACATACAATAACCAACATACACAATTCGACAGGTAATCAACCAAGCACAGATCGGATCAACAGGAACCTGAAGTGCTTGTTGCTCTTGAAGTCGCTTGCATGATGTAGCATGATATAGCATGACACTGCATGACATGAGATACAACAAAATTCTATTAACTAACTAGTCCTGAAAACTATTGTCAAAAATATCTTGGACATCTTCTCACAAGCATAATAGTTGCTCGTGAGTCCTCCTTCCAGTTCTTTCCCTCCTCATGCAACGAATTGTGGAAGTGCAACTCTATCTACCAGAACCACACTCTGCCGCAGCTGTGCTAAACACCACCCAGAAGCAGACTGCGCATGATGATGCGGGTGCGGTGCTCTGCAATGGTGCAGGCTGTGTGGCCGGATTGGGGCAGAGGGGTTTCGCCCACGGCACTTGAGTGCGGAAAAAAGTTGCAGAGACAAGTTCACTGCAGTGATACGTGAGAAACTTTATGTGCCCCTTTCATGTAGATGTTGCTGTCAACCAGTTTCTGTTCCAATTATGCGCACGATGGACTCATATACAGTTTGCACAAACTCGTATCCAAACATAGTCTGCCCGAGAATCATTGGCTGCCCGCTGAAAACAGTATATACATTATACACCCTTTTTGGATACAAACTAAAAGATAAGTAGATTGTTTGTGCTTCCAACCCATCTGTCAAACGAAGCCAATCAAAAATAGTCTGATCTCCCATCATTGGAGTTCCATCCACAGTTCCAGCTTCCACTTTTTGACGCACAACACTGCATCCATTTCAGCACCCCCGGGCTTTTGCCGGAGATCGCCACCCGCTCATCGCCAGCCGCGGTGGTGGTGATGCACCACTGTGGTTCCACGACCCGGTCCACCGCGCCAGCCGGGTGGGTTGTGATGCACATGCGTGGTACCACGGCCGGGTCCACCGCGCGGACCTGGAGGGTTGTGATGAGTATAGCCACGGCCGGGTCCACCACGCCAACCGGGAGGGTTGTAGTGAACCCACTCCTGTCTTGAAGGACGTGCCGCTTCTGAGAATTCTGCAAATCGTGTACACTCAAGAAATCACCTGAAATTCAACCAAGCAAATGAAGCTAGTATTGAAAATTGTTGACTTTGAATGACTTTGACTATTATCCAATAGCAACGAACCTTCGGCAACCACGAAAAAAATACCAGATTGAAGAAGGACTCTCAACATTGGCGACCATCATCGGCTTACGCCCCGTCCTCCTTTGCTTCATCGGACAGCAATGCCTCGTCGGAACTCCTGTCAGCTGTCGCGGTGTCTTCGGTGTCGCCCGCGGCAGCTTTCACTTGCAGCAATTTCAAAACTGAGGAATCCTGGCAGTGCCGCTGAGGATGCCGACAGGAACCACTAACAACAAGACGAACAACAACAAGCAACCAGGCCGGGGCAAGCAAACAGCCACAAGCCAAAACAATTAAGAAAAGATCAAACATCATCCAAAGCAACTGCAGGTGTTTACACTGAAGTTGTTTGAAGCTGAATCAACCCCTGTCCTCGTCTTGCTGCAATGCAGTGGGAACAACGGCATCCTCATCAGGGCAACGCTGCTCCGCACTGACACTGCTGGCATCTGCAGCGTCAGCGCCAAAAGTCACACAGACATAGCCAAGGGCCAAAAGAAGCCTCAGCCGTGCAAAGGTTTCGAACAAATCCAACGGGCGTGAACCATCAGGATTGTTGCTGTCAGGTCTGTAGGGATGAGTATAGGGTTCGGATGTCCAAATGTTGATTGAATATCGCAGGCCGGTGTCTGATTATGACTGGTGCATGGGGAACAATAAACATCCCTGACAGGATGATACTTGGTGTGATCGCGGATTTAAAACCATCAGCGAGCATCAGCACACAAGATTTAATGCGGACAAGTTGGCTGTCTGCCCTTGGTGGGACATTTTTCGGTGAAGGGCGAACGTCGGAATACCCATGATGATCAACAATAACATACAATAACCAACATACACAACTCGACAGGTAATCAACCAAGCACAGATCGGATCAACAGGAACCTGAAGTGCTTGTTGCTCTGGAAGTCGCTTGCATGATGTAGCATGACACTGAATGCCTTGAGATACACTAAAATTCTATTAACTAATTAGTCCTAAAAACTATTGTCAAAAATCTCTTGGACATCTTCTCACAAGCATAATAGTTGCTCGTGAGTCCTCCTTCCAGTTCTTTCCCTCCTCATGCAACGAATTGTGGAAGTGCAACTCTATCTACCAGAACCACACTCTGCCGCAGCTGTGCTAAACACCACCCAGAAGCAGACTGCGCATGATGATGCGGGCGCGGTGCTCTGCAATGGTGCAGGCTGTGTGGCCGGATTGGGGCAGAGGGGTTTCGCCCACGGCACTTGAGTGCGGAAAAAAGTTGCAGAGACAAGTTCACTGCAGTGATACGTGAGAAACTCAATGGGGCCCTGCATCAACAACATTTGTTTGATTTTTTTGCGTGTGAATATTGCTGTCAATCACTTTCTGTTCCAATTATGCGGTGAATGGCACGATGAAGTCATAGACAATTGGCTGCACATTGAAAACAGAACCCGTTTTGGATACAAACTAAAAAAAAGTAGATTGTTTGTGCTTCCAACCCATTTGTCAAACGAAGCCTATCAAAGATACACTGACACAATGATATACTGATCTCCCATCATTGGAGTTCCATCTGCAGTTCCAGCTTCCTCTTTTTGACGCACAACACTGCATCCATTTCAGCACCCCCGGGCTTTTGCCGGAGATCGCCGCCCGCTCATCGCCAGCCGCGGCGGTGATAAACAGTGGTTCCATGACCCCAGCCGTAGCGACCACCGTGATGCACGTAGGTGGTGCCATGGCCCGGTCCACCGCGCCAGCCGGGCGGGTTGTGATGCACATAAGTGGTACCATGGCCCGGTCCACCGCGCCAGCCAGGAGGGTTGTGATGAACATAACCATGGCCGGGTCCACCACGCCAACCGGGAGGGTTGTAGTGAACCCACTCCTGTAAGCACATGCCGCTTCCGAGGATTCTGCTGCCCAATATCTCCAAATCACCAAATCATGTACACTCAAATCACGTGAAATTCAACACAGCAACTGCAGCTAGTATTGAACATTGCTGACTACTAGCCAATACCAACGAACCTTAAGCAACCATAAACCAATACAGAATTAAATGACGCCTCAACATTGGCGATCATCATCGGCTCACGCCCCGTCCTCCTTTGCTTCATCGGACAGCAATGCCTCGTCGGAACTGCTGTCAGCAGTAGCGGTGTCTTCGGTTTCGCCCGCGGCAGCTTTCACTTGCAGCAATTTCAAAACTGAGGGATCCTGGCAGCAGTGCTGCTGAGGATGCCGACAGGAACTACCAACAACAAGACGAACAACCACAAGCAACAAGCAACAAGCGACAAGCAAACAGCCACAAGCCAAAAGCAGTAAGAAACGATCAAACATTGTCAACAACTACAACAACAACAACAACAACAACAACAACAACAACAACAACTGCAGGTGTTTTGACTGCAATTGTTTGAAGCTCAAGCAATCCCTGTCCTCGTCTTGCTGCAATGCGGTGGGAACAGCGACATCCTCATCAGAGCAACGCTGCTCCGCACTGACACCGCTGGCATCTGCAGCGTCAGCGCCAAAAGTCACACAAACATAGCCAAGGGCCAAAAGAAGCCTCAGCTGTGAAGATGCTTTGGATTGTTTTAATGGGTATGAGCTATCAAAATTCTTGGTGTGTATAATTGATCACATGACCTATGTGGCGGTTGAGTACATAGCTCGATTATTGCAGAGTCTTACTTACCCTCTGGTGAACTAACATGGACATGGAAAATCCACCAATTATTGATGGTTTCCCAGGGTTTCTCTACAAAGTATGGTGATTTTCCAGCCAGCTATGTTAGTTTACCAGAGTATTTACACGGTGGTAGGCGAATCTGGAGGAGATTTATGTCGTTCAGCTGCCTGGAGAGTTTACGAGACTCCAACTGGTGGAGGGGCCGATTCACCAACGAGGCAGCTCGTTCAGTGTCTCCAGGTGGCTGCGGGTCAAAACCCTGTAACCCTGGTTCCCCTAGCATTAACCATGGTTTCCCTTGTTGGCTATTGTCCCCCATTATTGGTTGGTTGATATTGATCCAGCTCGCCATATAGTTGGTATATATTTCCTATAGTTGTTAGTTATCATCCCCTATTAATCATTAACCAGCTAGTTAACCGGTTGGTTGCTTAACTGCTTGACCCATTGCCACGTGTTAACAGCCATCTCCATCACTCATTGATGCTATGCAGTGACCCCGTGCCCGCCATGCAGCGCTGGGATCCAAGGGCGAAGTCACTGATGACTTGGCCAATGCTCAACCAACAACTGGGGGACTTGACCATATATGGACAGCCATGGGAATCGTTATGGCCATTCATTAACTATAGTGAATATATAATGCTTATAAATATATAGATAATGAACAAGCCATGGGAGCCCTAAACCATTAACCAACCATGGGAATCGTTTAAGGTCAGCCATTTATAGTAATAAACTATCCTTTTTAAGGGAGCCCTATTTTGAGAAACACCCAACTGGTATATGACAGGATGTATGGCGACATACTTCAATATACCCATGTATCCAGCTGTATCCATGCCACATGTCTACCCACACAGCAATCACTGGTGTAGTGACAGATCCTCCCAGTTTTCTCAAAGGAATACCTGCTACTAGAACTTAACCAACCGTTGACAGGGCAATATGGCGGTCAGGGGCCCGTGTACACCTGCTTGCTCTTAGAAATGACCAGTCACTAGTAACAGTGGCATGTTAACCTACCCATTCTTGGTTAATTATGACCCATAGCCGCTGGAACCCAGAAGCAGGCTGCGCATGATGATGCGGTGCAATGGAGCAGGCTGTGACGTCGGGGCGGAGGGGTTTCGCCCACAGCACTTGAGTGGAAAAGGTAGCGGAGAGAAGTTGACTGCATTAATTAGGAGGAGGAAGGTCCACAACTCGTTGGTTCATGGGATAATCATGGAATAATATGTTTTGCCTTCATCAACAACTTGTTTGCTGTCAACCAGCTCGATAGACTGTAGCCAAGAGTAGATATAAACGAGATGTGGAGAAATGATGTGTATATGTACACACAAACTACTGCAGTAGCTTTCCATTTCAATACACACACTGTTTAATTTGCTGTGGTATCTGGAGCGTAGCCACTCTACTCCATGTAGGCTTGCGACAGTCACCATCTATCAACAGATAGGAATCGGATAAGCTCCGTTGCAAATTGAGAAACATCGCAAGTAACTATACTCTTTAGTGAGGCTTCTGAGGTCCAATATCTCTGCCACGGAAGTTCAGAATCCATTTTAAAGGAACCACCACAGCCAATATTTCACAACCTGTACTTATCTACCTTTTTTTCAGTTGAATTTGTTAGGCCTTATCTAGCCTTCAACATTGGTAGGTTAGCCCAGCCATTGCACAAGCCGATCTTTCTGGTCCAGTTATCCATATAAATATAGATAATGGTGAACCACCTTCAATCAAAAGGGATACCCTCTTGTGATCCACCATAGCAATGGAAAATGGACTAGTTGTCGACTAGTTTGTGGTTTCGACCCTCTGAAAGATATGAGTTCATCCACCAACCATCCCAAATAGGAGAAAAAAACACATGTTTATTCCTGCATTGGTTTGTCACTTTGGTGAACTTGTTAGTGCCTCTGATAACATTGCTATTGCCATATCATGAGCTACAAAATCACTGTCCAAACGGTATCAAGCAGAAAGGTAAAGTAGCAAAATCATCGGAATTGCTCAAAGTTTTGTTGATTGTAGAATCGTCTCTGCCGAACATTTCAAACACTAACATCTGGTGTCACCAAAAACATGATGGTCGAATTGGTCAATTCATCATGCAAAGTCGAGTGGAACGCTGACAGGTTGATAATGATGGTTCATGATCCCTTCTCTCCATTAACCAAATTTATAATCATGTATAAATGGTTCATTGATCATCAAAATCTTTGACACCACCAACCAGCATCACCGAGCGCATTGTAGTGTTGCATGGTTTTTTTCATAGCCGACCGACATGGTGCAGGCTGTCACTGCAATTGAGGCAAGATTGGTGGGACAAGACTATCCAACACGGGCCAAGGTGGCCTTAATCAGCTTTGTTGTTTTGAAATAAAGTGCAACAATTTTATTGATGTTACAGGTTTATTGCCAATGACCAGTGACCATTGATTTTTTAGTACCTACTTACCATGTATCATATTGTTGTAAATGTGGATGTTTCTCAAAATAGGGAACCCTCCAAATCATCCAGTTTATTCACCATTTATAATCCACCTATACATTTTTTGGGTTTCCCTATGTTTGAGAGACCACCATATGCGTAAATCACCAGTTAATAACCAGGTATTAACCTACCAATAATAACCGGCTATCAATCTGTCAATGATCAGTTAATGACCAGTAGTATTAAGCTTTGATAATATGTTACTAATCGATTCATTAGTCAATGTAATATGTGTTAATAACCTGTCAATAAGCAGTTACTAAGCTTAGTCCAACACAACTGGATCGCTTGGCCTGAAAAAAAACTGATGTTTTGAGAAACTCAATTGGAGAAACGCTGCACATAGCGTAGGGTTAAAGTTTGTGCAAGTCACATGGCAAACCACTATGGTTAGCATCCCCTATAGCCATGGTTACAACCCAAAACAGGTTATAGATAAAAATGGAACTCAATGGATTTCTTAATGTTACCAGTACTACAAATCTAACAATAGTCACCCAATATTACCCAATAACAATGGTAACTACCCCAATAAGGGACCTTACAACCGTTGGGGCACCAATGGGTAAACCCAATAAGGTAGGTAAACGAACCCCCTACTAGCGCCTCGCTTGTCTCTCACCAGCTCATCCAAGTGCAAGGCCGTGCCGAACTTGGCGAAGGTCTGCTGTTCAACCATGACTAGCCCTGTGTTGGCTGGTTACATCGATCGCTACTCCCTCGCAAACTAACCTTGTCGCCCGTTAAAACTGGTGATTCTGAGTTTCCAGGTATGACCTAATCACTATTAACATCTATCGCCCATTCCTAACCATCGCTATTAGCAACTTCATGGCTAATCATGGTTAATAGATGGCTATATAAAATGTTAATAGATGGTTTAGATGCTTAAACTTGAAAACGAAAAGTCTTTAAGACCACCAGGCGAAGAAGATTGTCTCCTCCACCGCTGGGGTGGATTTAGAGTCGTCCACTTGCGCCCCTAGCCTTGCCACTGGTGCCACTCAAGTTCACCAGCGCCACAGCCAGCGACATCAACACCTTCTGCATCCTTTTGCACCATCAGCATTGAGCATCACCACGAGACTGCGGGTGCAATCATTAACCACTGTGACCACTACAACCACTACAACCACTATAGCCACTGAAATGATTACCATCATCAACCACCCCACACGGCGACATCGACTTGGTTCCGATTCGTTGCCATCGTTGTTCCAAATGGTCGATAGCCTCTCGAGGAGACGCCTGATAAATCGCTCCACGGCGATATTGCGCGTGCGCCCTAAATTTTTGCGTGTGTGAATCCACATGTTGATGAGTCTCATTGGATTCATTTGCGACTTGATTATATAGATTGTTATCTTCATTACATACGTGTTTATGAGTTTCATTGGACAAAATCATCTTGATTAGTCACCATGGGTCAATGATAAATGAAAAAATGGTTAAGTCAAAATGATTTGCTTGTATGGAACAAATGAATACAAATGAAACCATACTTCTTCTCCTGATCATATCAATGTGCTGGTCAACCCCAAAGGTTTGGCCGCATCGTACTTCCGAAACTGATTGCTCGAAATCGCCATCGATACTGTTCCGATCATGAGATGATGCCAATCCCTCGATGAAAGCGGCCATGATGAACCACAATCAATCCTGAGTAGACTGGCGAAAAACTTAGCAGTTTAAGCAGCTTATGGGTAATGCTTAGCTGAGCTTGAATGCGAGTTTAGCCAACAAATGGAAATACAAAAGACCATTCACCTGTGGACTTTGTAGCATTAGCAAACGTCATTATCAACCATGATCAACCTAATTGACCACTGTGAACAATTGCTCAGAACCACGTTTCACCATGGTCTTTCCCGAAAAAAATTCACAAGTATGCCTCAACCAGTTTTAGCAATTACCAACTTGATTGTAAAACATGTCGCCCAATCATAAACCAAGACAAGGAGAAACCATTTACCATGATCAACCTCACTGACCGCATTGAAGAATTGCATTATCAACTTTATTGCAAACCATGCCGCCCCTTAACAAACCAATACTAGGCTGAACCATTGAAGCTCTATGTTCGCTGGCGTTTGTAGCTGGTGTGGCTGTCAGCTTCCAGCAAGCTCTCAAGTTTCACTACCCAGCGTTCCACGGTGGCCTGTGCGACGAGCAAACGGAATCCATCAATGGAAAATGATGGGATTCACCGTGAGGTTTCGCATTGGTTGATGGTTACCCGTTACCTGCGTTTGGTGCCGTTTGATCATAGTGGTTAATACTAGCGAACAAAGGTGGAAAATGGATGATGATGGTAACTACACGGTTTAGCAATGGCTTGGCAAACGATGATCAACCATGTGGTTAGCCATGTGGTTTAGCGATGGTTAATGATGAGACAGGATGAAGGAGAGGTAGAACAATCAATTCTGGTCAAAGCTGGTTGTAAATGGTGGTTGAACCATACAGTTGCATAGGACGGTTGAGAATGGCTATACTCAATTGGTTTAAATTGGTTTATAAGGGTTGGTTAGCATTTTGTCACGGTGGTGAATCAGGGTGAACCTGTTAAGCAATTGCTAACAAACCGCCATGGATTACAACGCTTAACTATGCTTAACTCTATGGTTCAGCAACGATGTTGAAAATGAATGATAATAGAACAATGGAAAAGGATGGAAAAGAATGCTAAGAGGATGGCTGATGGCCTCAAGATTTGGATTTACAGAATAATGCTTGCAAACCGCAGGATCTTTTCCAATATATTCTGCAAATACTTGAAATCCTCCATGCGACCCTGTCGCATTTGCTATGTGTGTTCACACTCGAAATGTTCGCCCACAGCTTCACATCAATGAACACAATTCCAGCTTCTCTTGCCTTTCTCTTGCCGCATTTGCAGTGCGAACAACATGTCCAGCCATTGTTATCTACCTTCAATCCAACCAACAATATTACACGAAAATCCTTAGGGTCTGGATCTCTACCATATCGCCGCTGAATCAATAAATTTATGTCGAATTGTTCACTGAAACCTGTAAGTCATCTACTACCATCTAACAACACGCATGGTCAGTGTTGTTAGTAGCATGATTTCTTGTCACTATTAGTTACTTAACTATGACTTGATGATACTTGATTATGATTTGTTACGATCAATTCTCTAACAACACCATCATCACAACCCTGAGATCCTCGGATTCCATTGCCGCACCACCCACATCCCTCGCCTTGAGCCGAAGGTTCGCGGCTGCGGACCTAGAAGTGGTGATGGAGCTTTATGGTTTCAGGGATGTCATTGGTAAATCAAATTTGTCATCGTGGTAGATCAGGTAGTCATATGTGTATACAAATACGTATGTATACCATCAAAAATAAATACATATATACATATGGCATGATAATAAATATATACATATACACTACACATTTGATATGAATTCGAACAATTTTATCGCAACTTTGCGTATGAAATTATGAATCTGTCCATTTTATCTACCAAACATCCAGACTCTGTATATGTATGTAGATAGGTCATGTAGCAAGAATGATATATTAGACAAAATGGGTAAAGCAAACTTAGTACTACTTGGTACTGGCAATATCATTCGTTCTATTGACAGCGACCCTCCAGGGATTTGATGTGTACATGTGTGTCTTTACTAAACCATACACATGAATTTATAAATCATACACTTCGAGCTAAACCATACACATGTATTGAGCATACTTAGAAAAACTTCATGAAATTCTGACAGCCCTGTAACTAGTCATCGCTGTCATGGGCAGGGCCCTGGGTCGCTGAATGATTGTCATCCAACTGCTGACCTGACCACCAACACATCGCATGGCTCTGGATGACTAGAATGACGGATGGAATAGGTATAGATGACTGATGATATTCAGATGGTAATATATGTAGATGATATCTATATGAATATGATGATGGGTATATATAATCATAGGTAGATGTAGATTGCCTTCATGATTAGCTGATATTCATATTGGTAATGACTGATTGGATGGCCCTGATGCTACCAATGGTGATGAGTAAGTAGGTAAAATATGGTATCATTGCATTGGCTAATCACACAACCTTTCTTGGTCAACCATATCATACACCTGGATAATCCATTTCATCACTTACTCATGCTACGAACCCAGAGCAACAATCTATGATCAAATCAAACACAGCATGACGAAGGAATATCATGAAATGGTGGCCTCCAACTATCCTGCTTGGCCAGTCAGCCTTCCAACCTGCCAGGCTATCAGCTTAGTTGCCCGAGTTTATGCCGAGTTTATAACGAACCAATCCTACGCGGGCTGGCAATAACCAAGCCTGGCATCAGCTCAGCATCAGCCCTTGAACCAACCACTTGGATCAAGCTGATCAGGAATGTGAGAATTCATGGCTTCTGAAAATGCGAAGAGAAATTTGATTGTTTGCAGCATCCAGGAGTGGTCAAAATATATCAAAATTAATGAGGTTGACTTCAAGTTGGTTTCTTTATTATCGTGTTCCGATTCTTCAGTGGTCAACTATGGTTTCTGAATGGTGAATGAATGGTTACTCAATGTTTAGAAATAATGAATAAGTGGCTACTGCTCATGTCCTCTTAAACCTTCTCAGCAACCAGCTCATTGATCAGCTGTGTTGGATCGGCTGAATCATCTGTGCAATGACTTCCCCCAGCACCAGGCAGAATTGCCATCCTCAAATTTCACACCCAACCATCTTATTGGTTGTCAGTTGATTCGCAATCATTAGCCATGATTGACTTATTCACCATCGTCAACCATCACTAACCATCACGTCATCAGCATTGAGCACTTTGTTCGCCTTTACTAACCATCACCAACCACCAATAACTAGCTTGTTAACCATTACTAAGCTCCAATAAACACCAATAACCAGCTTGTTCCCTATCGATAACCGGCTTCTTCACCATCATCAATCATCAGGAACCATTCCTAACGATCACTGGCACTAACCGTTCCTGACCATCTTGTTCATCAGTACCTAACAATCATAAGCAGCTTGCTAATCATTCACAATCACTAACCATGATCATTAATCATGTTCATTGAGAGTCACCATGTGCATCAACCATATTCGTCACCTTAAACATGTTCATCATCATTAATCCTCACCATGTGCATTAAGAGTGACTAACCATTCCTAACCATGGCTGCACCACCACCAACCATCGCCAGTCGCCACGTCGCCACGTCGCGCCTGCGCTCCAGCATCTTTCGCACACGCTCGGCCTTCTGCCGTTGCAGAGCCTGGCCGCTAGTGAAGGTTCGGATGGCGAACAATGGCTGATTGACCATTCATGATGAATGGGATACGTGAATGGGATTAATGAATAGTTAATCGGTAAGTATACTATAATGGTTAACTAGTGGTTTCGTGTTGGTTGTTGATGTTGATGCTAATGAACTGATTTTGATTAATTCATTGCTAACAAAGTAAGTGTGGTTCACCTATTTGCTAATGAACTCATTATGGCTAAACTAATTGTGGGTTACAAACCATGAATGCTGAATTAATGTTGAAATTGATGGCTAACAAACGCATGGATAATTGCTGGTTAACTATGACTCATTCTAGTGGAAACAAATTGTTAACAAACACATTCATATGTTTATGGCTAACTTTGGTTAATTAATGGCGTGTCATAATTATTGCTACTGATGTGTTTTGATGACTATACTGATAGTTGATTGATGGCTGATGAACTAAGTATGGTTAACTAACGGCTCATGAACTCATTATGGTTAGTGATGGTTCCGTACTTCATGGCTAATTAATGGTTAAAATACATCATTGATAGCTGGTTTAACTTGAACAATTGTGAATTCGAACTTCCAGATTTGTTTACAGGAGTGTAATGATCGGTAATGGTTGATGATGGTTGAGTTAGGTTGTTTGAGTTATGACGGCTAATTCAAGGTTGATCATGGGTGATTATAGGGGACAACCGCCAACAGTACATGGTTCATTGTTAGAGATGGATCATAGGTGGCTGACTTGGCGTTGATCAATGGCTAAGGATGATTTATGATGGCAAATAATGGTGAACAAGCTAATTCACCTTGATGATGGTTCAGAAATGGATGATAATGCTTCTGTGTTTGAGCTATCACCCAGTTAGTTAGCTGAGGTTACTTTAGTATGATAACTATCATTGAACATTTAGGGTAGATATACACTCCGACCCACTAATCTGGAAGTAGAAAATCCACTATGTTTAATGCTTTCACAGAAAAAAAAAAAAAAAGTGATTTTCCGCTTCCTAGTTAGTTTGCCAGGAGGGTAATTAGGGGGTATGATGACCTTTTATTTTTGCTGCTTCAGCCCACCTTTCGCTGCTCCTGCCTCCCGTTGCAGCACCAAACAAACTCGACCTTGGGCCGTGGTGGAACCGGGTTGTCCATGGTCATCCCTGGTAAATCCGAACTCGCAGCCCTACCTGGTTGGTTCAACGCAGCTTGTAGGTTGTCACATTCAGTTGTTGCGCCCGGCTGCATGCTGCCACTACATCCTGTTGGTCAAGTAGCTCCCTGCGGTTTTACTACATATTGCATCTTTAACTTTGGAGTATGTACTCATGGGCAATTTTGGCAAAAGAGTAATGTCAGCACGTCAGGCTCTTTCTCATCTGCATGTGGTGTAAATGCAAGCTACCACCTTCACATTTCTTGGCGACTTGGGAAGGCAATCTGCGTATCCAGAAATATGTAACATTGACCCATTCCGTATCGTCTGGCACTCCAAGCTTGTCGACGATGCTACATTCAAGATGATAATGATGTCAAACTTCAACATCAACCCTCCAAGACTTGATCTGTGTTATGTCCTGTATCTCTTGTCGCGGAAATATGGGTGTATCCATCTGAATGGCAAATTGGCTAATGATTCAGGCCACTACAGTCCAATAAAATAACCTCAAAGTGGAAAATCAACATTGCTCAATGGTTTTACAATGTCCTACCTATAAACAATAGTGATTTTGAGTTTCCAGGTTAGTTCACCAAAGGGTAATTCCAGGAATTACCCTAGCAACACCTATAACATCGAGGCAGATCGTTTTATATAATCAAGAAAATGTTGACCACCAAATATGTCTGGTACTACGGTTGCTTGTACCGGCTTGTTTGATGGTTAAGATCTGGTGAATATAAACCAACTGTTGCCACATATCCCAACATTACTGGTTGTAAAGGCTTTTTGGCCCAGCTTAAAATTAAGTGTTTGACGTAACCAGATCTTAACTCAATAACCTAAACTAACAGCCGGAACAGCACACTGATCTTCCTAGCTGTGAAGGAGTTTCTAGGAGGCAAATGATGGTATACCAGGTCGCTTTCCAAAAAGTCCCCTAGAAACCTAGAAACCAAAAGACTTTCTTCTTAGAAATTCCAAGTGTCGCTTCTTGGGCATCCCATAACATCCTCAACCAGCGAAAACACCTCCCAACCGCGCCCACAGGCAGGCTCCCAGACGTTCCGAGTGTTTGGACCACGCTGCATCAACGCCTTCGGTCTGCGCCCGGTGGTGAAGGTGCAGTAGCTATCAGAAACGAGTCACGTCATGGTTGTCGTTGGCAGAGTGGTGAATCTAGTGATGGCTAATGTATGGTTCATATGGAGTTCATATGTGGTTTGTGATGGTTAATGCAATGGTTGAGACCAGGTAGCTTCTCCGAAATCGATCTACTGATCGGGGAATATTGCTACGAATGCCTATCCCAGAATGACGTCACTCTGCCTATGGTAACCTGGCACCGCTCATGTTCACTCGGGACAAGCCTTGGCTACAACGAAAAACTGAGTCTCTTGAAGCATCGGCTGTTCAAGGGGATTGCGCATGTGTGTGTGTTTGTTTGTCTTCGTTTCATGCTCGAAACACTTCATTTTTGTTGGTTGTTGTTCAACATCTGTTCTGCTTCATGAATAAATGGAGTGTTTTGGCTTGGCACATCGTGAATTCAGCACTAAGTTCTAGGTTGCAATGATTAAACCAATGACCAAAGACGGAAAAAAGAAAACAATAATGTTGGTTTCTGATTTGTATCTACCTGTGGGTTTCATCTATTTTCATTACTTTAGGGGGGGTTACACTAATCAGAAACCAACATTAGTATAATCAAGGTTGAAATACCGTGGGAATTTGGATGATATGTCGCTTTGGAAGGTACCCTTTCCAAGGCACTAATGCAATCTTACTATGTAATCCACACAAAATTGGGAACTGAATAAATCAGTAAGTTGGGTGTTCGAACTATTTGGGAGTGGCTTTATACTTATATATTGTATATATATATAAATACTATTGTGTAAACAAATATATGAATATGTGTGTTTAATTTAAATGAATATATACATATATATATATATAATTACATATATACTTACTCATTGGGAGAGTTCAAACCATAAATCAAATTAAGGACAGTGATGGCAAACACACAATCGCAATCAATATTAAACAATGAAGCATGATCAAGCACTCCTCATGAATGAGACATCATCGATCATCAATCATCCGTCAAAATTAAGCATCATCAACTGTCATCAACCATCATTCAACCATCATTTCACCACTATTGTTGATTATGTTGATTATAAACAGCACCTAACCATCTTATTTCACCAGAAGCCATCAAATATCTAAGCTGGGAACAACATATCTTCATTACCGTCACCAATCATTTTATTATCATTCATCTTCAATCATTAAATTCATCATTTGACCATGCCATATACAATCATCCTAGAATAGATGGAATATCCCCCATCTTCAGCATTGACCAGATTAAAAATCACATTTGTACGAGCACTTTTGCATGGATCATTCAACTCAATCAATCACTGAACCCTGCCCTATGTACATCTTATATATATATATACTCCTTTCAATAAACATCATTAAACAAGTATCATGAATAATCATGATATCAGTCAATAGTATTTCGTTGTATGAATTACTGGGTTGGTTGATGGGAAAATCGGCAGGAAACCCTTATTCAAAACACTGAGTATGTGTTCTGCAAGATTTTCCCATCAACTATTTCCGGGAAATATTCCAAGCACTACCAATCATCATACCATGCCCTAGACACAAAAAAAAAACATCCACTTTGATTTGCATGAACCCAATTGGATCCTCCAACCACACTTACCTATCATCAACCATTGTTTTCCTTGTTATTGTTGGTCATTATCCCCATTATTGGTTGGTTATTAATATTGACCTTGGGAGAACCAACCCCAACCCATGCCCTTCGGCCAACGTTCGTCCAGCTACGCTTCGTAGCTCTTTCCGCCAGGAACTGCGGTGCGGTCCCGAGACGACGCTGGAACTTCGCACAGCGCTGGTGGCGTTCACGCAGCACCTGGGCACCATGCGTTGCGGCGGTTTGGGATGATGGTGAACTAAGGGTGAACCAACAGTAGTTGATAATCATGGTTGAAATTAATCATTGTTGATATTAGTGGCTGAAATCAATCAGGATTGAAACTAAAAGTGGTTGAAACAAATGGTGGTTGATGACAAAGGTTGAAGCTAATGCCAGGCATGTTAACTTTTGAGTGGCTACTTTGACGACATTGCTCTCATGATATCCAAGCTCAACGCTTAGTGTTTCCGACTAGATTGGTGACCGCGATGCTTAGATGCTTCCATGTCATGTCTCATGAAAGTCTATTCAAGGGCCGACACATGTTCTTAATGGCATAATGGTTGGTTTTCGCAGCTTTCGCACGTGACTCCACGCTCAGATGGAATTGAACAAGGTCAGGAGCACTTAGAGCCCGTACCTTGACCAATAGGGCTCATAATGGTTGGTAGTGGTTAAAAGGATCAATCTAGGTTGATTCTGCCTGAGAAGAGGTGAAAGTGGTCATTCAAGCACTTGATTCAGAAATGGTTGTTAATGGTGAATGGAAAACATTACTTGGTGGTGTCTCAATGATCACTCACCCATACACCACTCGGAAACCATTTGGGGGCTTCTCAACAAAGGGGAACCCCCAAAATGGTTGGTTTATCACTATAAAAGATGAATAGTAGATGATTTGGGGGTATCCCTATTTTGAGAAACATGATTGTGGGTCAATATCCTGTAGCCCAGCTGTTTACATCAACGATCAAACTAGTTGAGCTGTGGTGATGTTCACCCAAGCCATTTTTGGTTGACTGGTTTTGGCCCAGCTCGCTATATCCATACATGGCGGTACCTCAAAACATTGGCGGTATCTCAAAACATTGGTAAGTGGAAGTATGGATCCAAAAATAGAGACTTATAATTGTAGAGGAATCAATATACGATTAGATTAGCAAACAAAATCATTATATCAAGTCTAAAAGTTCGTATTCATGTCAATATCATGTTGTAAACAGGTTGAGAAGAGGGATCCTATTAACGCTGATTGTTATCACACTAATCATATTGTTGATCCCCAGCAAGCTAAAACACACATTATGTTTGCCATTTTTGATCATCTGGTCAGTAAGCCCAGGTACTGTGTCGGTTGCCATGCCATCATCAACAAACCAACCATTAAAATGTAAGTAACCACCATTCACCAATCAGTAATCATTGGTTATCCTTTAGCTAACCATTACCCAACCATTGGCCGTTTACCAACCATAAACCAACAACTCATTTTTTTGACCGCTGGCTAAATAGAATTCATTAAGGGTCCGTAAACCACCAAATTACCCAGCAATTAACCGCGAGTGAACCAACCATTCACCAACCGTTCACCAACCATTCGCCAGCCATCAGCCAACCATCAACCCACCATGGACCCTCCATTTCCATGACCCCAGCTCGGCCCACCTCTAACCAGACGCTTCGCAACTCTGACCAGCCATCGTTGCCTCGGAAAGGTTTCAGTTGGAAGTTGGAGCGCCCAAAACGAGTAGAAAAAACCAACCAAGTTAGTCAACTAGCAATAAGTGTTCATGAATAACAATGGTAATGAATAACTAGCAATTGTTCATAGTCAGAGAATAATTAACAGTGGTAATTAATAACTAGTTAGAACAAACTTCAAAAAATGGTAATTAATTTGTAGTCAACTAGCTGGATAGCAATGGGTTATAACTAACAATAGTGCAGTAGTGGATAGCACTGGGGGTAACAATGGTTGGTAATGGGAATAGAAGGGTGGTACCCCTTAACCAACCAATCATAGCAATTGTTAAGGGGGAAACTTTACTGTGGAAGTGAACTGAATATAATGATTGATAACACTTGCTAACAATGGGGAATAATCTCCAATATTAATGGTTAATGTTAAAATAGCAATTATAAATGGGGTGTCCATAATATATGTGTTTTTTTTGGGGGGGGGAGGATTTTGTTCAATTGGTTTTAATTAAGAGTAATAGGAAACAACTATTATAAGGGCGTCTTTCAAAATAGGGGACTCCATATTTATGCGTGGAGTCTATTACTGTAATATAATGGTTAATAAACTAGATGACAACTGCGAATAGCCCTTATTTTGAGAAACACCCAAATGTTTTCTAAACCAATCAAGTTTGTAAGTTACCACCCTGTAGTAAAGTCTGCCTACTTGGATGTGCAGGTGCGGTTGTATTTGGGAAATAACTATGGTTAATTGATGGAATATTTGGATTTACATAATTTTAACAGAATCCCTTTCTGCGCTTACAGGTTTATGTTTGTATAATGATTCATTCAGCGCTAGTGATTGGCTCATGGTTGCTTGAGGATGCCCGATGATAAGAAACGCTGACCAACACTGGCTTAGGAGCTATGTAAAAATACCTGAGCAAACAAAGTCTCTAGCCACGCCAAGCATGTGATTTAGTAGATTTAGTAGACGTGAAACAAAGACTCCAATGCGTCCTATGAAACACTGGGTCACTGTACGTTGTCGTTGACGTTCCTACAAGTGCACCAGGAGTGATTGCTCCTAGCCCCCCAGGATAAGGCATCAGCAGGTGTTGGGCAAAGTCCCGGGCGTCATGCCGGTGGATGGCTTCTTCCCCCATGGGCCGAATCCTCTGCTTTCCTTGAAATTTTCGAACCGTGCCAGACAGCAGAACCCTCCCAAAGCTGTGAAAGTGACCAGAGCGGTGTAAGAAATCGCCACAACAGGGTGGTCGAGGTCACCAAGGAGATCAGAGGCAGAGTCCAGCAAGCTAAGTATCTGAATGACTTGTCACTGGTGGCAACGTGAGGGATGATGGGCGTTTCTTCTGCCCAGGAGCACAGTCTGGTTCCGGTGGTGGAGGATTCGGTGCCTGACCCATCTGAGCTTGGATGGTCCTCTGAGCAACGGGCAGAGCATCGTACTGGGTCTGGAAGGTTTCGGAAACAACCAGGTTCGCAACTGGATGAACTTTGGCCCGGGACAGATCATATTCATGCATCAACACGTCTTCCACCAGCCTGACATACGCCCCTTCAGCGTCGGCTTCATTGCAGTTTGCTCTTGCGCTTCGGATGAACTGCGTAGTGCGTAGAGCACCCGTAGACAGGCATGCAACCATGCACGCCGAAATGTCGAAGATTTGCCGTATTTTGAGTCGGGCGAGGCTCCTCATGAAGGAATTCGTGCGATATACCACAAGCGACATTGCGTAATGTCGGTCGAAGGTCATGGGAGGCGCAGAATGCAACCTTCTGAGGTATTGTTCCGATTTCTTTTCCTGAGGGATATCCACGCCTGGTTGGACTTCATAGTCCTTGTACATGTCCATGATGGTTGCTGGAATTTCAAACTCCATGGTGCTCCCAGCACTGATCGTTGCAGAACTGCCAGCAATGGCAGCGTTGCCAGGACCCATGATGTCAGACCATCTCTTCGGAGGCATCTCGAAGATATGGAAGTTCCGAATTGACAGAACTCAGCTCTGCACGGGATAGCGCCCGAGAGCCCTTTCCCCGCGAAAACAACAAGCGCCAAGCTGAGCCCACTAGTAGCAGTGTGTTCCAAATCACATGATAACAATTTTGCCGTTCCATGCCCCTCCCACACGAGCAGAACCCAGCCTGCCCATCTAAGAGAGGCTATATTATCGAACATCTACTATATCGTATATCATTCGTGAACCTCAGTGATCATTATTTTGGTTAGCAGTGCTCGCTTGGGAAATGTACCCGGTTGTCATGGGTGCTTTTGGCGCTTGTTGTTTTCACTACACTGGCTTATGGTTGATTGGGGACTGGCAGTGGAATCTCGTAGCTGATAAATAGGTGTCATAAACAATGATTAATGAAGAATGACTAGTTGACAGCGGCTGACGAACATAGCTCATGGCTGATACAATATGAAAAACATGAGCAGGAATAGTGCTTATGATGGATGACAAGTATAGTTTATAGAAAAACCCAAGCTGAGAAAGTCTAAGAATTCCAGCGCGGCAAAGGCCATTTCCATGATGAAATCTCGTAATCCCAGGTATGAGTGTGATAGCCACAAGTCCAACAGAAACAAACATGAGTAATGATCGTTCATGAGGCTAGGGACCAACAAGCAAAGCTAATCATGGGGGTGAATAATGATGACCAACTATGGGAGAACCGGATTCAGAGGGGTATGATCATTTTATACATGATTTGATGAGAGCCTCACAACTTTCAAGAGAAAGACAAATTTTCCCAGTGTCCAGTTTCAAAACTCAAGAAAATTGGTAAAGTAATTAATGACAAACAACGTAAGTAATACCAGGATGATTTGCAAATACTCAGATCATGATGGTGGCAATCCTAGGACTGATAAAATAATGGTATTCCAAACAATACCAGACCTCGCCAACAAAATCGTAGGATTACCACCGATAAGCCATCGGTGCCATGCCCACTGGGGTAAAGTGAAGAGAAATCCCAGTTGTTGGATATGACAAGGATACTCCCCATATCTACTAGGCAGCGCAACCAATCAACCAGCCAACCAGAAAAAAATAAAAAAATGTCCATACATCATATCCCTCTTATTGTGGGATTTATGTAAACTTCATTTCTGACTTCTATTGACCCATCAACCATCCACCCAACCAAGCAACCAGCATGATTCTCAGGCTGAAATTCATGGCTGACACGAGCAATAGCCACCCAGCCACCTTTCACCACCGTTAACCACCACTCACCGGCATTCACCAACCATCAACCAACCATGACCCACCAATTCTCAACCAATTTTCAAGCACCATCAACAGCCATCAATCACCGTTTAATCACCATCAATAACCATTAACAAGCAATAACCATTCATAGCCATTAATAACCATCAATCACCATTGATAACCATCAACAACCACAAATAACCATCAATCACCATTACCATTTATGGTGAATAAGAATAAATAACCACGAATGACCCTTATCACTATTTAAATAAGCATTCAAAGCCATCACCATTTAATCACCATCAATCATCATCACTAGCATTAGTACTCAAAAATACTCAACTATCATAAATCACCATTATAACCATTACCCACCAGGTTTCAAGCACCAACCCTTCACCCAGCCACCGTTCCCAACGGTTCGAAACCGTTCCGTTCACCAGCCAGCTCCGCCGGCAGCGCGCCAGCGCCAAGCGACGTGCCAGCGCCAAACGACGTCGCCAGCTCAGTGCCTGGCGAGGCACAAGGGATCACAGTCAATGGTTTGAATGTGATCCGTTACCTGGTTTTATTAATAGTTGATATTTTATTTATAGTTGATAGTTATGATTTTAATGGTTGATATTTTATTAATAGTTGATATGCATTAATAGTTGATATTAAAAGTTGATCGTTATATTCCCATCTAACCAGTTTTAATTGATATTCATGACTATCTTAATATCAAAACCTTTGACTATAACTATAACTATAGTTGTAATGGTAAAAATTACACCTATAACTGTCACTATTTCATGATTCATGATTATATTAATAGTTGTAATCATGATTGTGGTTGTAGTTCTATTAATTTATGTGATGGTTTTAATATGATCATAAATATTTACAATAACTATAACCATGATTTAATGGTAATAATGGTAGTAACTATAACAAAACCCATCTTATGTCATGGTTGTGTTAATATCAAAACCAATGACTAATGATGGTTATAACATGGTTCGGTTGTAGTTATAGTGATGAATGGTTTCAATATGATCTAATGGTTGAAACTTCTTAGCTTACGATGATTATAGAATAAATTTAGAGTGATTGTAGGTTATAGTGGTTGATGGTTTTGATATGGTCTGATGGTTGAAATGATCATATAGCGAATGAAACCATTGATTGATATAGGATATATATATATATATATCCGTTATAGCGATTATAACCATTATATCCTCTTAGATATATGAGTTTTATATGGTTAAAACTGATGATTCTAGATCATGGTTGCAATGATTATAGGGTATAGTTAGTGATCATAGTGACAGTGATAGTGGTTGAAACTCTAATGATTGAAATTCCAATGGTTATAGTTATTGATCTTAGTAACTCATGGTTTTAGAAATGAGTCGTATGGTTTTATGATCATAGTTTAATGATCTAATATAGTTCATATGATGTAATGGTTGAAACTCTAATGATTGAAATTGTGAATGCTTATACTTATGGTCATGTTAGTATGTAAGTTATCCATGAACATAGTTGACAGATTATAGTATGATAGCAAGCAGGTTCTATTGATCGAATGGTTTTAGTATGATCGAATCGGTGAGAAATTCTAATGGCTTTATTGATCGAAGGTTTCTATTGATCGAATGGTTCTATTGATTTATGTAATTGTTTAAATGGTGGTTTCTCAAAATAGGGGTACCCCTAAATCATCCATTAATAGTCATCTATAGTAATAAACCAACCATTTTTTGGGGTCCCCTATTTTCAGAAACACCCAAATGATTTATGGTGGAAACTTCTAAGGTTAAAATGATTACAGATAACCAAGTTGTTCATGATCATAGCAATCTCATCAGTACAGCTTCATGTTGCTCATCAATGCTCAACAATACAAGCAATCAATACTGGTTCGTCACAACTGACTACTGAACAATCATTAATCACTAAACAATTCTTAAATCGTACATTTCTGCTTCCTAAACAATTCCTAGTCAATCATTGCCAACAAATCGCCAACTAGTTATTGTTTAGCCATTATTGACTCATTGTTCACCATCATTGACAAATGGAGTTACAACCATCATTAGTCATCCTCACCACTACTAAACTAGTTAACCATTAGAACCATTAGTTATTCAGAATTAGTCACCATTAAACTAATTTACCATTATAATCATTGTTATTCATCATTATCATTAGCCATAAGGCTATAACCATCAATTATTCACCATGATTGACCCATCATGACTACTATGCCTAGTCCTTCCTCACCGGTGACCAGCGGCCTGGGCCAAAGACGGAGTCGTGGGCGACTCGAAGGAGCCAGCCACGGATCCTGCGACAGCGCGAAGCACAACGGTTGCTTTTGCGGCACTCGAAATGGACTCCTGAGGAGTTGGTTTGGTGGTTGGTTGGTGGTTGGTTAAACGGTTGGTTGAATGGTTGGTTGAATGGTTGGTTGAATGGTTGGTTGAATGGTTGGTTCAAATGCTTGCTGTCAAACCACGACTCCACACCTCAGCTGGGTGCTCACACCAGCTAGACATGATGAAACATGAAAAAACGATATCAACCCAGGTTGTATTCAACAGCTTAGCTTTTGATATCAGGAGTTGATTCAGTTGAATAATACAGATATCAGTCCAGGCTACTCCTGTTGAATCATGAGATACCTGTTGTTGAAACAACAACTACTTAGTACGGTCAACCAATATCACTGACATCTTGACAAAGTTGATCAGTTGAACCATCAAGTCAAGGGAAACAGCAAATGATGCTGTGCGGCATAAGTAGCCTTCATGGATCAGTAAGGTGCAATTGTCACCAAGAACTGCTAATATGACAGCCAAACCCTGGTATCTATCCATAATCAACTTTTACAGAATTCCCATGAACACTGGTATTCGGAATCAACTCATACAGAACCCCCACTGTGAAATTCCATCATCGTATGAACTATCGAAACATAGAAACCATGACCCAATCACCATGCCATAATCAACAGGCAACCATCATTAATAGATCTTGTTGATGAACATGCTGCTTCAGTTGACTTCCAAAGAAACAATACAAGCTGGACATAAATACATACATTTATATATGAATTATACAAACACATTATGGTGCATCACATTCAGGTCGGTGTGCGACATATTTGTTGACGTAGGACGGGATGCCAACTCCTTGGCGCCCGCTCCTGAACTGACCACAGTGGCGTAGGACGGCCGTAGCTCGTTCTCGGCCAGGCCCACTTCGGCCTAGGTGTTGGCGGCTATGGCACGAGGTGATGAAGCATGGCCAGGCCATGAACACGGACATTAACCATGGACTAACCAAGGCAAAGGAGTCACTTGCCCCGCCCTGACCAAGCGTCCCAAATATAACGGAAAACACAAATTGTTTAGAACTGCCAACGAGTTATTGTGCATTATTAGGTCAAAGCAAATGGAGTTTAATCAACATCATTAAGATGATAATTTTGGGCCTCCCATCATTCATTTTTTCCTCCTATTGGAAAACCCCCCAAAAAAAGAAACTGGGACTCGTAGGTTTCGGATTTTGGTTATGGTCAATTGCGTTTGTTACTTTCGGTTCAGGACAACCAATAATAAAATAGAACATCCTAAACATCAGATTTACTCCTAATAATAGAAACTCCTGGGCCCGGGGGGGTATTTCATTAAGAGTTTTATCTTCTATTAGGTGTTTCCTTCGTATACTGTAGTTATTTTTGTTGTACGCTTCTAAGAGGTGTTCATAAAAAATGTTAGAAGGAAAAGGTCGAAAACGAAGTGGTCTTCCGGGCTTTATTTTCTGTAGGGTTTTCCTTTGTACAAATTTCTCACGATCCTTGACAAAGTTTTAATAAAGGATATTACAAAAAAGGATAAAAAGATAGCCAACCGAAAGGTCATAAAAGGTTTTTTTAACTAAGTGTTGTATTTTTTACAAAAGAATTCCTTTGTACAACACTTTTTATTTTTCAACCATACTTCGTGTTCTTATTAGAGACCATGAACCGTGAACCATGACGTGGGAATCGACCAGTTTTTTCCAGCCTTAACCAACCACATTTGTCGATCAATCAGCTGCTCATCGCTATTCTCAGGTCACACCCAATATGGTGGTTTCTCAAAATAGGGAGCCCCAAAAATAGCTGGTTTATTACTATAAATAATGAATAATGGATGATTTAGGGGATCCCCTATTTTGAGAAACACCCGCTAGCCAGCGCAATGTTTTCCACCAAGTTTCTGAACCGAAGAATGATGTGCATTTATTTGCCGCATGCACTGGTGGCTGGCAAATGTTCTAAGTCATGATGACACGATGACATAATCACATGCATTGCTGCATTTAGGAAGAGCCAAGAATGGAACGGACATATTGTAGCTACAAGATTCGAAACAAATATATTATGAAGAGACATGTTGCGAAAACCAACTGCTAGTTAAGTGGAGAACTGACGAAGGTAATCATACGAAGCCCCACACAAACACAAACCAGAAACCGCCATTGCGATGCCAGCGCCGCGGACCTTCGCCTGCATTGGTTCAACCTGATCCTGTCTTTGAAGTAGCGCCAGGGGCGGTCGATGATCTGCGTTCCAAAACCATGGCCATGATGAAAACTCCAGAAAGAGGGGCGCTGGCCCATTCCTAACCCCTCCGCTGATGCCTCCTGCAGAATACCGCTGAGCTCGAACATGTTCACGGCTACCCCTGCCTCTTGCAACAGGTCGGTCAAGGGCAGCGTGTTGCGGCATTCAT
>VSDK01022082.1:330603-430289 GCA_009767595.1 Symbiodinium kawagutii
CATTCCTGGCGGTTTCAAAAGCTCCGAAAAATGCAACAATTCTCCAAGAATTTCTTCGAGGCCTTGCTTCCGCTGCAAAGATTTCCGATTGCCCAATAATCTCCAGGGCCTGGTACGCCCTGCGCACACACGCGGGTCCCCAATGGGTCCAACGATCTAAGGTCCAAGATCCAAAATGTCTAGAAAAAAATCTTGGATCCAGGATCGAAATTTGGATTCAACATTGGATCCTGGATCTGGATATCAGGTATGGAAAATGTGTATGTGCATGTGTCTGCAAATAAAGAATGTATATTTGTGAAAAAACATTCAAACGTATACTTATAGATGGTATCCGTCTTTTATTCAACAATTGCTTCCTGAACCACTAAGGTCGGAATCACAGGGGAGGAACGAAAAACTAAAAAGTGAAAAGGTTTGAATGTTGAGCATGTTGGGTCACTTTGAACCATGGACTATCCGAATGTTGACTGTTGGTTGACAGTTGACAATCATCATGAACGAACTACCAGTCAACCATCGCATTCACAATTTATCATTGAAAAAATTGGCAGTTGATTATTCACGGCCTATTGTTCAACCTTCGATTTTTTCCACTGGCCAATCGTATCACGATTATAATTCAATAATGAAATCGGTCCTAAACCATTCTAAACCAATATTCATCAACCATTACATTTCCCATGGCTTATTGAATTTATGTTGCATTCAACTACTAAGCATTGGGTATTAACATTGAATGAATCGTTGCTAACCTTGAAACCAACCTATGCGTGACCATGTCTTGAGCATCCTACATCCCATGATTGCTGAGAACCAGCGGTCAATTGACCTATCATTAACTCATTGAGATAATTCATTAGCCAGGCAATGGTCAAACCTACTTTTTGGTCGTCCATTCAGTCACGATCATTGTTGATCCCATTGCTGAATAGTGGGTTTTAGATGGGTTAAGTAAGCATGAATTACCTTGCGGAGTTCATAATTAAAAATGATTTCCCTTTAACCACAGACATCCTACGATTCTCCCTTCCGAATAACCTTCTAAGTTCCAGTGTCTACTATAATCCCCCTACTAAATCGGTAAAACCGTAGGTCAACAATAACCATTAAAGAACCGCTAGTCTCTTATTTAGCTGGTAGTTTATGATATATCTACTACTAGACTAGCTCCTCACCACTAAGCTAGTTGCCAGTTATAGGAATAAGATGGCCAATGATGGGTAATGATCTGATATTGGTTATGTTTTTTATCATTAACAAATTATTAAACCATGAATATATAAACTAATCTATTGACCATAGAACTGCTAAACTAGATATTGATCACTATTCATCTATCTTGAACCATTCATAGCCCAACATTCAATGACCCCACTGGGTCATCCACCAAGGGACCCCCACTAAGGGACCCCGTTTTCTTTCACCCGTGCCCACCGCTTCCGAGGCACCAAGGCAGTCTGTCGAGCTGAACGGATTTTGTCCTGCGACAAGGGCTGGAAACCATGGCAATTGTTAAGGTGAATAGTTGGCAAATGGTTGGTTAGTGGTAGACTTAACTGCTACTGCTACTGCTACTGCTGCTGCTACTACTACTACTACTACTACTCCTACTAGAACTACTCGGTAGGTTTAACTACTAGGTTGATGGTAGGGTTTAACCATTGCAAGTAGATATTGGACATTACAAGAGAGGCAACCAATCACTTGGTTGGTTTAACTACTTTTTGAAGTCGAATGCCATGGGTGGTGAATGACCAACAAGAAATTGGTAAAATAGCGGCTGATAATGAGTAATAATGGTTATCTAATGTTAAAATAATGGTTAGATCATAATCTAATAAAGGTTGATGGTTGTTTGCTGGTTGGTTGACAATGGTTCGATAGTGGACACTACAAGTAATAGTTCAACAATGGCTATGTAGTGATTGACAATTGGAAGGTGGAACACAGGTGGTGAATGACCAACAAGAAATGGTGGTTTGATGCTCTAATAATTACCAATGGTTGAGTCAACAATGACCATCTAAAACATACATGACCAACAACAAAATTGTTGAACAGTGGTTCAAACCACTACCATATTCATTGTCTAAGCATTTGTTTGCACCAAATTAAATTGATCATGTTAACGAATTATCCAGATTTGTTGATAATTAGCTAGTTACTATCTAACAATATTCCATTAACCACGTGAATCATCCAGCTATTGCCTAACCTAACCATTGCCACTATCTAAGCATTATGAAATAATATTATCATAGTTACCTTTTCAATATTATCTTATCATTACTAGCCGTTATTTACCAATATCAACCCCCTATTTAAGAATTATGTACGCATTATTTAACCATATTCCATCAATCATGTCAATAATCCAGTTGCAAACATCCCACCATAATTAAGCCTATTATTGTTAATTATCGTAATAAAACATTATTGCCTATTATGCAAACCCCACGTTTTTAGTTGTTCTATATATGCTTACTCCAAGCATAAATATTGTTTTCAATTCCATCCAACCATAATCAGCGATTAAAAACGTAAAACCATATTTTTACGCTAAAAGCGTAAAACCATATATGCTTTAGCTGTTTTATATAATTTTTACGCAATCCCATTTTTTGGGATGTATAAAACCGCTTGAAACGTGGGGTTTGCAGCGTAGCATTTTTCTCCACCGTCCCACCTTCTCCACTGCTGCACCTCCAAGGTGCGACACGAAGCGTGCTGTCGGAATGTGCTGTCGGCAGTGACCAGGTGACCTGGGGTGGTGACCTGGGTGGTGACCTGGTGGCGAATTGATGGGTGAAATGGCTAATTCAGTATGAATGATAGGTGAAATGGTCTCCAAATGATCGGTAAATGATGGTTTCACCAACAAATAATGAATGTTAATGAACCAATTTCATGGGCGATAGGGTTTCCACCAACAAATAACTAATAGGTAATTTTCCACCAATGATATGAGTCAATATTAACCAATGGGGGAGAATGACCGATAAATTTATAGGGAAAACCATTGGTAATGATAGGGAACCAGGGGGACTAAGGGTGAAGTGACCCACAGCCAAATGGTCTCTAAATGATGGGTGATGGTTGTATTGCCGTAACTGATGCTTGATTAGTGGCCACTAGTGATGGTAAATGAACCAACCATTCAGTATGGCTAGTTGGCTGTGGGTCAGAACCCTGTACCCCTGGTTCCCCTATCATTAACCATTATTTTCCTTATTATAGATGGTTATTATCCCCATTATTGGTTGGTTAATATTGACCCATGGCTAGTTGATTGATTCATGACTTAGCCAAGCTTTTTTGGGGGTGGTTGACATTGGTCAAGGATGCTTGTGGCAGCAGAGACGGGTTTGTCACCACTACTAATGTTAACCCAGGATCAATACACCCCCAGGTTGATTAATGGGAGGGGTTACCATTTTAAAGGGAAACCAAGGCTTTTAGGGGATACCCCCTATTAATCAACCAGGGGTTTGTTAATCCTGGGTTAACATTAATTAATCATAATCATCATTGAATCATCACCAAGCATTATCAGCCACTTTTTGTTCCCGTGAATTACTCAAAGTTTGGACAAATTGTTCTTGACCAACAACATTCGGAACCATTCCTAGCCATGAACTCTCACCAGTCTTCCACTCTAGTGTCAAAGAAGTCCAGGTGCAATCCCCTTGAGATTGCAAGCACATGACGCTCATCTCACGTATCAATCAGTATCTGTCCAAAATGCTGGTGAGTATGTGCATCCCCACTTCGCAAGGAACTGATTACACTCACCATGATCATAGGCGTTCATCCACCCGCCTTTTCCTGTCAATTACTATGGTAGTATGGCGGCGGGTCAAAACCCTGTACCCCTGGTTCCCCGATCATTAACCGTTGTTTTCCCTATTGTTGTCAATTATTATCCCCTATGATCATTATCGGTTAATTAATTTTGACTCATAGCCATATCCCAGTACACCAGCTACACATCATCTGCTGTGGGTCTGGGCCCCCCCTGGCAGCTGTGCACCCATACCAGCTTCCACATTGAGAACGACTACTACCATGGCAGGTGGCCATATCGCTCGCCATATTCGTGCAGCTGCCTGAAGATTTGCTATCAGGTGCTAATCAATAGCTATGATCCCTAAACACTTCCACCACCGTGTCCTAGTTACAGCAATCAGAAATATTGACCACAGCTCGCAGGATTTCCTTGAATGGGAACGGGCTAGTCAATGCGAAATGTTGCTTCATGGTGGTCAAATAAATGGCTTTGTGGGATCAGCCATGCCCGACTTTCGCTTCATGCCCAGTTGGTGAATCCCTAACCGAAGTATCCCCACTTGGCCCTACGCTGTTGTTCCTTGTTGGAGCAGCGCTGGGTTGCCCTGCACATTCGCAGTAGCACCCGGTGGAAGTCAGCCGCCTGCAATGAGCGCGAATGGCACGAATTGAATCGCTCATTGCGCACGTGTGCAGCCAATGGTTTTGGGGTTCGAGCCAAGTAAAATTGGCTGAGAATGGTGAGTAATGATCAGTACTGATCAGTGAATGCTGATGCTGATCGATGGCTAAATGCTGGTGAACAGTAGCCATTTCCTGTTGACTGGAGCGTGCCCCCGTGACCTGAGCACCGGGGGAAGCATGGACATTCCCCAGCAGCGGTGCTCCAGCATCACTGCCTTCCCCAGGCCCCTGAGTCTGATCCTGTCCTGCCCTCCAGGTTGGCTACCCATCCGCTTGTTGCTTAGGCGATCGTGGCTGGAAATTCGCCCCGAACAGGGACCGATCATCGATGATTTGCCCGTGAAAACATGTGGCGTCTCTCGACATGTCTCTGTCAGCTACCACATCATGGCGCACCAGATTGTTACCTACATGCTATCGCACTCTAAATGGCTGAGATCATTGTCGATGCTTACTGGAGTCTGGCATTGGTTTGAATGCCCGCTACGTCGAGGCTGTCAGTGGTATCAATCAACCAATAGTAGCAGAGAGTGGCAGTGACAAATAGAGATTGATAGTCGATAGTGCTAAATTGTATCAATGAAGACAAACCATAAGCCAGATTTCTGGTTGATGATTCCCAGCAATTGCCTCAGGATGGTATCCCTTTTCGTCTTCAAGTTGGTGCATTCTACCTGTTCATGTCGGATATAAACCAACTAAAAAAAAATCTACGACTGTGGCTCCAACCCTCCATGGTGAACAGCTTGAATGTCAGAGTAGCCTGGGGCATCTTCACCTACTTGGCAGGTAGCTATGCCGACGCAACTTACTCGCTTATGCCTCCCGCTTGGGCATATGATCGTTGGTATTGAGCCATGACTGACCGTATCAATCGCATCATCCAGTCATCAATGCAAATGACCTTCTTGCGCTATAAAACAGATGACATGTTCGTATTATATAATCAACTAAGATTATCGATACATAACTATTGGTATGATGCGGTTGAACTAATATCAGAACTGTCAGTGTTAGTGATCTTCCAGTTTGCAGGATAAATCTAACAGTCGGCGTGGGCAATAATAGCCAGGAAGACCCACAGCATGTTATTGCTGACTATGAATATGTGTTGCTACCAATAAGCACCAAACAAAAAATTGATGGCAACACTATCATTGCTTATCAAGCACTATCAAGCAGCACAGTGGCGAATATGTTGCAGTGGTTGGTTGGTGGTTCTTGTCTAATATTGCATCTAAGATTCTGTGGATCATATCGAAGGAGACCACGATCAACCAGCTATGGGGTTCATTGTGAAATACTGATCATTAGTTTCCTTATGAACCACCGGGGGTGGTTCATTGATGAGGATCAGCCAGCTCGTAAATCGTTATAAATAGCAATATTCCAATTGCATGGGGTTCAGTCTTAATGGTAGATCCTTATGAATGAACCACCCCCAGTTTTGCTATAAATAGTGGTGGTATACCTCGCTAAGTAAGCAACCAAATATTTGGATCATGAACCATCATTAAGTATGACCATCATGAATCAGTTTATTCACTGTCATTAGCCAGTTCATTAGCCATCATCTGCCATGATAAATCATCATTTGTCATTGATTCACCACCATTAACCATCTACTAAATCATCATTCACCAACACAATCTGTGAATCATGAACCATCATTAACCAATCAATTGATCATCACTAACGAATTTACCAACACCATTATTAGCCAGTAATTGGCTGGCAAATAATGAGCCATGGTTGCCAGTGGCCACATGATTGCCAACATTGGCTGGTTTGGATTGACCATCCATGAAGCAACTAATTAAGCAGCAAAATCAACCAGCGCAAATTAACGATCACTAGCCAGCGCAAATGTTGGTCATCTGCTGTGATAGGGGTCTCACAATACGGGTACCCCCAAATCATCCTTCATCTCAACCATAGGGTCCCCTATTGTAAGAAATGTCTATATACCCCAAAAAATGACAAGTTTCCCTATTACTAATGGATAGCATGTGGGTAGTTAATATATGTGACTAGGTACCACCATTCGTGGACAAACCCACGTATTTGTTGGTTGGTCGAACCATGATACTTGTTTATTTCCCTATGCCATTGAAGATACTTGATCATTGTCATTGATGACTATGAATATCTATTAGCCAATCACCCCCATGACTAGGCATCATTACGGACCTCAACGTCAATTATTAACTGATTAGCCACCATGATGAACCCTTTTAATATAAATTATGGGTCCATGAAACATGATGAACAATCATCAGGACCACGACAGCCGTTGCACCGTCCACGCCTGTGCAGGGCACCGCGTGGTCCGCGAACGCACCTAGCGCAGGGCAGAGGGCACTGGGAGACTAAGGGCATCAAACATGGCTCACAACCATTACTGCTGGTTAATGACTGCTTAAATATGGTTAGTTCATCGGTGATTAATCAGGGTCGATTACTGATGAATCATGATGATGGAAAATGCTTGAAGTGAGCTGGCAAATGCGGGGTATTTTTAAAGTTCAAAATGCTCGATGGTGGTCCGATGCTTTCGGACAAGTCAGTTTGTCGTCGACATACCTCCGTTTATGCAGAGTAGTTGCCAATGCCAGGCAAGCATTCTGCCACTGGAGTGAAAACAATCGATATCCTTGATGAATGACGCACCAGACAACGAAATAAATGCTTTATCCCAAAATAGCTAGAAGACCCAAAGTGCTGCCGAAAAAGGCCAAACAAATGGATTCATCTTAGGATCAGAATCAACTAACTTTTTGATCCCTTTGGGATTTCTTCTGCGCCTCCCCATTTCCTGTGCGTCTTGTGTAAGAAGCACATCTGTTTCCAAAATCAAGCTCGGGATCCCCATTGATTCCCTACGTCCATCAGAGTTTCTAGTCTCATGAGACTGTAAGCGCGGTAGCTGCGTGCCCAGGATGCTCTTTGGAACCAGTCAGGCTATGAATTTTCAGGCGCCCCACGGGGTAGCTCGCTGCAATGGGCTGCAGCTCGCCGCGGCATCTTTCTGGCGGCGTCAAATAGTTGCAGTTGCTGGGTGCTTTGGGAAGGATGCGGGGCTTTTGCCACCATGGATGCCACAGCAATCAGTCACTATTGCATAGTTGCGGATCCCACGCATGACCCATGACGAGATGGCCTTGTCCCTGCCGATTGTTTACCGCTTCTAGACTTGCACCTCCGCTGTTTCGAGATTGTGTCATGTTGTGTCTATTCCCCATGCGCTTGTCTATTTTGCAGGTGGTCTAAACCTTCAGTGTTTGGGCAGTTGACCACTCTGCTGCAATGCAAATCGTGGGGTGGATTAGTAAGGATCAATAGGGATTTAAAGGGATTAATAGGGATTTATGAGGATTAATAGGGATTTATCAATTATCTCTAAAATGCATCCTGTAAATACTATGCGCACGACCCCTCGTGCCGCTACTTTGTTCAAGCCCAGTTTGCATTGTTGGCGCAGTTTGCTATGATGTTTCATCATGTTTGATAATTAGAGAGTAACCACCGACAGTAGTGGCTGATAGTATGACAAATCTACAGTGGTTGATGATGTTTGGCCACAAAATTGTGTTATCATTGTAATGTGCTTACTGATGCTTCTGCATGCTTGTGCAACAAGGAGAGCAACCATGTACATGTTTCAAACTTGCGGTTGTGATATGTTGTCATGCTGGCTTGCAATGCTCTATGATATCTGAACACTAACTCAGAGCAACCAGCAAAAACTCTTAGGGATATAATCAGCAAGAATAGAAGCCAGCTATGCAACTAGTTTATACCAATCACATGTGGTAATGATGCAGACTGGTAGGCAAATGGTTCATGATGGTTCATACTTGTTGGTAGTATGTCATAGGGGGGAAGAAGAATCAAGAAAATGGTATATCATGTTCTTATAGGGATGCTGAGTGAGTGTTGCTCCAGGTATCGATCTGGTTGTGGTTGGCGATGCTTACCATCAACTATGATTGTTGGGAGCGATCAAGTTTACCACGAGAAGCGCATGGCCAACAGCGGTTCATCGTTCAGCAGCCAGTCAAGGCAACCCAGCACATTTCTTACAACCAAACAAACGCCGACTTTCCCTTTCCAGGCAGTGCGTCTGGAAAAGCCCTAGTAGACCCATCACGCCTGGGCTTACCGATGTATTATTCATCGGCCATGGAGGTACGCTCCATCCGCAGTCATTCTTCGAAGAAAGTGTGATGATTTAGGACCCAACAAAGACAAATCATGTTTCTAAAAATCACAATCAACAAATCATTATTCATTGAACAAAACTTGGATACTGATACACCCATCATCATTGCATTTGTTGAAAAACATAGGATACACCCAATCATTGGAAATTTTGGGGGTCAACCATTCGTGGCATTGCTGCGATGCCGTTGTGCCCATGTTGCTCAACAGGCAGCGCTGTCTTTGATTCCCCAGCTGATGGGTTTGGCCGTCGCGGAACCCTTGCTGTAACCCGAGTGAGGGTTGATCCAATTGATCTGATTTTAGTATCTTGGTGATGGTCAAGGATGTAATCTTGGTATGCATGATTGCTTCGGAAGATACATTCCTAAGGGGGGCTGAGTATCCCTCCAAAGCGTGGTTTTAAGGATCATAAGTGATGGTTTCATTGTAGGGAACACACTCTGTCAAAACCAACACGGTGACCTGCAAAATCTACCGTTGATTGATGATTACCTATATAAAAAGTGTGATGTGTTGATTCCAGGTTAGTTTACCGCAGGGTAATAATAGCTAACGAAATCGTTCATGACGGTGCAATTTTTCCTCATTCGCTGCCAAGTATCCATGACCTCACGGTCATGATGGTCAATGAGTCAATAAGAGGAGTTTGGTTCAAAAATGAGGAGTACCCTCTGGTGAACTAACATAGCTGGCTGGAAAATCCACCAGTGAAATCGCTGATTTCCCAGGGTTTCCCTAGAAAAATAGTGATTTTCCATTGCTATGTTAGATCACCGGAGTGTAATCAACTGCTGGTCAACTCTCTGAGAATCAATGAGGTCGCTATAGGCTAGCATTTGGTTAGAACCCCCCTGGTAGCTCCAAGTCACTCCCCCTGCAAAGGGCCAGAACGGGATACCGCTGGCTCCCAACCGCTCCCTCCCAACCCGCAGCCGGTAGGATACAGTACCAAAAATGGTCACCATCCATCGGCATGGTTGTTGTCAAGGGTCAAGTAGATGATCTACGACTTGATTTGTGCATCCCCTGTGCTTGCAACTGGTTACCAACCGTGGTAAAAAAGGGGGTTCCAAGCCGCCTTATAGGGTACCATGGTTCCATCCCAGCCAAGCAACCCCAGCTGGACATCAGCAACCATCATGAGCCATATCAACCATTGAACAGCAACTATTCCGATCAACCATGCCCCAAATCACCCAATATCACCCATTTACAGCAAAAAACCATCCATCACTTGGTGCCCCCTGGCGTGGCTTAGTCGAACTGCCGCACCCATGAGCCGGGCCCCTGCTTCGGCTTGGGCCGGCCGCACCACGAGGCTTGGAAGGCGCCGGGCCTGGCACACCATCGCGAAGGGTTGAACCACGGCGGCTCAACATGGCGACCGAGGTATTCACCATGGGTTTTTACAGGGAAACGTAGCGAAGAATGGTTTGCAAAGGAGTTTTCTATGGTCAACTATGCTTGATAATGATTAATTAAATAATGATTAAATGATGATTAAATAATGGTAGTCACCATGATAATAAGGTATGACCATGGTGAATAATGGTTAGCAATCACGGGTGTATTCTATGGTTAGATATGATTAACAATGGTCAATAATGGGGGATAACCAACAACATCTGTGGTTCGTGAGGTTACTAGTATTGGTTAATAATTAACAATACTTAACCATAATCAACGATGCTTGGGTGTTTTCTTCAATACTGGATGATTTGGGGAGGCCCTATTTTGAGAAACCACTATATGGCTACCTGGGTATTAACCAGCACAATAAGGTGTAAGCACACTAGTACTAACCAAAACTTAAGATTAGGTTTAACCATGCTTCAAATGAGTACTTTCTGTAGTTGACTATTGTTGATAATCGGGGATCACTGTAGCACCAACAACAATAATGGTGCAAGAAGTATTATTTGGGGGGTTCTAAAATTACGGACCCCTAAGAATGGATTGCTTATTACTAGAAATGGTTGCTAAACTGGATTGTTTGGGGGGGCGGCCTATTCTGAGAAACCACCATATCGCTACCCAGGTATAAACATCACAAGTAGGTAGAGCCATGACCAAGACCCAGCAATGGTTAATAACTAGTGGTTCACAATGATACTAGTATCAATTGTTAATGGTTCTTGCTTAATTCTACACTACTGCCCACTTAGCTGGCTTGTGCTTGACCACAGGGGGTTATGAGCAACAATAATAGGACATGATCCCAACCTCATGTTGGTATAACAATACTAGGACACAATCCCACCCAACAATAATAGGTTGATCATAACATACGTTGGTTGATCATGAGCATCATACATACCAATGTATGGCTATCGGTCACAACCAACCAAAGAATGGGTATGTGAACATCCCAACACTAGTTTGGTCACGTGGATGTGAGCAGCTGGAACGCAGAGCACTGACCTGCAGCCAAATGCTCGCTTATACTAAGCAATGATGCGTTCCTTTAGCCACCAATTGAATTGGCAAATGATAATAGCAAGCAACCAGAAGTGGTTTCTTACTACAAGTGAATACCACTGTATGTGAAATCAATGATTCTGGCTCATAGCAAATAACCGTAGTTGCTGATGAGTGATTTCACCTACAATGGGATGTGTAACCCAACAGAAGCAAATTGACCACAACTGTTGTTCAATGCCCTGAAAGATCGGGCGGAAACCTTTGAGGTGGTTCACCGGCTGATCAACGAGTGTGGTTGAGAATAACCATCTTTAACAGCAACTGACCCTCGCAAATAGGCTGGGATGATCAGGTTTCCGTACTTGGAATAGCCAGTTGGGATGGTCAAGGTGTTGGTTTGCAGGAGGGTAAGAGACTTGTCAATTGACATTGAGAACCAATTGCTGGTACTCACAACGTCGCACGACTGTTCCCCGTATTGCCTGATATGCCCAGCGTAGGTACCAGCAATACCCCAGATGGTGAGACCACAAAGAGGCACTCTCATTTTGTGGGAAAGGCGGAGAAGTCTATAACTGATGGCCCCATTGAGGTGGTGTTTTTCCCTCTTGATCTTCCCACAACCACAAGGGACCCAGGCACCCGATCGCTAGATTCCTCGGTGATTTGATTCCAAAATTGAGCCCGGTAGATTCCCAACTCTGTGATTGTTCACCAAGGAATAGCTAACAGTTGTAGGCCCCAGTCCCTTGTAGGATCAACTTATATGGGTTGACCCTTGTTAGCCACCAGAGGTTGATTCCAACCGCAATCATTAAACCAATAACCACCCTCTCCATTAGACGGGTCCACCCCTGGCTCCCTAGCTGACTCCCAACCAACAGCGAATACTAACAGTTTAACCAGTGTTGACCACTGTTCTAACCATCATCCAAAAGTTCAAACAGTATTGTTGGACATCAAGCTCTGCGTCCTCAATCACTCGCCAAAAAACTGTTAACCATATGTTCACCAATATTTGTGCATAATATTCGATTATGCACCACTATTGGTATCATCATGTGTGTATCTTCCCAAGGGTTGCGCCACAATTGGTATCATCATTTTCCTATTCTGGGTTTGTCCACAAATGGTGTCTTCCCATAGCCGCCACTTTCCCTGTAAGTAACGATCATTTGGTGGTTTCTCAGAATAGCGGACCCTCCAAATACCATTTATCGTAATAAACCATCCATCTGTTTGGGCTTGTCCTACGGCTTGAAAGATCCCTGATTTGGGGATGACTAGGGGTACATGTGGGCGTGTTTCTCAAAATAGGAGGCCCTTTAATCCTTCAATGCAAACCATTTATAGTAGTAAACCCACTATTTCTTGGGTCCCTTATTTTGAGAAACCCCCATTTATGGATACACAAAGGACCAGTGGGAACCGCAATGATGCATTAAATCACCATCCTAATGACCACTCTTCATTCCCAAGGATCAGTCCAGGCCGCATGCCTCACAGAGCGAATGCCGCCACGAGAGGTCGCCTGATGCCGCACGTTGGCCAAGGCCAAGGGGATAAAGCCACAACGGCCTGGTTGATCAAACAATAGTGACTAACACTAACAACTACCGCTCGAAATGGGAGTAGCGGTTAGTTAGGTCAAGTAATAGTTAGTTGATCATTATTGATAGTTAGGTCAAGTAACCTATATGACGAATTATATCAAAGTGAGAATCAGTAACACCAAATTAACTGGTATATATCAAGTAAGGCAGGAATCATTGGCTGATCACTATAGTCACTAATCAAGCAACTAATGGAAATTACAGCTAATGCCTGGGACTGGCTCATAATTTCGAATCATGGCCAACAATAAAAGATGACGGTGAATAATGGTTGATAATGGTGACGAGGGGCTTTAGTACTGGTTCACTAACAATGTGTAGATGATGGGGAATAACGAGCTATAATAGGCGATATAATGGACAAAATTATTGTAAACATCATCAGCTAAATAGTTTAGCAACCGTTATCAATCATTCTGATGAAGGACAATATGATGGTTATATATAATGGGGAACATAGCAATTGACAATGGCCTATTCAAAATGATTAATTACCAACTGTTGATGACTGGGAAATATTAGACGGTTATACAGTTATACAACTGATGATGATGATGGTGGTTACCGACAGGGACTAGCAATCATTCATTAGTAGCAGCTCTTCCCAGTGGTGGGTCACATTGGTAAGCCACTCATATTTGATGGTGTATCACTCAATATTTGTGGATGATTGGCGCACTTCATGAATATGTACCTCCCATTACTGATGGATACGGATAATGCTCATAAATAACAAAGACAGGTTTCTAAGATGATGGTTCTCCGATGGGTTGGTATGGGTTTTCATAGCTAAATGCTGCTCAATACTATTTACTGCTGATAAGGTAAGGATCGATATCAGTTGATTCATGGTTGTGGGTCAGAACCCTGGTAGCCCTGGCAAACATCCTGGTGTTGCTGGGGTCTTCACTTTCTCATCTGATTTGGGTCGTTGGTTATGACCCTTGTCGCCTATATCAACGGTGATCGTTAAGTGATTCATCTATGACCCTGGACTTTCAAATGATCAGTGAACAATAGTTGCTCTCAATCGTTGATTGTTCATAGTCGATTGTCTCCAACCATAATCAGCTATCAGCCACAATGTGCACTGGTGATGATACCCCCTTTAAGAACGTAGTTGCGTCAGATATTACCTAGTTTTGCTGAGCTCTCCCAAACAAACCTATGTGCATATATGGCTGTGGGTCAAGACCCTATACCCCCGCTGAACCATAATCAACCATTTATTTCCTTACCATTGTTGGGAACTATCCTCCACTACTGATGGTTGATATTGACCCAAGGCATATGACCATATCTGCAGAGATGCAACATATCACGTATTATTCCGTACTATCAACTTGCAGAATGTGGGAGGCAGTGCTCCTCTTGGTGGCTTGCTCCAGCAACTGTCTAGAACGTAGTCCTGATGAGCCATTGAGGCTTGTAGCACACATTAATATCGCTACATTCTGGCAAACTAACTTTGAAATAGAAACATCCACAATTTATGGCTGGTTTACCGATTCAAAATCGTCATTTTCCAACCATGAAGATTTTGAGAAAGTTGCAAATCCGTCTGACCTTGGCGCTGGTAGCAAGGGTGCCCACAAGTCCTTCACATTAAAGCCTCGACTGATGCAAAGGTCCCCCACATCCACAGCACAAGGCGTCAATTGATTTCCAGCTGAATTAAGAATCGTAGCCAGTTGACTATCGCTTGCTGACTTCAAGGCTGCGGCTAGTCCCTACGTTGAATACTCACCAAGTAGGTCGTGCAAGAACGATGGGTTGCAAAGGAAAAGATGATCAATCTCACTCAAGATAGTAGATGCTTTGAGCGCTGAATCCAAAGTGTTGTCTTGGTCGAAGTTTCTGTCACACCATGATTTCAGCTTACCAAGTGAAAGCTGATCCTTCATATGAACTGATACAGATGAGACTTTCATGATTTCAGAGAAAGCAGTAAAAGACGGCATTTGATTTCCCGTCAGAGCGATTTCCTTTCCATGGGCCGAAATAAGCGGCCCTTAAGGCCAACAAAAATCCAGTCCTTGGTCCAAAGAAGAAGTGACAAGTTCGGTCAAACGGTTCATCAAATTCATAGCAACTAACCTCCCAGCTTCAAATCTGATACTTGAGTGTTCTCAAGCGCCAAATTTGCAACAGCCTTGTAATCGCAATTCCAAGGCATTGATCTGAGCTGGTTCACAGCTAGCATCGATACTTCGTTTCCACAGATGTTCACGTTCTGATCTTCAACCAATTGTGTCAGCACACATGCTGTTCCAATGAGGACACACGATTGGCTTTCTTTCTTCTGAGCGTCCAGCTAGTGCCACATGTTTTCACCAAGTTCTGAGTATGTTGGGTATCACCACTGGCACAACTGCTGCAGACATGTTCTACAGGTGTTCAGCACGGTGAATAAAGAGTGGCACAACAGTGCATTCGTAACTACCAACTAGCATGGTCTATCTATATATTGATTTATATGTGTATATATATATATATATGTTGTACGCATATCCGATAGAATAAACAATTGCAACCATCCTAAACCCATATCATCAACCATGTATATCAACATACCTGACCACTCACAACGGGCACCACTCCCTACAGCTGACCCTAGTGCTGCTCTGCCCCACCTTGCCATGCTTGGCATGGCGCGCAGACGGTCGCCGTCGACATGTGCGGACGCGCGCCTGAGCCATGAAAGGTCGCAGCCACAACCTGCTAACATGGGGAAATGCTGGTTACTTGATGGTTGGTCATGGTGAAAGATAATAAAAAATAGCTAATTCATGCTTAATGGTGGTAAATCAATGGCTTGTGATGGTGAATAATAGGTTCATATTGGTGTGAAATAGGTTATTGATTTCTCGATGATGAACTACTGGTTGATAATAGTTTTCTGATGTGCACCAAAAGACTTGCCATTGTTCTTGGTTGGTATTATTTGCAATTATCAACTGAAGGGGTGCCATCATTATGAAAAATTACCAATCGGTATCTTTTCGCATGGGAAACGCCTGAACATCGGATACCTTTTTACCTTTGGTGAACCATCGTCAGTCCATATTGATCACAAATCAACCATCATGAATCATTAGCCATTTGCGACTATTAATATCCACTACTGACCACTACTAACATATGACACATATAAGATTGGCAACCATTGCGATCAATCACTACTAGTAATGAGTATTAGTCATGGTGAAGCAATGGATCAACCACTATTACGCATGCTCAACAAGTATCTTGTTGGTCGTTCTAAACCATCTTAAAACAATGCGTCAATCAACCAACTGTCCCAAATAATGGTAAACACACAGTATAGAAAACCGCCAGCTAGTAGTTGTTTAGCTATTGTTGGTACTTATTATCATCCATTGTTGACCACTATATTTAAACCACCAACTAGACCGTTGTTCAACAATCACTAGACCATTGTTCAACAATCATTACCCAATAGAATCTACAGGAAACCATTGTTCGTACCGCCAATTCAAAGGGTTTCCTGTTGATTTATCTGTGAACCAATTCCATGATACCAGCTACTATTGTTGGTTACTGTTCCCTATTATTAACCACTATTAATGGTTATAACCAATTCAATGCTGTTTTAAACATGTCAATCATACTAACCACCATTTCTGTCCACCTGACAGCCCGGCCCCCGTTGGGCCCCCGTTCCGTTTCCGCCTTGGGAACTGCTGACGCTGTCGCGGTGTCCTCGCTGAAAGCGTCACAGGACACCGTGGCGGGACGCCGTCCGGATGAGGTGCCCTGCCGCGGAGATGGTGATGGCCAGAGCAGTGGATGAACTTGGCCCACGGTTAGCTACTGATTAGTTCATGATTAGTTAAGCCATGGTCGTTAAGATTAGTTAATGATTAGTTAATGGTTAGGTAATGGTTAACTTAATGATTAGTTAAACCATGGTGGTGCACAGTGGTGGTTAACAGTGGTTGAACTACTAATGATGGCTAACAGTGGTTGAACCAAGGTGGTCAGCAGTCGTAGTTCAACCATGGTGGTTCACAGTGGTTGAACTACTAATGATTGTGGGCAAGTAGTCATGGCTAGATAGTAGTAGGATGTAATCGGTGTGTATTGGCTAATGATGGCTTAAGGATACTGGCTAATGATCACGCTTAATCATCAAGCTTGATGATATTTGTTGATGACAATGAGTAATGACGGTTTGTATATCCATTAATATGGCTGACATTCAGTTAAGGATGGTCAATACACACGATTCATGGATGCTGAGTTTGACAAACTCATCTGCCAATCGCTAATGGCCAGTAGTGATCAATGATTAGTGATGGTTGAGCAAGGCCTAATTGGTGGACAATCATGGTTCATAATGATGAGCAATGGTGGCGTTCATGGCTTCACCATCTAGACCGCCTGTTCATGAAAATGTCTATCATCAATTAGTCAAACGGGCCAATGTCATAATGGATAGACAATGATGCTGCTGACAGGTTGAACAATGGGCTAAAATCATATTGAACAACCTGATTGAGCAAGGCTGCTTGTAGTTACAGTAATGAATGGCCAATAGCGGCGACATGATGGATACTGAATGGCAAACAACGGATAGCAAAGGTTGGTGATTGGTTACTCATGATGGTTGATTTGACGGTCAAAATATAGCAAATGAACTGTTTAACGGTGCCTCATGGTGGATACGTTGTACGAATAGAAATGGAGAATGTTCATTCGAAAGCATAGCGATCAATACATACTGGTTGTAGGGTGTTACAATGATGGGTGATGCTTAATAGTTGCCAATGGGGATTGATAATCATCACTTTTTTTGGAGAATATCACAGTGATATAATAGCCATCGGTGTTACATTGTTTATGTAAGTTTAAAAAGCCATGGCTTATGATACAATTAAGTACTTACTATAACAACCATGAAATATTAAGAGTAATGTAATGCTTATTGATCAGTATTGACCAATTTTTAAAATCATCAGCCAGTGCTTAGAATACCATCAACAAGTAATGATGGCTTTCAGAATAACAACAATCATCACAGGTTTTAATGATTGTCAAGTCATTGCGATAACAAAAAAGATGTTGGGATTCGATCAGTTTGATCATGGATATTAGTTGTTGCCAATGGTTAGTGGTAGTACGTAGAAAAAAATGCCTAGCAACGGGAATCCTTATAGTCATTCCTGGTTGCTACTGGTGAGTAGAGTGGTATGTATGTAGGAAAGTAATTGTCATGGTTAGCAATGGGAATCCTAGTGGTCAATCATGGGAATCCTAATGGTTTGTCATGGTCTATAATGGCTATACTGACGGTAATAGGAATGGTGGTTGTAGGAGGGATATGGACATCAGATCAGGTTAGTGCTTGGCAATAGTTCTGAGATGGCGAAAGGAAGGAAACACACATTACTTGGATATCGTGATAAATGGTTTTAATCGTTACCAGTGTTCACTAGTCATACTTAAGAATCGGTGAATGAGTGCGATGACGAATCACGGAAATGTTGATGGATCATCATTTACCAATAATTAATCATTATCAACCATTATCATCCATCAGTGTCATGTCCATTCCGGGGTCGTGCTGGTGAACCAACAATGGTTAAGTAGTCATCAACCATTATAAACAATGAGTCATCACTTCTGACAACTGATAAACTGATGGTTAGCTAGCGATTCATAGTTGTAAATGATGATCATTGCATAGTTGATCAATAGCTTCGGATCAGTCATAGCGAATGACTAACTGTGGATAATGGCTAGTGCAGGGCTCGTAGCAAGTGGGGTTGGTTTTGATGGGGATTTGTCTTGAGATCTCATCCCTTGGCACCGGCAAAGAGTTCCATCGAAAATCGTGAGCTTGGACCAGCCGGGATCCAGTTCTTCACTGTCCACTGTCCAGCATGCCAAATTGAAAAACAACATTGCAACTGGTTGATGAATCAATAGCTCTACCGGTTCATGAATCAAGGTCTGTTATTCTCATACCTACAGAACAAGCAACAATTGTTTACTCCTGGCGTTCTTCATGAATTTGTTTAAAGAATTCCTCAGATCCTGCAGCAGTTGTGTCAGCAGGTCGATTGGAATGCCCGCCCTGTGTGGCCACAAGTCTTTTCCTGCCGTAGTTTCATCTCTTGTGATTGTTGCTCGCCTCCCAGCATTTTCATTCCTGTGACATGCTACGGTGAACTGATACTTACCAAAGCAGCGCAGGTCAAGAATTGAACCCATCATCCTCCGGTATGCGAGAAATAAAGGAAATCATGAAATAATCTTGAAACCACCAACCAAGCATAATCACCATCATCCCTTGGCAGCAGAAGATTCAAAAAAAGCACCAGCCAAATAGTGATTCTATGTTGCTGCGCTGCATTACAGACTTTGATCATGTCTCTGTGGGCCAGTCCCGGGCCCCATACCCCTTGATGAGGATCCAACAAATGACCAATTTGGGGCCTTCCGTGTGTTCACCTACCTTCACATACCCCTCTTTCCGGATGGTTGGCTCCCACTTCGCCATGTAGCATTGTGTTGCTCACTCGTCATCCCCCAGTAATCATGGTATCCACTATATAGTGGACCTCCATAGTCCTCAATGATGCTTGACACTACGATGCTTTCGTCATGCTCAGCGATGCTTAACGATGTTCGGTCACGACGCCTCACAGCTCGATACCAACTCACTTCCAGGCTCTCCGCACCTGACTGTATCTATAATCCTATCTATCATTCTATCTATCATTCATCTATCATTCGATCAATCATTCTATCTATCATTCTATCTTTCATTCTATCTATCATTCTATCTATCATTCTATCTATCATTCTATCTATCATTCTATCTATCATTCATGGAGATGTATAATATCCATACGCCTACTGGAGTTGGTGTAGCCATGTAACTGCATCACTTGTGAATGGTATGACAATGATCCCAGCTACATGGAGGCACGTGGAAATATCCATAAATCCACTTCTGTCAAAGTATACCCATATGGTGGCTTCTTAAAATAGGGAACTTTACTACTAATAATGATTAAACAGAATGATTTGGGGGTACTCCTATTTTGAGAAATCACCATATGTCCATCAATGATCCCAACTGTGCTTGTTATAACTAGCCATAGCTGCAGGGTCGCTTCCTATGCTTCATATATGAACCATGGGTACCTCAAACCATGGGTAGAACGATCAACCATGGCATTAACCATTCGGGGTTGATGGCTATAAACCATAACTTGTCGCTTGCTGTTGGTCACCGCACCTGCATCGCGGCGCTATGGGTCATGAACTCCAACATCGCTGCCTGCGGCGGAAAATTCACGAGCCGCAGACGCGCGTGGAACTGGTGAACCGTTCGGCGCGTGGAAATGCACCAGTATGGGTAGGTGTTCAGAGTGGTTGATGGTTGATTTATGGATAGTGGGTAGGTGCTCTTAGTGGATAATGGTTGATTTACTAATGATTGATTGAAGGTGAATCGGTGTTTCGTGAATGGTTGATCATGATTTTTATGATGCTTGTGATGCTCAATAATGTATAATAATGCTTAATGATCGTCCATGATAGTGAATAATAGATATAGGAGTGAATGATGGGAATAGTGAATAATGATTCATATGGGTTGATATACAAGGGTAGCCACACATTGCAGTTACCACAAATGAATGTGCAATGGACTGGGCACTTGCCATGGTACGCCAAAGGTACGTAAATGCATGAATATAGGACGATTTCTGAAAATATCGGTACCCCCAAAATCATCGAATATTTACCGCTATTAGCAACAAACCACCTATTTTTCCCGAATGCGTAGCACGGGTTCTCGTTTCATAGTGGGGGTCTGGAGGTGGAGACGTGTTCGCTGGACGTTGCGTTTACGACCGCCGCCGTGCGACGCCGTTCGCAACCGTTCGCAACCGTTCGCCGCCGACCGCGGTAGGGCCGTAAGGCCCGTACCATTGGGGGAAGCGTGTGGAGGTGGTCCTTTTGCGTGGTTTTGCGTGACCTGCAACCTTGTTTTGCGTGACAGGCGTGGCACTTTGTAGCATCTCAGCATGTCCCATGACGTGTCCCAAGTCCACTTTGCGTGGCAGGCGCAATAGATTCTGCACTGGTGTGTTGGTGTGGTGTGTTGGTGTGGTGGGCCGTAAGGCCCATACCATTGGGGGAAGCGTGTGGAGGTGTCCCATCGCCTGTCCAAAGTCCGTTTTCGCGGTCGGGCAGTAAGGCCCGTACCATTGGGGGAAGCGTGTGGAGGTGGTCATTTTGCGTGGCCTAGCGTGACCTGCAACCTTGTTTTGCGTGACAGGCGTGGCACTTTGTAGCATCTCAGCATGTCCCATGACGTGTCCCAAGTCCACTTTGCGTGGCAGGCGCAATAGATTCTGCACTGGTGTGTTGGTGTGGTGTGTTGGCGTGGTGTCTTGGTGTGGTGTGTTGGTGGGGTGTTTTGGTGTGGTGTCTTGGTGTGGTGTGCTGGTGTGGTGTGGTGTGGTGGTGTGTCACCAAGAGTGTCTGATAAAGAGTGTCTCACCAAGAGTGTCTCACCAAGAGTGTCTTACCAAGAGTGTCTCACCAAGAGTGTCTCACCAAGAGTGTCTTACCGAGAGTGTCTCACAAAGAGTGTCTTACCAAGAGTGTCTCACCAAGAGTGTCTCACCAAGAGTGTCTTACCGAGAGTGTCTCACAAAGAGTGTCTTACCAAGAGTGTCTCACCAAGAGTGTCTCACCAAGAGTGTCTTACCGAGAGTGTCTCACAAAGAGTGTCTTACCAAGAGTGTCTCACCAAGAGTGTCTCACCAAGAGTGTCTTACCAAGAGTGTCTCACCAAGAGTGTCTCACCAAGAGTGTCTTGCAAAGAGTGTCTCACAAAGTGTGTCTCACCAAGCGTGTCTTACAAAGAGTGTCTCACAAAGAGTGTCCCACAAAGAGTGTCTTGCCAAGAGAATCTCACCAAGAGTGTCTTGCAAAGAGTGTCTCACAAAGTGTGTCTCACCAAGCGTGTCTTACAAAGAGTGTCTCACAAAGAGTGTCCCACAAAGAGTGTCTTGCCAAGAGAATCTCACCAAGAGTGTCTTGCAAAGAGTGTTTCACAAAGAGTGTCTCACAAAGAGTGTCTTATAAAGAGTGTCTCTCAAAGAGTGTCTCACAAAGAGTATCTCGCCAAGAGTGTCCAACAAAGAGTGTCTTACAAAGACTGTCTCACCAAGAGTGTCTTGCAAAGAGTGTCTCACCAAGCGTGTCTTACAAAGAGTGTCTCACAAAGAGTGTCCCACAAAGAGTGTCCCACAAAGAGTGTCTTGCCAAGAGGCTCTCACCAAGAGTGTCTCACCAAGCGTGTCATACAAAGAGTGTCTCACCAAGAGTGTCTTGCAAGAGTGTCCAAGAGTGTTCCAAATGTCCCACAAGAGTGTCTTACCAAGAGTGTCTCACCAAGAGTGTCCCACCAAGAGTGTCTCACCAAGAGTGTCTTATAAAGAGTGTCTCACAAAGAGTGTCTTGTAAAGAGTGTCTCACAAAGAGTGTCTCACAAAGAGTATCTCGCCAAGAGTGTCCAACAAAGAGTGTCTTACAAAGACTGTCTCACCAAGAGTGTCTTGCAAGAGTGTCTTACTCAGAGTGTCTTACCAGGAGTATCTCACCAAGAGTGTCCCACCAAGAGTGTCTCACCAAGAGTGTCCCACCAAGAGTGTCTCACCAAGAGTATTTTACCAAGAGAGTCTGACCAAGAGTGTGAGCATTCGGGTTCGTGGGCTTCATCTTGTTTAGGCTTCCCTTATTTGGAGAAACCACCAAACTAGTAGTATATTAACCATCATTCTGGATGATTATCCAGTATTATTAACCATTCTTAGTGGTTAGAACCATTATCCAGTATTAACCATTTTAACCATTATTAACCAGTACCATTAACTATTATCAACCAATATCAACCATTATTAACCAGTATTAACCATTGTCAAATGTGTTTATGTTAGTAGATTCTATACCTGTGCCCGGGTACCGATGATCAACGAATGGATGAACATGTCCAGGTTTGGTCATGTGGGGGGTACACAAACTCTCGACCCACAACCATACCTGTCCACGTATGCATGTGTACCTACCTATGGTACATATGTTGCATGCAGCAAATTAGCACAACAGAAACATGTTGTTTGATTCCATCCCACTTCAGCGGAAAGGTGAAAACATCAAGCATTCCTAGCTTCACATTGACAAGGTACTCCAACTATTGCATGCAATCTCCAACTGCCAAACATCATACACCGAATGTTCTCGCGAGAACAGTTGTAAGCTCTTCTTGGCATCGTCAAGTAAGGAAAATTGATCTTAACTTGTTGGTGATATCCCTATCTATATGACTTCATTTGGACCAGCGCATATGGCTCTACGTCAATGCCCTGTAGCAAGCGTTCACATGCGATAAATGAACGAATTAGTCCAACTGAGGTTAAGATGTGAACTATGAGCCCCTTTTAGAGCTGGCTACTATTAATTGACCATTCACCCACAACCACATCAACAATCATATATGTATATATAACCATGTAAGAACGACAATCACTATAAATCAATCCGTAACAATCATCAACAAACACAAAAATTGAATCATATATGCGTGTTTTTCAATTTAGTCATTTACAGTAGTAAACCATCCATTTTTGGGGGTACCAACAATTTGGATACTATACTAGTCACTACAGAACTGTCTGGTTGGTGCTTTCAACCCCAATGAAAAATACTAGCAAACCAACCAGTTGTTAATGATTACTAGGGAAAACATAACTACCATAACTAAATAACCATCAGGCAGTGGGTCAAAACCCCGTACCCCTGGTTCCCCCATCACTAACCATTGTTTTCCCTATGATTTGGTTGGTGATTGTCCCCCTTTAGTTGGTTGATTGATATTGACCCATGTCCATATACCTACCACATAACTACTATAACTATATACCTACCATACCTAGATGGCTGTGGGTCAAACCGCTGTACCCCTGGTTCCCCGTCATTACAAGCCATTATTGGTGGGTAATATTGACCCATTGCCATATACCTACCATAACTAGATAGCCATCACGACATCCTAAGCCCAGCTCCATGCCCCTCCGCACCCGGGCGCGGCTGGGCATCTGCAGAATGCTTTGTCGTCGCTCCCGCGACTCCATCCTGGAGACGCAAAACATGGGCTCCAACGGTGGCTTATTGCTGCTTGATGAATCTTTTATAACGGTTAATAGTGGTTACTAGTGGTTAATGAATGGTTAATGAATGGTTTGTTCCTGGTTAAAATGGTTAGTACTGGATAGTGGTTCTAACCACTAAGAATGGTTAATAATGGCTAAAAATGGTTAATGAATGGTTAATGAATGGTTCATGGATGGCTAATGAATGGCTAATGAATGGTTAATGAATGGTTACTGAATGGTTAATGAATGGCTAATGAATGGCTAATGAATGGCTAATGAATGGTTCATGAATGGCTAATGAATGGTTAATGAATGGTTAATGAATGGTTCATGAATGGTTAATAAATGGTTTTTTATGAATGGCTAATGAATGGCTAATGTATTTATTAACCATTCATTCTTGTTAACCATTAAAAACATAATGAAGGGGTAATAATGGTGATTGAATGGCTAAGGAATGTGCAAGAATGGTGACTGAATGGTCAATGAATGGGTAATCATGGTGACTGAAAGGCTAATGAATGGGTAATAATGGTGACTGAATGGCTAATGAATGGGTAATAATGGTGACTGAATGGCTAAAGAATGGATAATAATGGTGCCTGAATGGCTAATGAATGGGTAATAATGGTGCCTGAATGGCTAATGAATGGGTAATAATGGTTAATGAATGGTTAATAATGGCTAATAATGGTTAATGAATGGTTAATGAATGGTTAATGAATGGTTAATGAATGGCTAATGAATGGCTAATGAATGGCTAATGAATGGTTAGTGAATGGTTCATGAATGGTTAATGAATGGGTAATAATGGTGCCTGAATGGCTAATGAATGGGTAATGTATTTATAAACCATTCATTCTTGTTAACCATTGAAAACATAATGAAGGGGTAATAATGGTGACTGAATGGCTAAGGAATGGGCAAGAATGGTGACTGAATGGTGAATGAATGGGTAACCATGGTGACTGAATGGCTAATGAATGGGTAATAATGGTGACTGAGTGAATAATGAATGGGTAATAATGGTGCCTGAATGGCTAATGAACGGGTAATAAAGGTGCCTGAATGGTTAATGAATGGTTAATGAATGGCTAATGAATGGCTAATGAATGGCTAATGAATGGCTAATGAATGGTTAATGAATGGTTAATGAATGGTTAATGAATGGTTAATGAATGGGTAATAATGGGGCCTGAATGGCTAATGAATGGGTAATGAAAGGGTTAATAAATGCTAATGAATGGCTAATGAATGGTTAATGAATGGCTAATGAATGGCTAATGAATGGCTAATGGATGGCCAATGAATGGCTAATGAATGGTTAATGAATGGATAATGAATGGCTAATGAATGGCTAATGAATGGCTAATGGATGGCTAATGAATGGCTAATGAATGGTTAATGAATGGATAATGAATGGTTAATGGATGGTTAATGAATGGTTAGTGAATGGTTAATGAATGGCTAATGAATGGCTAATGAATGGCTAATGGATGGCTAATGAATGGCTAATGAATGGCTAGTGAATGGGTAATGAATGGTTAATGAATGGATAATGAATGGTTAATGGATGGTTACTGAATGGTTAATGAATGGTTAATGAATGGCTAATGAATGGCTAATGAATGGTTAATGGATGATTAATGAATGGTTAATGAATGGTTAATGAATGGCTAATGAATGGCTAATGAATGGTTAATGAATGGCTAGTGAATGGCTAATGAATGGTTAATGAACGGATAATGAATGGTTATTGAATGGTTAATGAATGGTGTGGTCAACCAGTTTGGTCGCACAAGACCTTCCTCACAGAGATTCGACAGCTGGCCTGCTGATATGACGTGGGAAACACCGCCCAAAAACTGCCCGCCTCAGGGTCCACCAAACCTTCATAGAGGTACTCCCATCCACTATTTGGGGGTTTCTCAAACTAGGGGACCCAAAAATGGTTGGTTTGTAACTATAAATGGTTTCTATTGGATGATTTAGGGGTCCCCCTATTTTGAGAAACACCCATTTAGAATCCGAACTCTCTGCCAATGACAACAAGAGCCCAGCACCAGCGCGCAGTTGGGAGCTCCTGGTAAACTCATCTGTGAAAAATCAGGCTATTTTCCAGGATTAGTTTAGGTATCATTGATGCTACTAGTTTCTGTTATAGATAGTTTACCTTTTAGAAGATAGTGATTTTGACTTCCAGGTATCATTGATGCTACTAGATCCACCCATGACTAGAAGGATAACAACCAACTAACGATGCATCAGAATGAACAGTCATCCAAAAACGTTGGTTCATCAGCTATCCAACCTTTAAGTACTGTTGTCATGGACATTTGTTGAGATGTTTTCCAAACAGAGCATCCTGGAACTGGGAGAGTGATAGGTAGTTTCATGATATCTATGAATATGAGTAATTATTAGCAGTTATCATAGATAGTAGTAGTATGATATTAATAGTTATACCACTTAAATGAATATTATAATGTTATTAGCAGTTATTACCCACATAAATGATATCCGAATACTATTAACATTATCATATTAGAATACCAACAGTAGTGTTGAAAACCGGAGTCAATGATCAAATAATGATTTAATTCATATTTATCCTGAAATATTCATTGCTGCTTTGATGGTTGTCGACAGTTTTTTTGGTTCATAAGTTAGTGGTGATATTCCCGTATCATTTCCATATTGTTGATCCAGCCGTTAATTGCAACGGTTAATCAACTTGGTACTGTTGGTTATACAATCGTTGCATCATTGGACACAACATGCAAAATTGGACAACGTATAAATGCCAATGGAGGTAACATAGTAATACCCACTATAATACAAGTACCAGTTCTAGTCAGACTCCAGTCATCTCCAGTCGACCATTGCAAGACGATCCGCATCCTTCATGGTAAAGCCTGTTCCTACCCCACCAGCTTCAGCTTTACATTTTGATCGCTTCACCGTTTTAGTATCCACCTGGTTAGCTGCTATTCCATTGACATATCATAAGTAACCAATATCAAGATAAGATTATATGGGCGTTTCTCAAAATAGGGGACCCCCCGAATCATCCATTCATAATCATTTCTAAAAATCAACCAACCATTTTTGGGTACCCCTATGGCTTGAGAAACCACCATGTCATTGATAGTCAGCTTGGTGATTTCAACCCCTATGAAAAATGAGCTTGTCAACCACCCATTTGGCAATACATTTCGGACAGTGAAAAATGTTTGAAACCACCAGTAGCATATACTAGGCCAATATACTGGACTACCCCACTGGTGATGCATTGACGTAGCGGTTTTGGGATTCTATGGCTGTGGGCCACCCTGTAACCCTAGTTCCCCATCATTAACCATTGTTTTCCCTACTCTTGTTGTTGTGGGGTTCTATGGCTGTGGGTCACCCTGTAACCCTAGTTCCCCATCATTTACCATTGTTTTCCCTACTCTTGTTGCGTATTATCCCCCATTAGTTAGTTGATTATTGACCCATAACAATATAGTCAGTATATCCCATAAACTTGTTAATCATCATCCCCTACTATTAATCATTCATTATCATTGGTGATTAGCCCCATTATTGGTTGACTAATATTGACCCATATCCCTATGATTGCTTGAAGCTGGACGGTATGTTCAGCTTGGAATCGCTTGCATCGCCTCAACCACCGTAGTACGCAGCTCGCCAGCGCCTCTGCAATAAAGTCACCAGCCTCAAAGAATTGGAAATTTCACGAAAACCGCCTAAAAACAATGGGTCAATCAATCGCTATGAATGATTTAATAGCCATGATAGTGATTAACCACAAAAAATTCAATCATTAGCGGCAATGGTGAATTAGTGGTTCATAGAGTCAATATCCATAAATGATTTTTGGTTCGCAGCGGATGATACTGGTGAAGAATTAATGGTTGACCAAAGTTATGGATGGGTAATAATGATTTATGATGTCAATAATTTGTTTCAGAATCATTGCTTAAAGTAATAGCTCGTAGTGGTTGATCATGGTTCACCACGTCTACCCAGAGTTCATGACGGGTGATAGTGGTGAATAGTGGTGACTCGGTGACTCGTGGTAAATAGTGAAAAATGATGATAAACGCTTCCGAAGAGCAGTTAATGATGATTGACATGCTGCAGAGTCATCAAGACGAAACGTGTTCATGTTTAAACAGGCATTAAAACACGCTGCAGTCATTTGAGAAGTTTCAAAACATGCTGCAATCATTCAAAGAGTCATCAAAACAAAACGTGTTCATGTTTCTCAAACGAGAAACGTACTTTGGCCCCCAGCTACTAGCAGTTAGAGTGACAGTTGAAATTCGGGGTCAGGGGCATGTTCATGGGGGGGCTAGCCTGTGGAAGTGGAGTATGATCGGAAGATGACTGTCCTGTTTGGAACGGTGTCTTTCCACGTCCAGAATGGTGTGAATCAGGGTAACAAGAATACATCATATTGCCTCACAAACATTCTAACACGATCTAATTTTACCAACAAATCATCAAGTTCAGTGGGGATACCATTGAATTTGAAGGCATGTTGGTTTTGGGCAGCCCCATTTTAAGACAAAAATAACAAGAAAATTCCGCAGCAGAAAGCGACAATCAAACGCCGCTTTAAAGAAATATGAGCAATTCGGTATACATCCGCATAGTTGCTGATCGTCATCTTGTGAAGCATCACTGACCCAGTCTATTCCCTATTGTGGTGGTGCCATTAACCATCAGGAACAATCACTAGTTAATTACAATATCTCTGTTTAGATACGCAATCAAACCCGTAGGTTGATAAGATCCCATTTTTCATAATCATATCATTGATTAGTTAATAGTGGTAAACAATCTATGCTGATTATCAACATCCATTAGGAATTATTTGGGTGAGTTCAACCCGCTACAACGTCCATCTGGTCAGTCTCGTCGGTCCAAGCCACTGCCGAAGACATTTCGTCTGACGTGAGCGATCCTGCGGAGGTCAAGGTGCAGAATACACCACCCCAAACGGTTGATCTGGTGGTTTCTCAAAATAGGTGTACCCCCAAATCATCCCATCTTAACTGTTCTTTATTTATAAATCCATCCATTTTTGGGGTCCCCTATTTTGAGAAACCACCATCTGACGCATGCAACATTTGTTTTGCAATTCCGCACTGTGATGCCCACGGTTGGAAGTTGGTATATCTACTGTGTCTGGTTGGTTTGAACCACCCTTATGACAAATATGCTTGTCAACCAACCATTTGTTAATGATTACTAGGGAAAATATGTTTAAAACCACCAACCAGGTATATCTATCTACCATCAAACTACAATCTATTCATCTATCCATCCACCTATCTACCCATCAAACTGCAGGATATATCTGCCATTACTCCCAAGCTTCCACTGATTATCTTCACTAACTTACCAACCCCATAGCTGGTCATCTCCGGGGATTTCTCAGCTGCCCAATGAAAACGCCGGATTGGAGAGGCGGTTTACCAAGCCATGGATTTCTATTTCATTGCGTAAAATTATGCTGTTAGATCGCAAGTGATGAACTTATGATCACAGGATTCTGTGAAACTTTATGTGATTCCTTGTGAGTTGAACCCTATCTATATCAACTCGGGCCGACCAAGGGTTAATTCAAATGTTCAAGTGACGTCGCGATCGAGCTGAACAGATTGATAACCCATATTCATATTCGGGGCTGTGGTGAGCAAAAATTTATCAGGTTAGCTTGTTTCTGAATGTTCACTCACCTGTTGACGCAACCCACATTATGAGTGACATTTAGTTTCCTAAACCAAAGGTCCATGAATTTCAAACCATTGTTGGATCGGAAAAACTTCTCTTAAACTCACCTTTGGGACTGTTTCTTATACCAGGCTAACCTTACTTTAGCGTAAGTTTTGGGACCCAACAGACTAACCTGTGTGCTACTACCATTTGCTTGGGGCACTCCTGGTAGTTCCAACTGGCTCCCCCTACAATGGTTAGGGGAGGATACTCCTGGCTCCTGGCCTCGCTCCCTCCCAACCACTAGCCAGGCTAAACTTACCTGACTCTAACCCTCTTGGGTCCCAAACCGAAGCATTACGCAACTCTTCACTGTCCACTTGGAGAACCCATCCCCGGTCCTTCATAGTGCCTGGAGAACAGCGACAAGCAAGGGTTGGGGTGATCAAGGGGTCATTGGTGATGATGAAGTCGTTGCTTCGTCGGTGACTCACAAATATTTGTCTATATATTATATCAAATATATGCATACACATATCATGTATATATATATATATTGTACCCGTGGTAGGCTGTTCTGTATAAATATATATATATAGATGATATAAATACATATCGACGACATATAAACATATATATATATGTGTATATTTACATATACAGTATGTTATAAAGAATGGTTGATACTCAATGGCCGATTCGTGGTCAATCATCAATGGTTGATCATTTGCTAGTTCTATTGGTTGTGATGATCAATGGTTGATAAAACTGGTTAGTGAAAGTTGATCAAGTTCAATGGTGAATGAAAATCATGAAAACGTTATGATGAATGGTAAATGATGCTCAATCATGTTGCTGTGGAGCAATACTGGTGGTTGAGAAGCTTGTCAAACATGTCTCATCATGCCTCCCAAGCCAAATGTTCTATAACTAAGAACCAAGGAAAAATTGTGGCAGCCCTAATGATATATAGTGTTTCAGTAGTAGTTCATTAATGGTGTGGTTGGCCAGGGCAAATGAACAGTTCTTACTGGTTGTACAACTTCCAACTTTTGGTATTGATGGCAGTCCATTCCGTAAAGGGTTGGGAATGTCCTTTCGGTTGGTAATTGCACTTCCTTCTCTTTGGTGATATCTGCTGTTGTGGAAATTCACCGGCACTAGTGTTGTGGCCAGAAGTGCCAGATAAATTCTGACACGCACACACAACAGATCCCCACACCAATACACCATGATGCCCCTGCTGGGACAGCCTGTCTGTGCCACTGCTACAGCATCTGTGCTCATAACTTTAGCCTTCTGTGCCCATAACATGAACATGATGTACCCCGAAATCGGTCGCTATGTTAACCATTCTTAGTCGTGTTTCACCATTATCAATAATGATTAAACAATAACTTCACCATTTAAGCATAATGATCATCACTATCTTATCTCGTTCGTAGTCATTTTTCACCACTATCTCGTTCACCATATAATGGCAAGCGACAGGTTCTGAGGGAACCACCACACTTGACGGCCCCGTCTCATGATGTCCCTGCATCCCGACCTCACCTGTTTTCTGTTTACGACTTCTTACGTTCAAGCTCGCCGCTCTCGCCGCTCTCGCCGTTGTCGGTCTGGCGTGAAAACCACAGATGGTGCAAGCGACCATAGACTGGGTAACCACCAGGTGTTTTTGTTCTAACATGGTGGTTTCTCAAATTAGGGGACCCCCAAAAAATGGCTGGTTTATTACTATCAATGACTTTTGTTTCGATGATTTGGTGGTACCTCAAATCTGAGAAAAACCCACATAGATGTAAACCATTCCAGAATATAGATGCTTGGGACATCTACATAGATGTTTCTGCCCATACCAACATAGATGTTTATACCAACATAGATGTTTCTGCCCATCCAAGCTTGGGACATAGGCCTCTGCCAGGAAGGCAAGTCTAGCAACTTTTTGCAAAAAATGCAATGAAGGAACTATGTATGTGTGAAAAACTCTTAATGTAGCATATGATTGCAATTGCACAATGCGTGAAGTATATGTAAATAAAGATAAACAAATATCATATAATATATATATATACATGCGGATACAAGCACACAGTGCTGGAGCTTTATATAAACATGCGCATGCAATCCCTCAGGATAATGCGAGAACAATACAGTGCATGAACAAGTGAGAAGTGTGCAGAAACTAAATGGAAACATGTGAAGGCCGTGAAAGAACAACATCAAAATATGCGAATCACTGGACAGCCTAATATTATGTAAGACAACAAGGAGGAGAATGCGGATAATCCATACCAATCTCAGAGTCAGGTATGGAGGAAATTCACAGTAATGAACACATAATATTTCGTATCAGCCCATTGTGAATGCTCATATGTGATTCATAGCTGCTTAGGTAAGTCGTGGGTCATATGTCGGAGTTAACCCAGCTATGATTTTGAGTAGATAATATGGTTTCTGGTAGATAATATGGTTTCTGAAAACAAGGGGTACCCCAAATCATCCAGTTTATTAGCCATTTGTAGTAATCAACCATCCATCTGTTTGGGGTTCCCCTGCCGTTCTTGGGTATTTCTGTATGGTTGGGAAGTCTCCGGAAAATTTAGTGGTTCTAGGCCCACCAGCTAACCTACGATTGTTGGTGAATGTGATCCCCGCTAGGCTTGTAAGAAACTCTCTTGGACAACCGTTGAGGATCATAGGATCACCAACAATCGTTTTTACACTATCAATATATTATGCTTGGGATATATGTAATGCGGGATCACTATTGAACAGTATTGCGCAGGGGATCACTATTGGACAATACGAGTAGGGTATCAACCAGCAATAATATCACTATTGACATAACCAATAATCACTGTAAACCAATAATATCAGTTGATCTATGTTCAACCAGGGGATCAAGATGGATTTGAAACCAGCGAGGAATTTGATCAAAACTACCATGGCTGGAAAATCGACTGCCGGGGCTTGATAAAATGAAGCCAGGATGAGATGCAAAGCAACGACCATCCAGCGACACCAACTTCATCAAGAAGGATTAGCCATCGATAAACTGGTTGGTGGTCTCAACCTCTATGAAAAATATTAGTCAACCAACCTTTTACCTTTTACCTTTGCCATGGGTCCAGAAGCCGACTGTGTGAACTCCTGACCCTTATTAGTCAACCAACCAATCATTTATAAATACTATGGAAAACACAAAATGTTAAAACCACCAACCAGTAAACACGATGAACCATCATGAACCATTGTTGTCGACTATCACTATTGATCCCGATGCGCCACTATATAAACTATTGTCAACCATCATTTTTTGCATCATTTCTTAAACATGGTCAATAACCATCAGGATAAAAACATCAATAATCATTCTTTAGCCATGACTTACCATCATTAGCATTTCTTAAACTATTATGGTCAGTAACATCCGCTCGATACATCACTATCAAAACCTGTGGTACTAATCACATTAAACATCATAAACTGGTTGGTGGTTTCAACCCCATTGAAAAATATTAGTCAAGCAACCATTTGTTAATAAATACCAGGGAAAATAATCAAAATGTTTAGAAACCAGCGGTAAAATATACTGTTTTGTGCTTCAGCACCTTCCACCAATCATCTCATCACGATCAACCGCCTTGCTCCGGCCTCGTCGGCCACCAGAGAACACGATGTCAGAGTCGGCAGCGAAGTCAGCGAAGTTCATCATGGAAGAGCTGGAGAATCCGATCACCTCGATGATCGAGTGGTGAAGATCTATGGCTATGGGTCAAAATTAAACAACCAATGATGGGGGAAAGTGAGCAACCAATAATAGGGAAAACGTGCTGGTTAATGGTAGGGGAACCAGGGGTACAGGGTTTTGACCCACAGCCATTTGGCTAGGGCACTCCTAGTAGTTCGAACGGGCTCCCCTTTTCAAGGGCTATGAGGATACCCCTGGCTCCTGGCCTCGCTCCCTCCTGACCACCAGCCAGAAAGAACTGTGCAAAGCGAGCAAGAAAATCAAGGAGTTGATGGCAATGGTTAGTCAAAAAATCCTTATTCATGGTTGATCATGATGAATAATGATTCAATTTTGGTTCAACATGATGGTTCTCAATCTCAATTGTGAATCAGGGGGTTAGTGACGTTGGCTGATGATTTGGAATTGGTTTGCCAGAACTGGCCAGTTCAACCCATCACCAGGTTGATCTGCCCGCTTGTGAAAACGAACCGCCTCATAGCTTTGGTCAGCATAAATCTGCATCACAAATTCGCCATAGTTTCAACATCTTTTTGATCATCAAGTACCATTATCAAGTAGTTATTTGTCACTATTACTGCGGCACTCATTCCTCAACCATTTTCTAATCATTGCTTACGCATTATTTGACCATCAATCACCATACATGTGCCATCAATTGGCCATCAAACGAACCACCGGAATTCAATGCTACGACTTGGGTGTGCAGGTGGGGTTATAACCATCCTTATAAACCCTATTATGTACCTTACAACTCATAACCCATATAGCCATGGTAATTTTCTTCTTAGTCAGTGGGGATGCGCATCCAAGTCTAACGATCACATCCACGGAACCCGCAACGAACATCGCCACCAAGGGACGGTCATTGTGGCAACGAGGTGGTCAAACGGCCACTGTCGGGCCGTGGGCAAGGGCGCAGGGAGCCAATACACGTCTGCGACAGAAACGAAACATGGGGACAGTCAGGGGAGATCCCAGCATTGACTCGACCATGGATTTGATCTCCATCAATAACCATAATGATGAATAACCAAACTGATCATTGAACAACCTGTAGTGGCTTTACATAAGCATTTGGGGTTGTCCAATCATGGCGGTACTTCTTAACCAACCAGTCATGATCATTGTGAATAGGGAACTGCCCGGTTTGGGGTTACACCATTTTAACAAACCCAGTAGCCAGTTACCATAATTAATTAACCATTACCTCGGAGGATGTTTAATGATAGTTTTGATTATCACAAGCACCTATGTTTCAGTTTAACCTGGCAATGGGCCAAAATCCCATGGTGATTTGGCAGTTCTACCAGGGACATGTGTGGATCAATTCTATGGTTTCCAGGAATCGATTGATGTTAGTCATTGATGTGTTACAACAAGGCAACATTGAGGTGACCCACTGGGCATTGGCTATGAGGCATGGTGGCAGAAACCTGCTGCCATATCCTAGAATGGTGGGTCAATACGAATGACACCGTGATAGAACTGAACCGTTCAACTTAAAGAAGAACCCCCACAAAAATCTTCGCAGGTTGATAGTCCCTGCTCCATCGTAATTGCAAGCAACAACAGAGACCCTACCTTTTTTATGTTCAAAGCCACTGAAAACTGCTCCAAAATCCGATGAGGCACAGCTGGATTCACCAACCGACTTCTCCCTACCCCATGGTCCCCACTGTTCCTTTCAGTATTCCCTACCAACAGCTGGTCTCGATCCCCACTGTTTGTTGATTTAGTTGGTATTCCAGTGACAGGAATTGATCCAGGATGATTCCGTCCGTACAATCCAATGGGTACTTTGTAGACAGAGATCCTACAGTGGATCATGCCTACACCAACTGCCAACAGCTTAGCATGCTCACCATGCTCCAACTTGGAACCGCTTGGGGTACCCAGAGTCACACAACTTGATCCATGTGAAGGTTCACTGTGGAACCAACCGACAGCCGCTGTTGCTATCCTCTTGGTCTCGTGCTACCGGGGTGCATCTGCTGCCAACCATAGCAGGTGCCAACGCAAGTATTTTTCTCGTTGGTGGTTGCAACCCCTCTGAAAAGTATGAGTCAATCGACCAATCATTCCTAAACATAATGGAAAAATGCGGAAAATAACTAAACACATGTCAATCACAACAACAACTAGTTTTTGTTGGTAGATATCTCTCATGACTAAATGGTGGTAGATATCTACCAACCAATCAATCCTAAACATAGTGGTTTATGATGATAGATATCTCCTATGACCCCAAGGGGATAACCTCCTCCCTGCCCGGAGAGCAGCATGTTGCTTCGCAGCTGCCCTGCTGGTACTGCGCTGTGCCGCGGAAGGGCAAACGCGGTGGTTTCAATCACTACCCCGAGCTCCCCATTTTCCCCCAGCTCCCCGCAAAATCATAAGGTCAGTCCAAGAAGATATATCTCAACTACACTCAAGCCCTTACCCAAGCAGAATTCAATCTGCCTCTACAATCATAGAGTTTCCCCCCAAATCTCGAGCCCTTTGTGGCTGTGAACTTCTCATATATGCCCAAGCGTAGTCAACCATAGTCAACCAATCAGGGAAAAATGGCAGAGCTTTCATCAGAAACCTTGCTGTGTTGCCCCACCTCCTGCTGGTTGGCAGTCTTTGAACCATACACGGCTTGTTGCTTCGGAACTCGGGCAACAGCCAGGCTGATGGTAGACGTAACTAACTATACTGTCAGGCGAATCCTGGGCAAAGTAAACATATTACTATAGTTGAAGGGTGGATCCTAGCCAAATTGAACATCATTAAACTATATAAGGGATCCCACTATGCACCTTCAAAGAGAATCTTGCGAAAGTCATTCCATCAGCAGTTGAAACCACCGAGAAGTCATGACTACAGGTGAAACAGCGAAGCATTTGGAATGCTAAACTCCAAGGCTTTACAAATCCCTTCACCCTAACATAAACCAGCCCCAGTCCCCTCTAGATTGAATATATCACACAGTAGATAAATTTCCAACTTAGCCAGGGTTTCTGGGCAAGGTTTTATGTTTGGGCGGAAGGGATGTCACAGGTTGACACCCATGGTAGTGATGACTTCAGTCGATTCGCCCTGAGGTTTAGCCTCCATCCGGGGTTCGTGATCCCGAGCTTGCGGGTTGGACACCGCACGGTCTCGTTGGGCTGGTTGGCTGGCTCTGGTAAACTTGCTGAACCTGCAAGCTAAAAATCAACAGGTTTGATAGGTAATCAAGTGTAAATGGTGGATTTTCCACGCAACTAGATTAGTTTACCAGAGTGTAATTGCTCGGCTGGCTACTTGACAGGGTACTTGGCTACTTGGTTGAACTTGCTTGCGAGACTGATTCGCAGTGCGACGGCTTCCATGCCACGACGAATGTCGCCGACATCACAATTGGGCACGGCAAAATGCTAATGCACGAGGAGTGGCCTCAAGCTTCTTACCCATGTCCATTCAGAAGATCAACAGTCCGTTACATGGTTTTGTCCATAAATGACGTACCGTGTACCCTCAAATTGGTCATTCACATTGGGGAAAGCACCAATGATAGGGGCAAATTGATGTCCCAAAAATGATCCGGGAACATCTACTTTCTTGCAAGGATAGGAACCCTATCCTTAACAGATTGATGGTACCAGGGTCGACAACTGCATCAGAGAGCCTGTAGATTGATGTAGATTGGCAAGGCCTTGATGATTCGTCAGACTTTCCAAGGTCAAAGGCAGGCCTCGGGCTCGAAAAACAGGCCCCAACTCTGATGCGAAATTCAGCTGCAGCTTCAGGGTTGGGGGTCCCCAGATAGGTCAAGTTGATGGTTTATGCATTTTGGATTGATGGTTGAATTATGTTGAATTCGCATTAGTGAGCCAAGTTCACGTCGAGCAACTAGACATTATAGTTGCAATATGAGATCGTAACCATAAAAACCAATCAAAAACAATTACGGAAAGTAAATCAGGGTCAGACATTGTTTCACTAAAGTAGTCTAAGTGAAGGACAAAAAAGTCACTACAATGTGGGACATTAGCTTGTTCATAATGTGTTGCTTCCACCAAGACATCAGGGAACCCCCACCCTGTTGGGAGCCCGGCCACCTGGAAGTACTGGGCACAGCTGCGCCCAACATCAAGGCTGTACGCCAGGACGCCATGAAGAGTTACCACGAAGAACTTCCAGGAACCATGTCCCACTGCGAACTCGTTCACATGGGTGTTTCTCAAGTCAGTTTGGGGTACCTCTGAATCATCCTTGATAAACTATTGAAAGTAATAAATCAACCATAACTGCGGGGATTTCCCATCTTAAGAAACCACCACTTTTGTTTTTTTTTTGCACTTTGCAAGCTGTCTGGGGATAGAATCCGCTAGCTGAGAAACCACCACATCGCTCCAAAAAAGTGGACAGCACAGCTGTGAACTACGCACTGCATCACGACGCGTCGCGAGTGCGCTGTTCCAATCCTCCAGGGCAGCTGATGACCGGCTCACTGAATGGTTGCACGGTTGCTGGTGAACATGGTTGCACGTTTGTGGTGGTGTTGTTGTTGTTGATCACCCAACAAGTTGTTTAGTTTGTTGTAATAGTGGTTGAGCAATTTTAATCAGCACTTCATGATTATAATTTGGCAGTTCATAGTAGAGAATAATAAGGAGCGAAAGGAAACAGAAAGCAACACCCGACTGTAAAGATTCAAAGTTGATGTTGCCAATGATGGTCACAAACTACTGCCAAAGAAAAGAAACTGATATATGGCTGTGGGTCAAAACCTTGTACCCCTGGTTCCCTTATCATTAACCATTGTTTTCTCTATGATTTGGTTGGTCATTATAAGCCATAAACTTGATGGTTAATATTGACCCACAGCCATATAGTTGCCAACTATGTCGTGTCCAACAGCCCAACTGATTCTGCTCAACTGGAATGTACCAATCATGGCATCCATGAGACACTTGGCTCTGCTCGCGATAGGGATTGGCGATCCCACCTACACTTGGTGGTTTCTGAAAATTGGGAGCCCCCAAAATGGTTAGTTTATTACTATAAATGGTTAATAATGGATGATTTGGGGGTACCCCCATTTTGAGAAACACCCACTTATCAATAGGGGTAGCCCAGAAGATCATGGCTTCTTGGCTTCTTACCAGAATGATACCTCACAGTTTGAAAAATGGTCCCTCCCAACTTGTACACTAGAGGTTGTCGAATCCTGCGTGAACATAAATGATAGGGTGGTTTCTCGAAAGAGGGGAATCCCAAATTGTCCTTTATATCAAGCATTTATAGTAATAAACCATCCGTAACTTTGAGGTTCCCAATGACTTGAGGACCCCCCCATTTAGAAGTAAGCATACCAACCAAAAAAACAAGTCGGCAAATGAAACCGATGATGAGCAACGTCGGAACCCAATGGGCCACCATCCAGTCGTACATTACTTCTCAACTGGAAGCAGCCAGGTTACAACCAGCAATCATAGATCACCGGAGGGTAACCACGAAGAACTATCATATCACGGACCATCATTAACTATGATCAAACACTATGAATCATCATTAATTAACCATCATGCAAGGATCCCATCAATTTACCATCAATGAACCGTCAATTCCCGTGGTTAATCATCAACAGCTGGTTGATAGTGCTTAAAGAATACCAGAGAATGGTTCTGTGACAGTTAGTCGACGGTTTACAATGGTCAATTGATAGCTGAGTCATGCTTAATTGCTGGTGCAAAAAAATTGTTCATAGACGATTGGTTGATGTTTAAGGGTATTCGGTGCAGAAACTATCACTTGCTCATAGGCTGCCCTGGTAGCACAAGCAGATCTGGTTTGTGGTTTCAACCCCTATGAAAATATTAGTCAACCAACCACCCATTTAGCAATACCAGTGAAAATGAAAAATGTTTGAACCAACCAGTGGTTGTTTAACCTATTTTGTTGATTATCATCCTCTATTATTGACCATTACTAATGGCTATAACCAAGCAGAAACTGTTCGAAACCACCAACCAGAGATGTTTACGTAGTCCTTGCAGCGTAGCTGGACCAACAGCATTGCCAGCGACCAAGCTGATAGCTTGGCTAACTCAACATTGTTCAAGCTAGTAATAACAGCTAAGCTATCCAACATGTTAACATATTCAACATATAAAACAGTGATAGTTTGTTAACTCAACAGTGTTCAAGCTGATAGCTGTTAACTCAACAGTGTTAACAGTGTTTCTTGTTCACTCTCTAAGATTAATATAACCATGGAAGCATTATGAATAATATATACATATTTCATTGTCTATTAATGTAACTAATCAAAATGATAGCATGAACTAATAGCATGAACTAATATCATGAACTAAACCATGAGCTAACCATGAAAATGTAAGCTTAAGTAAACACACTCGATTAGCTAATCATGGTCAACCATTAGGTGAAGCAGTACCTAACCATTGCTACTAATAGCAGTAACTAAACCTAATAGGTCAAGCCTACTGGCATAACCATTGCTTAACTAGCCATTTGGCTTGACCGCAGCCACCATGAACCGCGACCTCACATCCGGGCCTAAAGTTGCCCCTGCGAGGGCACCACGGTCCCTTGAAGTCGGATGATGTCCTGGCACCAGTGGTTGATCATGCTATTAATGGCTGATTCTAATAGTTGATTATCAGAAGATATAGTAGTTGATGTTGATATAGTAGTTGATAACTATCATACTATCAATTCTAATATTTGATTTTTAATGGCTGATTCTAATAGTTGATCAAGGTTATAGAGGTTTATCATTGGTTTTAAATAATGGTTGATCATAGCCAAAATGGCTGATTCTAATAGTTGATTATCGTTAGAGACAATGGTTTTAAAAGTGTTGATGTATTAGAATAGTTGATGTGATGGTTATAATAGTTATCGAGGCTAATATAGTGGTTATAATACTTTATCATTACCTGCAAGATTTAATGGTTGATCATAGATAAAATCTAGCTAAAATGCCTGATTATGATAATTGGTTGTGGTTAAAATGGTTGATTCTTAGTTATGAATTAGAATGGTTGATCATAGTTATAGAGCCTGATTTTAATGGTCAATCATAGTTGCAATGTCTAGTAATGGTGTAATCAGTATGTCATCATAATGGTATAACACTTGTTCTGTCATACATAACCATCAGCCAACCATCAGCTAACCATCAATTGACCATCAATAAACCAAACTTACGTCTACCCTGTGCCGGGTACCCCAACGTTAAACATAAACCGACAGCTGAGCTTCGGCCCTTTGGCTGGATCATCATCTTTTAAACCACCAACTAGTCTAGTAGTTGTTTTACCATCATATGGCTATGGGTCAATACTAATCAACCAACTAATGGAGGATTTCCACCAACAATAACAGGGAAAACCATGGTTAATAGTGGGGGAACCAGGGGGACAGGGTTTTGCCCCATAGCCATATTCGCGGAGTTATCCCCAATTCTTCAAGCTTCCTACTGGCTTTATTCTTGGAGTTGTGTTCTATTCAACCATAATCACTCAATGGATATCAATGGTTGTAAGCCCTACAAGACCCTAATTAATCACTATCAGACTATCAACCATACTTAACCACATAAAATCCCATGATTACAACCAGCATTTCACCCCTATCAACCCCTATGAACGCCCGTGACCCGCATCGTCGTCGTCCTCCATGAGCTGTCGCTGTTCGGAGGCCAACTGCTGCTGCCGCGCAGATAACCTGGGCTGCGGAAGCCGGGAGATCTGGGACTGTCCAGTGGAGCTGGGATGGTTTCTTTTGATGGTGAATTGATGATTAATAATAGGTTAACTGATGGTTGGTTGATTAACGGTTCACTGATGGCTCACTGATGGTTAACTGATGGTTAACTGATGGTTACCTGATGGTTAACTGATGGTTAACTGATGGCTCACTGATGGTTAACTGATGGTTCGTAATAGGATAAAAATTGGCTTTATGAGAATGATGGTTGGTTGATTTGATGGTTGATCTGATGGTTGATCTGATGGTTGATCGCTACTTTTTCTTAAGTGGCAATGAGTGATTAATGACAACTGATTGATGGCTGATAATTGGCGAATGGTCAATTATGGCTGTGATTTATGTCAAACCAATGATTGATGGATGATTGCTTGATGACTGACGATTGATTGATGATTAATTGATGGTTGATTGATGGTAAGTTATGGCTACATCTGATGGTTGAGTAATGCTTGCTGATGCTTGATGATGGATGATTAGGGCCTTGAAAAGTCTGATGCAATCAGTTAAGTGATTATTATGATTACAAATGATCTACTACAGCAAGGCTCAATGGTAATTCCCTATAACTAACCATCTACTGCTAAAACATCCATTGCTGACCATCTATTACAAACCATCTATCACGATCCATCTATTACCAACCATCTATTTCAAACAATCCATCACTAACCATCTGTTACTCGACATCTATTACCAACCATCTATTACTAACCATCCATTACTAACCATCTACTACCAGCCATCTGTTACCAACAACATCTTGGTGGCTTATAGATCCCTTGCTAAAAATATTTTTTTAGTGGTTATATGATATAATGGTAAATCAATCATATCCCAAAAACACTAACAACCTAAGTTAGTGGGTATAAGCCATCCAGTTGCTGCATTTCTGATGGTTAAGTAATGGTTCAGTGATGCTTCTGCTGCCGGACCCACCCGCACCTACTTTTGGGAGGTTCTTTCAGTCATGAGTTGATCGTGTTTCTCAGAACAGGGTCTGGATCATCTGATATTAAGCGTATATGGTGGTTTCTCAAAATAGGGGTACCCCTAAATCATCCATTATAAACCATTTATAGTAATAAACCAACCAGTTTTTGGGTCCCCTATTTTGAGAAACCACCATATGACAATAAACGAACCATTTTGGGGGTCCCGTATTTAGAGAAAATACCTGTTGAATAATAGTTGCTATGCCTAGGACCTCGGACAAATAGTTTATTAAGAACACAAGAATAATTGCACAATGAGAATAGTTGAATTGTTGGTTTAACAAGAATAGTCACAAGAATACTAGTATGATGGTAATAATACTGAATGACCGAGTGTTCTTGGTTAAGAAGAATGGTGGAACGAAGAAAAATTCAGGGCTGATCACAATTGTGGTTAATTCTTATCGAAAACAATGGCACTTGATGATAGTTGAGCCAATAATTAGCAGCTTTGAATGGTTCATTACCAACCAACCGGACAGCAAAGCCAACAACAGGCGCATGAATCATGAACCCACTATGATTGACCACTTCCAAGTCTGTTGAATGAAATGGGTCACCAACCCCATTTGCAACAACGGTAGAATCCAGCTACCCACCATCATGGTAACTGGAGGCATAGGGGGTGGCGATGTATAATCAGTAGTGGATAGATGGTGAAAAAAAACTAACGATTTGATCCATGCTAAATGATTGACATGGCAATAATTCCACATTAATAATGGCTGCAATGTATTCATGTGGGCCATGCTCTCCTTTTACTACGTTCCAGATCTGATACCCAATCGCTGGAAAACTACTAGGTTGTGCAGCTGCGGTTATGTGCCTCGGGTATCAATATGGTCCATATATGGTAATCAAGGACCCGTAGAAACGGGTTTCTAACTGGGGATGCACATCCAAGTCTAATTGAGTAGGCATATGCCCCAACAACAAACTCCAAGCAGTTTGCGGACTAAGGTCGAATCGGCAATGGATGATCAAAAGCTGATCATATGCAAGGCACTTCGGCAACAACAGAGTTCGTGGCCACACATTCCTCTTTGACCAAGGCAGGTCGCACCCTTTGAGTTCGACTTGGCACCACATAGAACCGAAGTATGAGGGCACCGCCTCTTCATGATCCAAAAGCTCGTACATACCCGGTGACAGCAGGTCACCCCAAGGCGTTAGGTTCATCTCAGGAAGACCTGCCTGGTTGCCATCCTTCATGGAGAATGATATCACCATTCTAATGTTTGATGTGCAAGAGGCATGCGGATAAGGATGGTGAAAGCGCCAACCGTTTGAAGCCTGGAAAAGTGACCGAGTAGCAAGATTGGCAGGATGAGATTGGTAGGATGCCTCCCCTAAAAGTGGGGATTCTCCAAAAATAGCAATGGCAGAACCATTGATACTACCGGCTTCGTGTAGAATCCGAGGGGCCCGGCTGGGTAGGAAACATACCAACGGAATAGTGTTTGGTTGACAACCAATGCTAACCAATGGTTGATAAGCATTGAAAACTATTTGCTTGATAACTAATTAGTGGTTGAGAACTAGTGGTTGGTAACCAGTGGTTGGTAACTAGTGGTTGATGACTAATGGTTGATGACTCATGGTCCAGAACTCATGATTAACCCCTCTTCGCAAACCTTTTTGTATCCTTATGGGCCTGCCGGTTCACCCCGCTGCCCCGAACGGCTAGCCATCCCGAAGCAAGAAAAATCTAGGGACCTTTTGTCGGGATGTTGATCCATGCGTTTTGGGATGATTGGTTATGACGCATCCCTATGCTTCAGCAGCTCGGTTGACACTCATTGTATCATCCAACTACTCAACGGATTGAGTCACTGTTCACCAGCTGATGCTTCTCTTAGTAGTACAACTTGACGTTAAATTGTGGTAAACCATCTTCTTCAATGGTGTATAAGTGGCTAGCAACTAAAAAAATAGCTATGTAAGGTCACTATAGTTTATTAAGGGCTATGTTAGCTCTTACAAACCAGCTCCAGTCACGAAATGGTTATGTGTTATCAGTTACCAGCATTGATCCTACATTTCACCTCATGATTGACTATCTTCATTATTCTTGCAACATTGATGATCATTGTCAACCCCTTTGATGCAATTGCTTCCAACCAGTCATTGACCATTGGTCATTGGTTTAGCCAGTTGATGTTCGACCCCTGGTTTCACCACAAGCATTACTGATATCACTAGCCACTATCCTATGATTAAACTTGGAACTGACCATGATTGATCCTAGCCCTCACAGCAGGTCACCCGATGCCAAAGGACTCACGAAGCTGGTTCAGGGTGCGCTGATGAGTGCTAAGGTGCTCCTGCGAAACGGGATTGGCGAAAGGGAAAACATCATCATCTTGGGGTAGATGAGTGGTTAACCTTGGGCTTTCAAAACACCAGAGAAAAGATTCTACAACTAACAAGCACCTTTCATGGGAATACAACTAGCCATCGTACAACTAGCCGTTGGTCAATTGCTCGTTAATCGTTGAGATGGGCTGAGATGGGTAATAATGCTTTTAAATTAACGAGCACTAACTCATCATGTTTTACGCATGAATGATGCGGCTCACGATGCTCAAATGTGGGTAATGATGGTGAAGAATCATGGCCAATACATGTCAATACGGCTCGCATGGGTTACGGATGCGTCTCTCAAAGCTTGAGCAGCTTGTGGAGCAGGGGGATAGGCGAGACAAAAAAGGCAACCTCTAGGAAAACGAACCATCAAAATCGGTAACAAATGTGCAATGGTTGATTCTATCGTCATGTCAAATCCCCATGAACGATCGATAGTGAATGTTTAGCAAGGTTGATAAATGGGAGTTTCTTCAAATAGGGGACCCAAAAAATGGTTGGTGTGTTCACAAGCAATGATGAGTATGAGATGACCCCTATTTTGAGAAACCCCAAAATGTACAATGGTTCGTTATATCACCATGAATGATCCTTGTTGATGGCTGTAGAATCATTAACCTGGCAAAAGTCCATGGCAACCACTCAAAGGTACATCTGCCCTCATATTCCACACCATCAGCAACACTCGTAAACCCTGCGTGTTGCCACCATTCGAGGCAGCCAGTATTGACCATGATGAACTCGATTGATTCATCATGAAGAATTGGACAGTATTTTCAGCCAGTAAATACCAGTAATGGCTATCTTTGTGTGAGAATTATGAACCGCAGTATTAACAAATTCTTGAAAGTGAGACTACAATATATATATATATACACACACACAGTATATACGATACTCTGTTCCCCCAGTGAACATCCTTCGTGATCTTTTTTTGGATGATGAATATTGACCCACGACTGCATAGTTTCGGTGATGCTACGCCCGATCGTATTGACCGTAACCAGTAGTGACAATCACATCAAGTCGAACAATGGGAGAGTTAGTTTGATGAGAAATCACCAGCGATGTTAGCGGCAAAAGAAATAGTGTTTTACTCGTCTAGATCGGCCATGAGTGACCGTTTTTCTTTATTAATCTTTATTACCAATTGCTATACCGATCTCAACGATTCTATAACCGCGAAGAATCGTTGTAATTAGAACTGATGATGAACCAGTTTGAACTATCATGATGAATCATCATATGAACCACGACAATAAACAATGATCATGAACCGTCATCTGCTATTCACTTGTCATTTACCGCAATTCGCCAGCTACAATCAACCACTTACAACTATCATCATAAGCACTCTTCCAAACTATTCTTAAGCCCTAGCATGTCACAACTACAACCAGCCTATCCTGTATGACAAGCTGATTACCAACCACGCTGCGATGCTTATGACTACATGTGGCCGTGTTTAATCCCTAACGACCTGGATCCATCACAACGCTTTTTCCCACAGCTTGGCGCCTCAGCAAAAGTCTGCATGTGTCGACTCGATTCCAATTGCTCCGACCTCGGGCGCTGCTCAAGCACCAACCGTCCGGCTTCACCAACGAACAACAGGGGTTAGACATCCAACAATAGGGGTTTTACAACAGGGGTTGGGGTTTTACAACAGGGGTTGGGGTTTTACAACAGGGGTTCAACCACCATGAACCCCAAGTAGCAACTCATGCTGGTTTAACGAACAAATGAAATAGAGATTCATGGTGGTTTAACGACAAACAAATAGGGATTTAGGGTGCTTGAACAACCAGCAAAAAGGCATTGAGGTTGAAAAACCGACAACAGGATTATTGGATTGCCGTTGATTTAGAAACCAACAAGCAGGAGTCTAACGGTTTAACTACCAACATTGGCGATTTCACTTGCAAACAACAGGGATCTAGCAACCATCGATGCGGATACTATTGCTCAGCCAATTCAACAAAGGAAAAATGGAACAGTAGAAGAGCCAACAATGCTAGGGTTTGGCATCCATAACGATGTTGAAAAGATCGGAGCACCAACAAGAACAGTTCGCCATTGCTGACAACAGCAATTGTGTTGCCAATAAACGTAAATATCAACATGTGATCGATAAAACCTATGAATCATATGGACTGACAACCAAGATGCTACCAACAATCAAGACAATACAAATGATAACTGCTCGGGTAAAACGACCGACAATAAGAGGGGTTTAGCAACCATGCCGTAGTATACCACCATGGTGCCAGGGTTGTAGCCAAGGTGAAACTTACTCGCCAGGGTATACCGTCGAGCAACCACCATCAAACACAATGGAGCACAACATTTCAAACATGTCATGAAGTGTTGTACACCTGATTCATAAGCTGGTTTATGATTGATTATAAGGGATCCAGCAATAGTGACTGAGGGATATACCGACCCGTTATATGGGGACGGGGTAAGATTCACCAACCAACAAATGGGTAGGTTCAGCTCATATTCCAACAGCGAAAGACTAGCATATGGTCACAGCCATGTGACTGCCTGATTCTGCGTGATACCCCTTTAATTGTGGCAATTGGTTGTTGGTTCTGTCCCCCAATTGAATTGTTACATCATACTAGTACTACTTGGTGATATATCACGTTGTTATCTCCATGTTATCAGAATGATGAATAATGGTGATGGGTTCTATCATTTTACTAGTTGGTGGTTTCAACCCAGCCAATAAATATTACTGAATGAATCATCCCTGAATTCTGCGGAAAATAATAAGTTTTGGAACCACCAACCAGCTAACCATTACTTGACTGTGACTTGATCCTCACAAAACCATGATCATAACCATGGTTGATGTTGTTGCATGATTGCTTTATCAGTATTAGCAAGTTACTTAATTATGACTTAACTTTGACTCGGATTGTTGGTTCTAACACCATCATAACACCGTCAATTAATTGATTATTAACTAATGTGTGGTTTCTCAAAATAGGGGTACCCCCAAATCAACCTCCATATGTCCATTTGAAGTAATATGTCAACCAATTTTTGGGCTCCCTGTTTTGAGAAACCACCAATTATCTAACACTATCATTATAAGCATGGCTAATGTTCTGACATGATTACTTCTCACTACTAGTAAATTGCTTAATCAATTATGACTCAATCATGCCTTGTTGACTGTAGCTATCTATAACTATCACCATTAGTTAACCATCATCACTATTGGTTACTTAACTGAACTACCACTATCAATTAGTTAATTACTTAACAACACCGTCATCATGCCTCTGAGACCCTCGGTTTTTTGGTTCTTCCTGGTTGCTGCCACCCCAGCTGACCCTACCACCATCTGGGAATCCAGCAGCAACCTTGGAAGCGGAGTGTCAGGGCAGGTGGGTCATGGGTCACGTATCTCTAGCCGCTACGAGGTTTCCCAGTCACCAACTACACAAACCATAGTTACTTTAATCGGTTCATGTTGATATGTTGATTATAAGTTGGCAATGCAGTTGTAACCAAGGTACTGTTACTTGAAGGTTTTGTACTAACCATCGTTACTATAGTTGGCTCATGTTGAATTGTAAGCTGGCAATGGTAGTGCCAAGTTTCCTGGTACTGTTGGAGGCTTGCATCCCCAGCGGTTACATTCACCATGTGCCAGGGAACTAGGCCTAGCCACACATCCAAGTGGCTACATACATGGTTGTCACACCAAACGATCGAATTCAAGCCGCCACCTGTAATTAGAAAGGGTGGTCACGGTCAACCAATGCTCTTCAAGGGAAATCCTTCCACGGCCCCGGGTTGAACCCAAGTTGATTCGTCGCTGGCGCCGCAAGCCAACGCCATGGAGCTCGCCGCAAAGGCTGCTAAGCTGGTCATGGCTCCCATCAAATCTTCCATGCTAGTCGCGAGTTTTACTGGCTAAACTTACGAGTTTTACTGCTCAGTTGTACTGGCACTTACTGCTAGCTGCTAGTTTTCCAAGCTTACTACTGAGATGTTCTTTGACTGAATGTCAATTGTCCATTCTCATTTGTAAGTTGTGATCGTTGCCTATGGATGCCCATCATTCTACTCCATGAACCTCCCCATGACCCCTGCCGTGGTTCAGGAACCTACACATGATGAAGCTGGTGTTAGGATTACATGCTTCAATTCGATTGCACAGTGCCACAACCATCATCAAGCCACCAAAAGTGAAATCTCAACCAAATCTGATACCCCTCCACTGTAATTCAAAGCAGTATACGTACGCTGATCATTCACTGATTCACAACAACAAATAATTCTTGAGCTTAGCTGCAAAAGTACATCATGCGTATTTGTGTATGCATCATCATGCATCCGGCAAATAAATGTAAATACAAGGCTAATCTAATCTAATCTGATTTCATTTCTCAGGCATCCATCTTTGCATCTGCTTGCCTTCACTACATGCCTATCACCACCACCTCTACGCATCATCACGACGTCGCTCCCACCGAGAAACGAATCACGAACAGCGGCCAACTGCTGCTGTTGGCTGCTCAGCTGCCGAATCAAATGCCTTGCCAATGGTCACAACCAGGGGATTGACCTAGCTATGAGGCATTAACCAGGGGATCAAGAAGGTATACAAGGTATCCCGGGGATAAATGGCAAATAACCAGGAGATTATCCACGGGATTGACCTAGCTATGAGGCATTGACAAGGGGATTACTGTAACGAGGCGCACAACAAGTAAAAACCCACAAAAATGCCTGGTTGACGGCTAGTAACGGGCCAATGGTGTGGGATGTGGTGAGTGCTAGCATGGTTGGCCTAGTATGGTTAGTACTAGGGCATCAATTCGCCTGCTGTACTGTTAATGGCTGATGATGAGCAAATGGCAGGGGATAACGGAGAAAAACAGCAAATATGCGTAGTACATCTTAGTACCAGGGCATGGACACATCAGTTGTATCATGTTGTATCCCTGAATAAGCGCTATGACAACAGTGATACAACCAGCAAAGGTCCATGATTTCACTTCGCTGCAGGTCCTTAGCGGTTATCAACAACTAGCTGAGTTAGCAAACATTCAAGAAACATATGGTAGTTGGCGATACACAGGTTATAGGGCTTAGAGGGGTTATAAACACTACTAATTAATGCCTAACAATGCGGGATATTCACGAACAATAATGGTTAAACAACTATTATTTGGTGGTTTCTCAAAGTAGAAATCCCAAATGTTGGACTATCATTATAGATGGTTTTATCAACTGGCATCAACTGGATGATTTGGAGACCCCTATTTTGAGAAACCACAATTTTACATACTTGACAGTGTTGTCCCAGTACCTGCTGTCAATTGCCATAACAGTTTATTCAACCGGATGACCTGCAAGAAGTATCCTGCCACCACCGAATCATCTGCTGGGATGAGCAGAAAATTCCGGGTTACCCAGCGAGCGCAGCTCGCTGGGACTACTGTATCTTTGGTGAGGTGAACGGTACAGAATTCCATCATCAACTTACAAGCTTAGACATGTACAGCTCATACATGGCTATGGGTCAATTCAAGTATGACCTAGCGTTGGCACTTTTGTCATGAACCTGCTTCGGTTACACCTTCGGGTCGGGCCGGAGCCGCAGAGGACGTTGCCGGCTATGGGTCAATATTAACCGACCAATAATGGGGGATAATAACCAACAATAACAATGGGAAAACAACGGATTATGATGGGGAACCAGGGGAACTAAGGGTTTTGATCCACAGCCACATGGATGTGCAGCTGTGCTGATGAAGGAATGTTTTCACGACCACCATTTTGGACCAGCAACTTATGAAAGATTTCCAACCATCAAAGAGACGCTCCCCGAGCTGATGATTCGCCAGGGATGGGTTTCTGGGTGCTTGGTGAGGTACACTTTTCACGGAGAACCCAATCTACTTGGAGCTCCCCTGCAGCCCGGAACTGCTTACACCAACAGGCCGGGGGTCACTGAGCATGAGGAAATCACCATGACCATGAGCACTGAGCACCAAGACTCGCTGGGGGTTGAGACCAACATGATATGATGCTGGTTGAAACTCATGGTAATGAAGCAGTAATGGTGGTCAAACATGGTCAAGCCAACATTCACCAGCTGGTGATTGCATTGACTAGCACTGCTACCACATTAGAACATTTGCAACCAGATTTGATGATAGTGATTTACGGTTCACCAGTTTTGATGTCGGTCATGGTCGACCACAATGCCAATCATCGCAAATCAATGTTCCAATCATAAGTAGTGAATGGTTGTCCGTCCCTATTCTATCCACTGTCAACTGTCAACCAGTATGATTAACGCTGAAAGGTTTCCCCAGCGATTCAAACCAATCTTCCAAGGGATCCCGTACCACACGGTAGCCATTGCCATAGAACTATGGATATGACCGACTCTTGCACTCAACATTTTCAACGAGTTTCCAAGTGCGATTCGGTGGCGAATTCTCTCGGGATCGCCTGGCCAAGTTGGTAATACAAGGTAACTCGATAAGTAACGACAGGTTAGTGATAGTGATGGCTGTTGATGGTTGATGCCTATGGTTGAGTAGTGGTAAATTGATGATTGATGCTGGTCAATTGTTTGGTAATTCAGGATCGACGATGGTTCATGATGGTCAATGATAGTTAGTGATAGCAAAAGATATGATTAAAAACAACTGCGATCGATTATGCCATCAAAAAGCGATAACAGAAATGGCAATGAGAAGATGCGATTAAACACAAGTGCAATCGATTTGCAATCAATCAGGGAAAATAGAAATGACAATGATGGGGTCGAATCACCAACAATTGCAGTAATGGTATTGAGAAACACATTCGAAACGGATGAATGCATTCGATCGTTCAGTAAACTTAGCAATTAAGTAGGCCACCAAGCCGGTTTCCGCTATTCAACGGTATCATTCATGCGCAATAATCTGACTTGGACGCGTTTGGGTTTGCTTGCGGGCGACGTAGTTCATGAGTCATTCCATCCTCTTTGCTAACCGCTCAGCCACCTGGGAATTACCCACTTGGTTGGTAGAGGGCTTCACTCATTGGGAAAAAAACATCAACCATCATCAATTGGCGGTTTCTCAAGTCATAGGGGTCCCCTAAATCATCCTGTATACTAGTCATTTACATTACTAAACCAACCATAACTGGGGGCGTCCTATGGTCTGAGAAACCAACCCAACTAACTATCCAACTAGGTTGGTAGATCCCCTACAATGTTTGGTTATTCTCCCGTACAAACCACTATAATCCCCTATAACAACCATCATTAACCACTGACCAACTAACCTGATCAACTGCCTAGCCTGTAACACGTCACCGGGTTTCTGAAAGGGCGGTTAGTATAGATAATTGTGGGGTATGAAGGGTGGCTAATATGGGTGTATATGAAAGGGTGGTTAATATGGTTGTTTCACAACTTTAACAAGGGTGATGATTGACAAGGGGTGTTGATGAACACCTATTCTTAAGCACTGTTGTCAAAAGCAATTGTGAAACAATATCTACCATCTTGACTTGCCATTCAAAACCAACATTCGCTAAAGCCCCTAGATCCTTCATGGCAGTTAACCTTCATCACTAACATAGCCACAGCTAGCAGATTGTTTTGTTGACAACCATTCAGCCTTATCAACCGCCAGCAACGGCAGCCCGCTATTATCAAGAACGGCTATTGACTAATACCCCATAGCCGCAGGGCTAGTCGTGGTCATTCGACAACCATGAATCTCATCCCCGGTGGAGATGCGCGTCAACACTCTGTACCCCCAGCTGTTCACATCCCCACAAATGATACCATCAGTCTTTGTTGGGATGTTCATCTACGATCTCTCTTGGATGATAAAAGTTGACCCACAACCGTATCACAACGGCCGTTTACCACAGAAATGTTCAGTGCTTTAGCATGCTGTTGATCCACTGTGATTAACCATGAGCACTAGTTGTAACCCATATAAAAGCAATCCCTATTCACGAATGGTGATTGTTCCCTTATCACTGTTAGTAACCCCCTTATCATCACTAATCCCTCATATTGTCAACATTCATCAACCATGATATATGGTAACCACTATTGACCATGGCTGCAAGCATTCCAAACCAAAACAAATCACGATTATTAACCATAGTTCAGTACAGAGAATCGCAGGGTTATCACCAGCCATAACCCACATAATATACCAGCTATAACCATGGTTCTAACCAGCTATGACCCCTATCATAATCAGCTATAACCAGCTATAACCAGCTATAACCACTGCAACCACCATGAACCCCCCTGTGTGGTTACCTACCACTCCTCTTCGCACAAGAAGCGCCTCCTTTGACTCGGTGGTGTTCCCTGAAAAATGGCAGAGCGCGGAATGATGCAGCGGGGGCAGTGGTGAACCATGGTGCTTAAGAATGGTGAAGAAATTTCATCTCCAGTCATACTTCATGTTCATTATGAATTGAAATAACCATGATTAAGTCATACAATATAATGGTTATCTAATTAACATCTCGTCATGTTTAAACGTGATAAATTTTAGTTCTGAAGCGATTAATCAGTCCGAATGTTCATTTGAAGATCTTCATGGTGTGTAACTCTAAGAGGGGATAAGAAGGAATCATCAACTTCTGCTAGAGAAGTTGGTGAAGATAGATGGGATTGGGATAAGTACCGGTTTAGATACAACGATCGCTTGTCGGAGTCGGCGACTCCGGTTTATACCCTGTGAGGGCGTTATTTTGTGGGTGATGATTGGTCAAATCAAATGGATGGCAATGACTAAGAATGGCTGACAACGGTCAATACGCACGTAGACTTGGTTGGCAATGGCTGTTTTCAGCCACCACAATGGCTACTAATGATTTGTAATAGTTTTAGTTCATGACAGTTACGATAGTTGCGAGTGACAAGGGTTCACTGTGGGCTCAATAGCACCCCTGTGTCTTCAACCCTTGTTGACAACTATCTACCACTGTTGAGGATTATTGTCCCTCCGAGAAACCATGTTTGACATGGTTGGCCATGAATAAACCACTAAAGACCAGTGAGATGTAGCCATTATGGTCCACCAAGGCTTGATTAATCAACCATGAATGTTGGTTGCGTATCTCTATCATGTAGCATTACCCGCCATGATTATTCGATTGTTAACCAACTGGTGCATAACCATCCTTCACCTTATTCCAGCACGAATCAAGGGTTGATCAGTAGTTTCCCAGATTCCAAAATCCACAACCATGACCAAGTCACTATAAACCCTGATCGAAGCGCAAAATTATTAAGCTGCTTAATTATCAGTAACCACTGTGATGTAACAGCTTTCAACAATTAATAGACATCACTTCTGCTTAACCGTCCGTAACAAAATCATTAGCACCCTCCCTGGAAACAGCGCCAGCCAGAGCGCAAGGTGCAGGTATCCCAAGTTTGTGCCGAAACTGATTTTCCAAGCCTCATCCGGAAGGTAAGATTGCTTATTGTTAGGCACTACAGGAGTGTAACTATCCTCATTGCACCACCGAAAAACATCACCCCCAATGGCCCACAAAAAGCGACAGGGCAACTAACGCCGCGGATCATAAACAAAAACCCATGAATGATCCATCTTACCATCACTCAAGAACCACTCCACCAGCTCATCCATCATTATAGATATTTAATCAGTATTCATCCATCTCATTCAACCAGTATTCAGCCACATGTTCCATCAAGAACTACTCAACCAGCTCATCCATCGGTTTAGAAACCATCAACTAAGCATCAGTCAACCATGAATTAACCAGCTTATCAGCCCGCTTATCCGTTATTGCTCAACCATCATCAACCATCATGATTAGTCATTGACCATTATTTCACCATCAACCACTATCATTCACCACCTGGTAGATGAATCATCAGTTCACCGGCTCATCAATCAGCTTATCAACCTTACTTGCTGGCCATCAACCACAATTAACGACTATTCAGAAGACCGTTAGTCATGCTAATGAATCATCAATCAGTGGTTGTTAGCCAAGGGTTGATCAACCATCAATTAGTTGCTTGTCGATCAAGGCTATCAACCACGCATCTATCAACCATAAAGCAGCCATCTATTAACCATGATTGACCACTATTGGCCATTCTTAGTTATTATCTAGCCAACAGTTGGTTATACTAACCATTAATCACTGTCAACCGACCATTAGCCAACCATCAACCGCTATGAGCTACCATTTTTAAACGTCATAAACTACTATCAATAGCAAGTATTAATCATGAGCTAAAAATGAAAACAGCAAAAGCTATATCAAAATTATTCAAAATTAATCTACCTTTCATCAACCATTCCCCAATCATTAACCAACCAATTAATCAACCATCTATGAGGCATCACTAACCACTACAAAGCATTCGTAACCATCTATGAGCAATCTTTTGATATCGTAGTACTACAACTACTGCGACCCAACCATTATACTGTAAAGCAACAATTCAATTATAGACCGTTACTGATCACTATTAATCATCAACCACCAATTGATGCACCAACTAACGTGATGCAGCAATTCATCAACCTGCTCGTAACCGATCTCAACCAATACTAAGCATTCTCGCATATTATACCTCAATAGTTGGTTATAAAATGCTATAACCACCCCAATTACTCACTAGAAACCAACCAGTTACCAACGATTCAGCACCATGGAATTAATGTGATTATTCATCACCAGAAAATTTCACTATAACCAATATTCACCAACAGTTGGCAGTGGGTCAAAACCCTGTACCCTTGGTTCCCCATCATTAACCAGGCTGTTTTCCCTATAAAATGGTTGGTTGTTCTCCCTAGAAAACAGGTTGGTTAACTGTTTGACCCATAGCCGTATAGTTGGTACATATCCCCTACAATCGTTTATTATCATTCCCCACTATTAACCATTCACCAGCTACTATTGGCCATCGGTTGGTTGGTTTGTGTATATTGCCCAGAGCCATGTATAGCTGGTATATCCCCTATAGTTGCTAGTTGTTCTCCCCTATTAATTATTAACCAGCTAAACCAGCTATTATAATCATGGGTAAACCATAGCCAGTTGGTTATAACCAATGTCATAGTGAATTTTATGGTGATGAATTCACCAACAGTTTGTTATCACCACTATTACTATGACCACCAAGGGTTATAACCAACCACCACTGAACCCCCACAATTCCTAATTATCATCCCCTATTATTAACCATTAACCAGCCATTAGTTGCTTGCTTAACTGCTTGACCCAGCTCGCCAGTTGGTTCCAACCACCACCGCACCACCGTGGCTCAACCCTTCACCGACTGTTCACCGGTCGCTGTCCAAAGCGCCTCACGCGGCGTCGAAGGTGCCTCGCGCGCGCGGCGGCTCTGCAGCAGACGCCGGAGCCACCTTCGGGGCCATGCCAAGTGGTGCGGAAGCAGTGCGCCAAGTGGTCCAAGTTAGGGGAGAAATGAGGGATTTATGGTGGTCAAGTGGTGGTTAAGTGGTTGTGAAGTGGTGGTTAAGTGGTGGTGAAGTGGTGGTCACGTGGTGGTTAAGTGGTGGTTAAGTGGTGGTTAAGTGGTGGTTAAGTGGTGGTTAAAGTGCCAGTTGAAGTGGCGCTGAATGGTTAGATGGTGGTGAAGAGAGGGTAGTGATTAATTAAGTCATGGGTAGATGACGGTGAAAGTCGGTTAATTGCTGGTTCATACTTGGATGAGAATAGTAAGTGGTTCGTTATCGCTAGTTGGTTGATGACCGTGGTTGGTGAAATGGTTGTAAACCTTGCTCAACAATCGGTTATAGTTGGTTCAAAGTCGCTGGCTAATGGTGATATTCATGCTGGTTGGTTCATCCTTGAGGAAACCCAGCCGCCTCAATCGATTGGCGGGGACCCATGACCTCCCATGCACCCAAAGCTATCAACTTGTGGAACAAAGAAAGCATTTGGCCACCCATTGATGAACAACCCAAATATGGATGTTTCTCAAAGTGTGGGTACCCCCCAATGCATCCAATATCAACCATTTACAGCAATAAACCAGCCATTTGTTGGGTTCCCTGTTGTAAGAAACCACCATATGTCTAAATCTAAGTCATATTCTTTGACAAAATCAGAGTGGTTGCCACAGTTGCTACCGGCATCAATCATTCATCACGCTTATATGAGCCACTGGAATTGTCCACCAGTACTGACCGTGATGACCATCATGCTCATCACCAACCATGCTTATCACCATCACCTTATAGCGCCTTCGACCATGTAATCATGGCATCTACCAAATAATTTGCAGCTCATGTTGGAACCATATGGTGGTTTCTCAAAATAGGGGTACCCCCAAATCATCCTTGTCTAATCATTAGTAGTAGGAAACCATCCATTTTGGGGGTCCTCCATGGCTTGAGAAACCCCCATATATCACACGCGATGAATGAACCAGCAATCAATCACCACGATTCACAGCTGGAATTTCATGAGCTCACTAAAGATATTGATCATGACCCCTATGATGAATCACAACGATCCCCGATAATCTCATATGATTCTATGATCATCCAACCCACCATGCTTATCGCCATAATCAACTGTTAATAACCCCCAATGATCATCCAACCAACAACCGTTGGTCCTTCACAGCCCCAATCGAATGCATTCAACCATGCTTCTCACAGTCTCGGCTTCAGAGGATCGTCATCATGATTCAGCTCTAAAATTTCAAACAACGTCATTGTCAATCTCTACACATTTCCTTTCACGACCAACTAACCAACTAATCAACTAATTCACTGACTATAAACAAATTAACAAAACCAACTAATCGAATAACAAGTAACTTAACTAACTAACCAACCAACCAACCAACTGACCAACCAACTACAGTAACCAACTAACCAACTAACCAACTAACCAACCAGGCCCCAGGTGGAACACTCTGCAGCTCCCACCTCAACAAGCCCGAGTCAGAGGCCTTCCACGTCCGACGGAGACCACCGGTGCAAAGGGTAGATCAGTAGCTACGAAGGCTTCAATAGGCCAGTAGTTATGGTTGGTAAGTGATTGGTATAATGGCAGTTCTGGTTGGTAAAATGGCAGTTATGCTTGGTATAATGGTTCAATGGTAACAGTAAAATAGTAGTTATGGTTGGTACTGTTATAAATGCCACTATATGGTCCAATGGTAGTTCATACTGCCATTATAGCAACCGGTAAGAGGCCAATAGTTATGGTTGGTAAATGGTTGGTACAATGGCGCTTATGGCTTATTATCACTATTAGTCTTGGTTGCCAGTAGTGATGGCTAGTATACTGATTAGTGGTTCAATAGTACTGGTAATGGTTGGTACAATGGTTCAATAATGGCTTGAACTATAGGTATCATTAGAATGATTAGCTACCACGGTTGGTATAGTGGTTCCATAAGCTACTAGTGATTAGTGGTTGAGCCACTAGTAGTTATGGTTGAATATGCTGCGATTACTGGTAGTCCAACAGTACGCTACTGGTTGTGTTTGCAACAAGCAGGTACTAGTGGTTCAACAACCAGACCTATCAGCATTGTTTCTTCAATGCGTTACTAATGACGACCAAATGCAGCAGTTCCAATGGTTATAAGCCAATCGTTAATGGTTAGGCACTGATGGTTGGTATGTATACACATGGTTCAGCCTGTTCAGCTTGCTGGGCAATGTACCCAATGGTTGTTTAACGATGCCTCATCAGGAATGGTGGGGTAACGATGATTCCGTGGTGATGGGCGAAGTACCTCATGGCTAGTTGATGGTGGTTAATGACACGGTCAATAATGGCTATAGTTAGGGCAAATCGTGGCTGTAGTTTGCTACCAAAGTAGTAATGGTTAACATAATCATTATCAAATAGTGGCGAATAGTGATTAATAGTGGTTCAACCCTCACATTGGTCACAAGAATGGCTATAGTCGTGGCCATAGTTGTAGTCAAAACCATGGTGAGAGTCATGACTAATGGCTATACGCCGTTGGTTTGGTGAACCAGTTGTTACTTATGAATGATGGCAGCTTGAACGGTGTGGTCGCGGGTTATGGGCAAACACCTTACATCTTTTCCATGGTTTTCCCTTGTTTTCTATGGTCTTCCATGGCTTTGCTTTGTTTTCCATTGTTTTCGGTTGTTTTCGATTGTTTTGCTTTGTTTTCATTGTTCTCCATTTCATGATTGAATTGCTTATGGTCGTGAACCTGACAAGTGATGATGACCAAAAACCCCTGTGGATACTTGGTGGCTTTTAGATCCCTTGCTAAAAGTCTAACTTTTAGTGACTATATGGTGAATCAATCATATCCTAAAAAAGCTAAAAAGCTAGGTTCATAGCTGCAATCCACCCAGGATACACTGACGGATCATGATCATGATCCAGCTAGGGAGCTCGACAAACTATTGGCGGTGAATCGTTAAGCCACTGGGCGTGGTCAGCCACAGCATTGCACCAAATGATTCGACAGTTAAGATGGAAATGGCTGGTTTCTTAAGCCATAGGGACCCTCAAAGTTATAGCTGGTTTTTTACTACCAATCATCAACATTCGCAAATCAACTCGCCACTTTCGAGTCACTTCGGTTGCAGTTGTGAGCAAAATGTCGTGATCACTAACGATATATCTTCACTATAAAGCGGCATTTATCACAATCAAGTATCATAAACCAATGATCATTTACCATCATCAATCATCATAAAGCACAATTGATCATAACCTGCCATTGACCATCATCATTAACTAACCTGTCTTCTTCAACCTCAATATTCACCGGCATGGTTCGCGAGCGAACCGGATACCGATGCTTGGATACTTTGCATTGGGTCACCTCTTCGTGAAACCGATGTTTCGTGGTAACCTCCTAGTAATGGTAATAACCAGGGTTCATGCTGGCGAATAATGCAGCTGCTTAGTGTGCACTGGTTTCTCCACCAGGTTCAAGCTTGGCTACGCCCTTCAAATCTCAACGCAGCTTTCCCATAAGCAAGATGGTTTTCCAGCAACGTTCGTTTATTCATATACGCAATTATCAGTTGACAGAACGTATAAATATCTCTTTGCTCATCTTCAACAGAAACTCATCCCAACAAATGATATCCCCCCTCTAGTGCATTACTATCATGATTACCAAGCTAACTCTAAGCACAACAGTAAACTATGACTTAATCAACCAGTGAATTCCATCTACTGCAGTTCGTAAAGGTAGTCGACTATAGTCTACTCATTAGTAAACGTGATCAACATAAATCAACTACGACCAACTGATAACTTCATCAACTAGTCAACTCTATCTACTATAGTTATTAAACTTAACGAACTATAGCCCAGTCATTAGTAGACTTAATCAACTACAATCAATTACCTAGTAAACTACAACCTAACTTCTATCCCAACTAGTTCTAGTTCCTAGTTGCTTACCAACCGCTAGAGGATCTACCCACTACCATTACTAACTACCACTCGTCACTAATTACTATGACAAACGCATAACTTTACCAAACAACCAACTTATCACCAATATATAGGTAAATAGATCATCAACATCATTGGTCTTAAAAGATAATATATATATATAACTACAATTGGTGGTTATTCAATTCTAAGTGGTTCTAGTTATCTAACTATAACTATTTATGGTCATGAAACAAAGTAAGCTATTTATAATCATTCATAGTTTGTGTTTTGACTTGTTCATTAATAATCAAACTATTAATTTTTAAACTAGTCTATGTTTTTCTTATTCATTCACAAGTAAACTAGTGATTCGTTGACGATGAATAAGTAAAATTGTCACTAACTAACTTAAATAGCATTCAATAAGTTATAAACTATGGTCATGAGTAAACTATTTATAGTCATAAATACTGTCTGGTGGTTTCAACCCCTGTGAAGAATATTATTCATCCAACCATTTGTTAATGATTACTAGTGAAAACAACAAATGTGTAAAACCACAAACCAGAAAACATATTCAAAACCCTGTACCCCTGGTTCCCCATCATTAACCATTGTTTTACCTATTAGTGTTGGTGAATCCTCCATTAGTTGGTTGGTTAATATTGACGCATAGCCATATCTAGCTGGTATATCCCCTAGTATTGTTGCTTATTATCCCCTATTATTAACCATTAACCAGCTAGTTGGTTGGTTTATCCCCTATAGTTGCTAGTAGTTATCCCCTACTATTAGTTAACCATTATCCATCATTAACCATTGCTTGGTTGGTTAACTGCTTGACCCATAGCCATATCTATATAGCTGGTATATCCCCAAAACACTTGCTAGTTATCATCCCCTACTATTAACCATCATTAAATCATATCCCCTGTAGTTGCTTGTTGTTATCCCCTTTTATTGACCATTAACCAGCTAGTTAAACCATTGCTTGGTTGGTTAATAGCTTGACTTTGACAGACCAACCACTGGACCCCCTGGTTGCTGCGCCTCATTGCTCTCCGCTTCGGTTTCCGGCTCCGGCGCGGAAACGGGCGGCTCCTCCGGTGGATCTGGCGCCGGCGTTCCGGGAACGGGTCCCGTAACGGACTCGTCGCCCAAGCGCGGGATCTGGGCACGCCAGGAAGGGTGGATGTTGGGGCTTGAAATGGAGGGTGAAATGGTGAAATGGTTGGGGAATGGTTGGTGAAAATGGTTGAATAACGGTTGAGAATGGTTTAAAGTGGTTACATCATGGTGAAATGGCGGGTTGGGCCAAGCAGTTGACCATCAATTTTGTGGGGGACAATAATTGGTTTCATGACTTTATGATTTGTAATGATGATGGCCAAATGGAGGGTGAAGTGGATGGTGGAAATGGTGAAATGGACGGTTTTATAGTGGATGTTGATGATGGTCAATGATGATGGTGGATGGTGGTTGATCAACGATTAGTTGATGATTAGTGAATGGTTATCTGAATGGTTGGTGAATGATGATGAAAATTGTTGTAATTGTTGGTTGAGCTTGATGTTTTATAAGTGTGGATAGTTTTTCAAAAGGTTGCATTGTGGTGAAAATCATGCTACAGTATGTTCAATGATGATGGTCAATGGCCAAATGGATGGTTAGCGGTAAATGATGATGAATCTGTCGTGAATGATGGTTCAACCGATGGTCAATTGTGATAAAATGATGGTTGGAAATGGTCCATGATGAATTTGAACTAACAATTAGCAACCATAACGGGTTCGTCATCACGCCTAACAGTGGTTTTTAATGGTGAAAGGGATGGTTGCTAGTGGTGAATGATGGCGAAATGATGCTGCTTTATCAATGCTGAAACGATGGTGAAATGGATGGTTCGTAGGGGTTAGAATTGGTGGTTTAATGGATGCTTAGCACATGCTGAATGGTCTCTTCAACAACAATAAGCAACCAATTTCATGGTCAAATGATGGCCACTTGTGGTGAATCGTGGTGAATGAGGGTCTGATGGATGGCCAATCTGTTTTTCACCAACAATACGGCTATGTTCAACCGCAATGGTGATAGCTATGGAAAACTGTAATGCTTCATAGCCTTTGGTACTACCTTTGAATAAGCAACAATTGTGGTCAAATGATGGCTAATACTGGTTCATGATGGTGAATGATGATTGCGGGATAGTGTATATCTTGTTGCTCGATAGTGGTCCATTTCAAAAGTAATATGTCTGTGACTTAAAACTGTGCTCTGATGAACCTACCATAAATGACCAAACTAGATTCGTTCGGATGTTCACTCACCCATCTTTGGGATGGTTGGCTACGACCACAGCCACTTCATAAGCGGTTACATATCAAAACTAATGATGAATGGTCAATGGATAATCAAAGTAATGAACAGAAAAAGAACCAGGAAACACTTACAAATGATGCTGCTACGTGCAAGCCGCTTCCCTGGATATTTTACTGCGACCAAATCCTGTGAATGGTGATTACAATAATGGCTAATGGCTGATATGATAACACAAGTTAATTCTAACCAACCAAATGACAAAGGTTATCAAGCATTTCTATTCATTAAGATTGTTTTCATCATTCATTGCTCAGCATTGTCGACAACAATTAATCATTGTTTTCACATTTATTGATCAATGTTGGTCACTGCTGAATTATTGATCTTTCATCATGATTCATCATTGTTTATATCCAATGGTGCAGAAAAGTAGAGTTACTCAACTCTTTCGCTCTCGCACCCCTTCATGGTCCATGTCCAGTGAAAATGGGCCCCACGCCGTGTGCTGCACGTTGGAGGGCGTGCCGAACTGATGCATACGCAGACTCCTTAGCCGGAAGGGTAGTGGTTGGTGATGGTTGGTGATGGTTCATAATGGTGGATCATACTTGATAATAGTATAGTTGCATTTGAGTAACTGGTAATAATAACAAAAATAATGCTCAATAACAGTGGGTGATAACGACTAAACAATAGTGGTTCATGATAATTCACGATGGTTTATTACAGCATAATACTGCTTAATGATGGTCAAGAGCACTTCATCATGGTGGAGCATGGCTGAAAACCATTAGATATTGGATTTGCTAGTGGCTATGAACTGCTAATGGATCATAGCAAAGAAGAATGGTCAATATGGGTGTTTCTCCAGTCATAGGGGTACCCCAAGTCATCCTTTGTATTCATCATGTATGTAAATAAGCCATCCATAACTTTGGGGAACCATGTAGTGGTTGTTTAACCATTATTGTTAACCATTGTTAGGGACAACCCCCTCACACCAATATATCTAACCAACCTGACCTTGTGGTAGTCCCTAACTTGCTTGCATGGAAAATTGCCCTTGATTCAGCTGGCTGACCTTTCAATTTCCAGGGATCATCGATAGTAAACATTGTCAACCATTAACTACTGTCAATTATGATCAACACACACGCAAACAAAATCACAATGATATTCATCAACTACTGTCAGCCACTATCAACAATCACAAGTAACCAGAGTCACAAACAAAGATATTGATGGATGACTTAACCAATATTTCTTATTCACCATTCTTTGCAAGACAATCAGCTATGAGGAAGTTACAACCGAACGTCTCATGCAACCAACTACTGGATGGCTGGAACCATCCAAACGAACCAATACAACTTGTGGTTGCCAATTGCTAAACATTCCCAGTTCTCTAACCCTCCTTTGCGCTGGCATGTCGCAAGTTCTGGCTAGTGTTTTTCCCCCGGTAGGAGCTGATTTTTATCTCATCGTGGATCATGTCAGCGATTATCCCCATTGATCATGACGCTCCGGTATATAATCCGATATAGCAATGGAAAATCACCATATTTCTAGAGGAACCCTAGGAGACCATCAATAATTGGTGAATTGTCCATTTCTATGTTGGATTGCCAGAAGGTATTGCACAAGCCTCTCAAGGTCGTTTATCTCTACGACTCGATTCTTGGTTTCATAATCCCAAAGATTGTTGTATCCCTGTTCGGGTTTGGTCCTTATATAGGAAATGTTACCAAAATTATGATATTTCATCATGATTCTTGATATCACACTCATGTAACCATCATAAACCCCGCAAAATCGCCTTAATTAGACCATGATCACACCACAAGCAACCATAGAATATATCCATTTCTGATGATACTCACAAGCATAAATAAGCCTCATTACCATGATCTTGATGGATCTGATTATTAAGCCTTGCACTACTGAAGTTACAAGCCCTATACTATAAAACACTACTTAATCAATATTAACCATACTTATCCAAAAATTCCATGGTTAAATCCCCTATCCATCTAGTCCGCTAGTGACCACTATTAATTATTAACCACTATTAACCATAAAAAAATCGCATGGTTTATCACTATTTACCATGGTTGATCATAGAAACTCCATATCAACAACTATCTCCATTGTTTAACACTTATTAGTGTTTAAGAAAGTTGCTATTAGTGGTTAACCATCATTTTTCAACCATCTTCATTAGTTTCCATATTTTTGTTAACCATTAAATTCACAGCCAAAAACAACTAACGATTTATACCACCATCATAATCAATTTAAGCGTCATTTTAGTGGTTAAAAAAGTTATAACCCCTATATAAAAATAAAATACACTGTCACTATTAAAAGTTAGTGGTTATTTCGTATTAAAAGTTATAGGGGTTACAACCATCAGAAAAAAGAAACACACACACACACCATCTACGGTCACCATCGCTGGTTGCCCAAGGTTCCGATTCACGCGCGCCTGCGCTGCATAGCTCCCCGGCGCAATGTGGCATGTTGGGGACTGCTGAAAGGAGTCGAATGAGTACTAAGTTGGTGTCTCATTGGAGTGGTGATTTTATATGTAATTGTTGTTTAATATGGTTCAATAGTGGTTTATATATAATTCTAACTTGTTCTAAAAAGCTTAATGTGGTTGAATGAGACATTTAAAGTGGTTTCATGACTGATATTGGTGATAGATGTGATTGTGTCATAGAATAGCAACATCTTGATTTGATGTGGTGATTTAGTTGGTGCTTAATCAGCCGCACTGGCTGTAAAAAGAATCTGGTAAACATTGCCCTGGTTGCATGGAAAATCCAGGGTTTATGATTGATTGCCTTTAAACAATGATCATTGTAATTGTCAGCTTCCAGGTTAGTTCACCAAAGAGTAAGTGGTTGTATGAAGAATCGCTGATAGTCACCAACATATCACTAGTTGATCGATTTGGTAGGATGTGTTGCTTTTTAAGCTGCCTGCCCAAATACTTGATGGCCTGATGCGATTAGAATTTAGATGGCTCACCTAGGTGTACTTAAAATGATCAGTGATGATTCCAACAAAACCTCTCGTTGTGATCAGCAGCTGTAGCCGTACGAACCATCACAGGTAATCTTCGGAACCAACTTAACCAATCTTTACCGCCTTGGATGATTTATACATTATCTTGGCCAGCCAGAATTGTCTAAATTGATGTTCGGCCAATCAACAAAGACCACCACAAAGCATATAGATACAAGTGTCACTCCTCCACCCAGAAAACACGAGATATCTGCATAGGTGGGATAAGTATGGTATGTAAAGATGTTAAAATGACTTTTCCCCAACAAATCCAACTAAATGTTGCTTGCTTTCCCAAATTAGAAACCACCGACTGGTTACTCACCAACCAATATCAACGCAAAGAAATGCCTGAAAATGGATGCCTCGAAGATCCAGCATGCTTACCTCCCTGAATGCAGATACCCCAACCAAACCCAAAATCACTGAGCTCGTCCATGAGACCACTGGTTTATAATGGGACAAGCCAGCCAGCGGCATGAGGCTGATTATGAGGTACCGGTGCTTTCTCATGGCGCTGGCCAAAAACTCATGGTTCTCGTTGCTTGTTGCTGGTTCTTGTCTTATGACCAACACTGACCAACAATAATTAATTAAGCAACTTGGAACGACTCCACCGTAACCAGTCAGGTAAAACTGAATCATTGCCTATCATGAACAAACATGGCATGTGCCATGTCAAGCCAACAAGCAACATTCAGACCACGAACCATCAAAAACATAAATAGAACATTTACACCACCAACCATCAAGAAGAAATAGCTATCTTGAACAAACATTGACGCCATTCGGACTCAGAGATGCATATGGACCACAAGCCCTGGCTGTTTTTTTGATGGCAAATCAACGGCTGTTTATGGTTCAACCTTGAGGTGTGATGGATCTCCTTCTTGTGGGTCTCCCAATAGGGAAACCATCCATTTCGGGGGGCGCATATGGCTGTGGCTCAAGGGCCTTTGGACCCCAGCTGCGAACATCCCCCAGCCAGAACCCTGCACTAGTCGAGCTGTTGGGAGGTGAACTATCCATCTTTTAGATGGCTGGTATTGGCCCATTGCAATGTAAAGCTGGTATATCCCCTATCAATCTTGATTGGAAAGCCCTATTGCTAACATGTTTCAACCATTCTCAACCCCTGAATAAAACCATTGGGAATTTAGATGTCATTTTCTTCAAACTACCCAGCCAACGAGATCACCAGCGGATGGCTTCATCCATCAACCATCAGTTGTTAACCGTCAATCAGCCATTGATTAACCATGTTTGTTGGTGAGTATCCCCTAGCTCGTGTTATAGGGGATCTAGGGGATACTCACCAACACTGAGTTGCTTAATGGTTGGTTAATGGTTGGTTAATGGTTACTAATGAGTAGTCGTTACTTTTCGTTGGCCAATGGTTAATAATAATTGCTACTGACCAGCTCGTAACGACTACTTATGATCATTAACCATTGGCCAGTAGCAATGGCCATTTCGGATCATCATTCATTACCACTAATCATCATCAACCAACCATCAACAACTATCCATCATTAACTAGCCATCGTTAACTAAGCTTCATGAACCAAGCATCATCCCCTAACCATCATTGGCCAAGCATTGACCAACCATTCACCAACCATTTACCAACCATTAACCCACCGTTAACCAACCATTATTAACCATCATTAACCAACTATTCACCAACCATTGTCAACCATTACCAACGAACCATCATCAACTAATCATCATCAACTAACCATCATCAACTAGCCATCATCAACTAACCATCATTAACTAACCACTAACGCACCATTAAGCATTAGCCACCAATAGAACCATTTCAGGCAAGCCGCAAGTACGGGGCACCTGCTCTCTCAGCAGTCGCAACAACTCAGAGTTCATATCAGAGTCCTAGCCACCAAGTCATTGATGGTGAAGCAAGCACCAAACTTAGTTGGTTTCTCCAAACTTCAATAGGGGTAGTTGGTTTCTCCAAGCATTGGTTTCTCCAAGCATTCACCTATTGAGTTGGTGGTTTCTCAAGTCATAGGGGTTTCCCCAAACCGCCAACTCGGATGAATCCTATTCATTGAGCAAAACTCAGTATATAAATGCTCAGATGGATGGTTTGCCCAAATCATCCAATTCATTACGGTAAGCATTTATACTAATAAACCAGCCATGTTCTGGGTCCCCCTACGACTTGAGAAAGCACCAACTATTGAAATTCCCTACCCAATTTGAGGAAATCATAGGTTTAATCTACCTTCCGTTGTGAAGCCTCCTTGCAGCTCTTTTAAAAGGCTGGGAATTACTCAGAGTGGTGCGGTTCAGCCACAAGCATTTTTTGTGTGATGTTGATTGATCCTCAACAAAAAAATCTGAGCGTTGTTCAGCTGGGTAAATGTGCAGCTGGGGTTGGTTGATCAAAAACCCATTCCAAACTTTGTTCACAAGACTTCTGATTGAGAATGGTTGGGAGTAATGACATATCACAATGATAACCTAAAATCGCTGTTGAAGAGAGCTATTGATCGTCAAGCATCGCTAAGCATTATCATCAAGCATCATTGGCAATGATTAAGGTTTGATACTGACTATGGTGTACAGATTTCAAGCATAGTCAAGATGCTTGAATACAAGCATTGATAGCTATTGGAAACATCGTTGAACTATACAATTGACCTGTATAAAAATCAGCCATAGTCGATGATATGTGTAGATCAGCATCAACCCTGATTGACCGTTGATAGTGGTTGTCGAACATCATTACAAGCCGAGTTCATGTGCAGATTTCATTGGCCAAAATTGCAGGCGGCCATCCTTGGTGCACCATCATCATAAGAAGTGCTTGGCCCTGGTAAGCAGCAATCACGCATTTTGAATAACAATCAGAACTCACGAGTCTGAAACATCATGATTCACCATTCTTCTGACCAGTACTAACCAGTACTGACCAGCACTGACCAGCACCGGCCATTACTACAAACCATCACCAATGCGGACGCGATTCTCAGCTGTTGATCCTGCTAGAAGCATTGTCACTAACCATTCATACATCAGAAATGATAATGGTGACAAAATATGATTGGCCCCGACTAATCAGAATTAATGACAAGTGATTTGCCTTTGTATACTATGAACGTCCCTTATAAACCATTGACCAGTATCGAAAAATGTGATTGCCAATCATCAACCTTTGTTAATCATCATTCACCAGGCTGCGAATAAGTGCAGTGAACCGTCATTTGTTCGTCATTATTGCAAACCAGTATAAAATCCATCATTCTCAAACATTGGTCAGTGTTGCTATACTGGTGATTGTACCAGCGTCATTGTGATTGACCAGTGTTGCTATCAATCGAACCTTGTTACAAAGCCATGGAGCAGCATAAGCGAGCATGCTTTAATCCATATAACGCAGCGATCATTATCATTTTCCAACATCATTGTATCCATTAAAATCCAACATCATTATTATCAGCAAAAAAGATCGTTGGCAAGTACCGATTAACCATCAATAGTCCTTAGTTTATGAGTCATCACTGATAAATAAGTAATCATCATTGCCGATTCCTATGAACCAGCATCGGAGATGACCCTGAACCAATTGAAATGCAGCGTCATTAACAACCATCAATGTCAACCATGCGTTACCATTGTTATCTACATAAGTGACGGATGATATGCTAATCATTGTCTGATGATCAATCATTATTCAGAGCTCGATACGATCTGCTCCGTGTCATAAAACATCACTAGCCCTGTCATGATTTTAAAGCAGTAAGTAACATGATCAACCAGTATGAACCAAAATCGTCAACCAAGTTTAAATCAACCGCTACAAATAACAATTGCTGACCAGTGGGGGACCTTTGTTAACCACAATTAACCACCAGTACAGCCAACAGCCGAGTTGTCAGTTCCGCTGCATCGCCGGTTTGCCTCTCCATTGGATTCATCACTTCTCCTGGCAGAGTGAGTGACCTCAAGAACCCTTGCGCAGTCAATGGTTCATAATAATGCTAATGGTTCATAACAGTTAATACTGGTTAAAAATACTGGTCAAGAATGCTTAATGATGTTTAATTAATAATCATGTTTGACGATGATTAGAACTGGTCAATGATGGTTAATGGCAATGGCTATCGGGATTTTATGGCCAACGATCCTTGTTGATGGTACTGGTTGAATGATGCGAAAAAAGATCACGGTCGATCATGAGCCATGCTCAATGCCTACTGGTGGCTGATAGTGATGTTTTATCAGCCACTATGAGCCTGGTGATTGAGAACTACTACAGTAATGATAGTGATGGTAGTTAACTACCGTCTATCACTAGTCTATTATTGACCATGGTAATCAATGACAAAAATGGCCATAAACCATTATATAGTCAAGCAAACAATCATTCTAGAAAGTTATGCACTAAACAAATGCTATTGTCAACCATTGCATTGGTGTAATTGATTGATATTCAGTGCTAGAAACCTCTATGATTAACCATTGATGCTGAACAAATAATATTGACCATGGCCGCTCATGATAGTGTTTTCGGACGTTTAATCCAGCATGGGTCCTGATAGCCATTCTTAACTATCATTGACAGTACTCAATCTACCGGTGATCAACTCTCGTTGGCCACAATTTGCAGTAGCCATGCATGGATCACGGCCATGATAACTACAGTCAAGCCTCGTTTCAAAGCACAACGTCTTTGACCAGAACGTCTTTCACCATAAAAGCCGTAGCTGGCCATCATCCACCATCACTCACTAATCTCACTAACACTAATCATCCTTAGCTAACAGTCATCAGCCATCAGTGAACCATTGTTTAACCATTGGTTAACCATGATCAACCAGCTCGTGAGCACAACTACGAACTACTATCCAGATTTGTTGTGCATCATTAGCCATAGGTACCACTAACAATATCGCGCTGACTGTATTGAACCATTGTCACCCACCATCATTGCCCACTACTTGAAAATCATTAGGCATGAATCAAACATCATTTATGAAGCACTTCTTGCCCATCATTAATCATTACTGAATCATCAATCAACATCCCTCATCATTAATTAAGTATGATGCAACCCACCAGTCCTAGATGATCATTAACCATTGTTTAAACACTGATTAACCGTCATCAAGCACTACTGATCATCAATTAAGTAATCCTATAATCAACCATTTGGTGGTTTCTCAAATTAGGGGACCACTCAAGTCATCATCTATATCAACCTTGTAAGAACCTATTTGGGGTCCCCTATATTGAGAAACCGCCATTTATGGTAGCCCTATATCCGGTTGATGGTTCCAACCCTTATGAAAAATATGTGTCAACCATATTCACTATCAACCTACTGTTAACCATAGAAAATCCCATTATTAGTGGGTTCGACCCAGATAATATTCAACCAATTCACTAATTTAGTTGGTTGAATATCCACTATTCACCAGTACTGGCTACTATAGATTTGACTATAGTCACCATGGAATATCCACTATTGACCAGTATTCAACCATATTCACCACCATGTTCCTCCATATTCACCACCACTCTACTATAGCTTTACCACATTTTACCACCATATTATTCAAATAATACCATTGCTGCGAATATCCACTATTAACCATGGAATATCCACTATTCACAATGGAAGATCCGCTATTAACCATGGAATATCCACTACTGACCAGTATTCAACCATATTCACCACCATTGAATACTGGTGAATACTGGTCAATACTTAACCATCCATATTCACCACCATATTCATCCATATTCACCACCATTCTACTATAGCTTTACCACCATATCATTCAAATAATACCATTGCTGGTTAAATATTCACCAGTATTTCCACTATAACCATACGAACATCCACTATTAACCATGGAATCTCCACAAGTTTAACCAGTATTCACCACCATATTCACCACCATTTACAGTAAGCCTATGTGGCTTACCACGCATCCAGCAGCCGCGACCTGACTCCGACGCGCATGGGCGGTGTGGGCGAGCGTGCTCGGCGGAAGGCCGCATCTGGATCCTGGCACGAAGGGTCCGGCCATGGTGGATCTGGGGTCTGGCTGGATGGGTTTCTTGGTGGTTTCTTGGTGGCTTGGTGGAGGTTTATTTGGATAGGATGGTGAAGTGATGATGATAATGTTTGAATGATGGTTTATTTGCTGAGGATAATAGTTGAATGGTGTTTTTTTTTCATGAGGATAATGGTTGAATGGTGGCTTATTTGGAGTGAATTTTGGATGGGTTTATGGGATGGGTGAATGATGGTGGCTTTTTTGGTGGCTTATTGATGGCTTCTTGGCGTTTTAATGATAAAGTGATGGTTTAGGAATGGTTTATTGATGGGTTACGATTATGATGATGATGGTTAGTGATGGTGAAATGACGATATACAATGATGGTTAATAGGTGTGTAAGCATTGGAAGCCAGCGGTGAAATGATGATCAATGATGAAGCAATGATGCCAAGGATAGGTCATGGGATTGGTGCAGCAATTGGTTTATTGGTGGCTTATTGAAGGTTCAATGATAATGAAGTGATGATCTTTGATGAGTGACACTGATGGTTAATGACGGTTGATAGTGGCTTTTCGTACTGGTAGCTGGTTTGAAATTTGGGGGGTCTGATGGTTCATGACGGTTTAGTTGATTAGGATGACGGTGGATGACAATGGTTGATGATAGTGAGGAGTGATGGTTCATGATGGAGAACAAACGTCTTTAATTGTCATTTACCATGGTTTGATGGTGGTTGATTGTCAAGGTTGAATGATGGGTGAATGATGATAGATGGTTGTTCATGAACGATTGATGATTAACGGCTGTCCATGCTTGTTGACTGATGGTTCATGATAAGCAAGCAACTACAGCCACTTGGCTGAACTACCTGGTGCCAATTGTGGTGTACAAGTTGGGGCCCCCTAAGCCGTTTGACTGCGTTCATATCTACCATGTGCACCCTCGTTAACCCTTTATAAACCCTAGTTAACGCTAGTGGGGTGCTAGTTCCCCTACTTGACCCTAGTCATCCCTACTTGTAACCCCTGGTCAACCCTACTTGTCAGGGCCCCAACTTCGCTAACGTCATTTCAGGGTCCCACCTTGAAGCACCATGTGCCTGCTAGTTCCCCTATCCTCTGATAGTCCCTAACCTGGCAATGGAAAATCTACCATTGCCATATTAGTTCATGAATGGTACCCTCTAGTGGTAGGGGAACTCATGAATGGTTAGTGACTACCAGAGTGATTTCCCAGGGTCTCCCTAAAAAATATGGGCCACAATTCATTTCACCAAATCTGCTAGTTTCTGCTAGGAAAGGTTGGTAGAACATACCACATTAGATGACCATACAAAATATGGTTAGTTTATACCAACCATATATATACCAACCATAAAAGGATTTCCCTATGAAATCTGGTTCGTTTACCAAGGGATACGTTAACCAACGCATCGCTACTCACCGGGGCTCCCCCAAGGTGGTGGCAGCACCTGGTGAGTGTTCCAAACCCATGGTCGCCTCGTCGAGCCAGTCGACAAAGACCGTGTTGTTCTCGTTGGATCTGACGGCAAGAATGGATGGAATGAGAATTGATGATTAAACAATCATATTAGTAACGACTAAGTAATGACTATAGTAATGATTATGTGAATTCATTATATTGTAATTACTATATAGGCATTAATCTGATATAGTCTGATATAGTGGTTTCTCAAAATAAAGGACCCCCAAGAATGGTTGGTTTATTACTAATAGTGGTTACTGTTGGATGATTTAGGGGTACTTCTATTTTGAGAAACACCCATTTAGTAGTATAGTAGTAACAAGTGTAGTAATTAATTAAGAATTGATGATTCATTTGATCATATAACAATTATATAGAACAATTATACTCATTAGTAGTGACTGTAGACTACAGCAACTATAGAAAATGATAATGATGATTTAGTTAATGATGACTACTATGAGAATGATATAATATAGTAGTATACTAGGAACTATTATAGTAATTAATTAAGAATTGATGATTAAAGTTATGGCAATGACTATAGCAATGTTTATAGACTATAGTAACTATAGAAAATGATAGTGATGATATATGATTAATTAATACAGTCATGTTAGTTATATTGTAATGATTAAACAATCATATAACAGTTTTAGTAATCTTATAGCAATCATAATCATAAAAAAATACTTCTAGTGTGAAGACTGATGATTATTGTAATGACTATAGTAATTAATTGAAGACTGCTTCATAGTTAGAGTTAAAATAAACTCATGACCACAATAATTCATCATACAACAATTACAGTATACTAAAAATGATAACAGACTTCAATACAGCATGAGAATTGATGGCATGAATAGTAACTATTGACTTTTAAGAGGCTAATCATGCCATCAATTTACTATTCATATCTATTGGTTCTTTACTATTCATAGCTTGAATTGATATGTACTTTCTATTTTTGCTGATATTTTCGCTATTGGTACGAACTATTTATTGATACTAATGCTTATTAATAGGCCCTGGTATCAATCATTTGCTATTCATAGCTTTAATATCTAGTAGTAATATCAATATTAGTATGGTGTGAATAGTGATAACACTAATAAGAATATTGATTCAACTAATACTAACATTGACAATTAGCGATTAGAAAAGCAGGATGAAAAGTGGTTCTTAGGTAATGTTTTAGTGTATTATAGCAATTGTTAGGTAGTACAAAAGTAGCATTGATGTTGATAATTACCAAATCATTAGTATAAATATTTCCTACTAACACGATTTCCCCATGATACTGTTGATATGATAGAAGTATTGACTGTTAAGTCATTGATCATTATGATGATAGCATTCATAGTATTGCCGAATCATCTATACAAGCAGTAATACGATTGATACAATATTTTCATACTTATAACAGTCGATACTAGCTACTCATAATCTCTAAAGAACTTGTTCAAACACCTCTCCTGGAGGATAGGCAAACTGTGCGTCCCGTTTTTTGCATATCTGCTCGGTGGTGAGTGTTGCCCCTTCGCAAGTCAAAAATCAAAGCCATCGTCGCAGTTGGTACCGTTGAAAATAAGAAAGCATCTTCTCACTCACCATGATATATGCATCAAGTAAGCCATCATTCATCATCAATCTATCATGATAAAACCATTTACCATCCTTTCAGACAATGGTTTGTCAACTTGTACATTATCGTATAGTTTCTCGCCAATCGACTGGTGGTCATTTCATATGGTCAATCAGTGGTTGATTAGTTATGAATAGTGAATTCTAGTGATCAAGCAACCACTGGTATGGCTTCATCGTTGATCTACAAAATTGGCTGTTGATGATGGGTTGAGCCACATTCATGCACATCAACCTTCAATGATGTTTGATCTCCAATAATGGTTGGTTCCAGGGTTTGTTGTGGTGAATTCACAATGTCCAAAGTTGCTTGATGTTGAGGGTTATAAAAGTGGCTTCATGGCGTTGATATGGCTGTGATGTAGTTGAAATATTGCTATCATAGGCACTACTCACTCCCAAACATGGTGCAGCCAATCTTTTCATAGCATGAGCCAACCCAGGGGTCTAAAACTTTGGGGCAAAGGCTCTATTTTGACTATAGGCTTTAGGTCAGTTCAACCTGTATCCCAAAGTTATCAACAAAACAAATGCCAAACCTGGGGAATCACATGCATTGCTTTTTGTGCATGTGTGGATTGGTGCAATGGTTTTCCCCTCTGTATTCTATTATGGACCATGATTCACCATCCGTCAACATGATGGATCATAATCAAGCATGCCGATGACAATCATCAACCTTTTCCAAGTATCCATCATTTGCTTCACTGTCATTGGCCGTTGTCAATCATACCGTTTCTCAAAGGGCTACCACGAATCATGAGTGTAATGAACCATCGGTCGGATGGTATTGACGAGAATTTCAGCTCTCAACCACACTTAATCGGATTGTTGACCCTTTTTGATCAGACTAAGAATACCTTTACCAGCCAGCATTTTAAAAAGGGGTCCCCAACTTACTATAGGTAGCTGGTGCATTTCCTCCTGCTAGTCGGGTGCTTTATATATAGGAATGAATATACATATCGTTTCTATTATATGTATGTATATATATATATATATACATATCACATGTCATGGTGGTCATGTAAACATCGTTTAATATTATGGAACCTCTGACTACACCTCCAGTACGTGCTGAAGACTATCAATGTTCACATATGACGTAATGGCAACTATATATCATGAATCAAGTTTAGTCTGTGAGCCAATTATTTTGACCCATTGTTTAATCAATGCCAAAGAATCGATATTTAAGTTTCAACAACGAATAATTGCTGTTGCCACTACTAACAAACATCATTTGCTACTTGTGCTTCGTTGTGAGATTAGCCACACTTAAACAAGAACCACTGGCGAATCTTAAAGGCCAGCAAGCTGGCTATATCATTACCGCTACTAGGTTGGCAATGGTCACTTATTCTGACCAATCATAAACAAAGTTGTTAATCAATTAACGATTTTCTGCCATGTTAGTTGTAAAAGTGAACAGCCTTTCGCCATAGCTGTTACATTGGTATTAGTTGCCACAGCTAGTGGAAGTGTTAATCATTTGTAAGATCGTAAGAATCGTTAATGCTGTTGGTTGCTGATAACAACCATTGACAATAACGAGCTGGTTCTGGTAGTCATATTTGTTACTTATGATGGTTACTAGTGAATCACCTGCTAATGCTACTAGGGATAATGTCACTATTAGCCTCCGTGACCAGTTGTCAATAGTACTGCCTATTGAAACAAACCGTGGTATATGGCTGTGGGTCAATATTAACCATCAATAATGGGTTATAATGACTAACCAAATCATAGGGAAAACAATGGTTGATGATAGGGAAACCAGGGATACAGGGTTTTGACCCACAGCCATATCGTATTATAGCTATTCATGCTACAGTTACAATAACCAGTGGCTAAGTGTGACTTACAACAGCTATGACGAGTCGCCACCTTAGGTCAGCTACTTCTTCCGCTAGTCAAAGTTGGTACGAACAACTACAGCTGTTCAGCTGTTAACCTAGCTATTTTCAGCCAAGTAAAATGTTCCTAGCCATCAGCTACAAGTTACATGGGTCTTTCTCAAATTGGGTAACCCCTAACCCATTGATCAACATCAGTTAACCAACCGATTGACCAGCAACTAACTGTCAATAAACGCAAGGATCAACATCAGCTAACCAATTGATTCAGCACCAATTAACTGTCAACAACTAACCATCATCACCAGCCAGTACCAACCACCCCACGGGGATGATAACTGGATGTCCCAGCTACACCCACACAGCACTCAGCCGGTCCACTGAGTCCCCTGCTGTCCATCATTTGGACCTGGCGAGACATCAGCTTAAGGAGCAAGGGAGGGTGGATATGATCATAGGTAATGGTTGATCTTGGTAATTGGTAATACCTATGGATCTAACACCAGCAAGTATGGTATGGATCGAGCATTGGTAATCATCAACCAATGATCATAGGTAATGATGGGTTGATATTGGTTGATAATTGGTAGTTGCCAATAGGTATTAGATCCATAGGTATTATCAACCATTACGAATCATAGCTAGAAGACTGATATTGGTTGATGTTTCATTTAAAAAAATCAGTAATCTACCAGCTATCAAACGGATACTGACATTATCAAACCAATAGCTGGGGATCAGTCTTGAGATATCAAATCATGCTTATTAGGCTAATATTGCTTGATAATGGGTAATAATAATTCACAGGCTGGATAAACCATGGTTACTAGACTGATCAATGTTGATAAGGGTCATGATGAAGGTTATAATGGTTGCTAATGGTGGGTAGTGATGAATAGTAGTTAGTGCTGGCAGATCATGGTTGATAGATTGTTGAATCATGGCTAATAAAGGTTAATTGTGGTCCATGGGGTTTAGATGGCTGATAATGATTGCTCATGATTCGCCATGGGTAATGATGGCAAGGAATTGCTCATTTTTATAACAAGAAATTATCTCAAATATACCAGCTGCTATGATGTGATGGAATGGATCGTAAGGAAAAATACGAAACAGGAGAGGTGAAATTGCATGTAGAGGTACGGATTGGGTTCATCGTTGGCATGTTCACAAGAGGTACAGGGTCAAGTGACCCACACCATATATTTTTGTATATATATATATATATATGTTTACGTACTTTTGTTATACAAATACCTTTGCTATTTAAATGGAAATGTATATGTGTTATTAAATGTATATATATATATATTATATATGTATTTATTTATTTGTTGATTTATGTATTTATACAGTAAATGTATTAGAATGTTTTGGACACATTTGGATACATTATACGCATCCATATCAGTCATATCACATACATATGTACATACATGAGAATCTGCCATGATATATTTCATACGTTCGTGCATACATTGGTTTATTGGCCAAATCAACTGCTGGCTACTATCTTACTACCATGATTTACCAGCAAGCTGGTTAATGTCGACTCCTGCAGGTCATTATCCGCTGTCATCAACCACCAGATTAACCAGCTTACGTAATCATTGTCAAGCATCATAGATCGTCATGAACCATGAACAATGGATATGGCAAAGGGTAAATGGTTCAATCATGCTGAACGACAGTTATACATATCTATAATGAATATCATAATGGTAAATCAGTGATTGATGTTGGTTTTTCATTCTGCAGACCATTATGTTTGTAGCTGCCGTCAACAACACGGGTTCATAAGGTGGTTTCTCAAAATAGGGGTACCCCCTCAAAATCCAATGTGAAGGATTCATAGTAGCAAACCATCCAGTTTTGGGGGTCCCCTATTTTGAGAAATCACCATACAGCAATGGTTAAATTGTACTTAATGGTAACAGCTTTATTGGTTATCATTTTGATATAACAATCATTCATTGTGATTCTTTATTGGTTATTTCAATTAATGTAACCATTTGAATTTATAATGGATATTATCTGGTTATTAATCATTTGAATACCATGAACCATTACCATCAAATATTGCTTTAAAAAATATTAGTCGTATCCATTATCAGTTAGTCAATTAATGGTTATATCATTTTCATTTATAATTGATAATTAGTATTATTATCGATGAATGGTTAATAAATGATTAATCATTAGTCATCTTATTATTCGTCATATCAATTATCAATTGCTTAATGGTTATCAACTAATTAATGGTTCGTGATAAATAAACCCCGTGATAAATAAACCCTGTCATTAATAAATGGCTATAATTATGGTTCATTGATCGTTTAATTAATTATGGTTCAATTATGATTGTTAATGCTTCATGATAGTATAAATTATAGTTAATCATTAGTCTATTGTCAATTGGTATTACTATTGAATCATTATCATTATCATGGTTCCTAGTCAATGTCAATAATACCAATTGACAATTATTATTATTACCAGTCATTATAATACCATTGATCAATATTATCATTATCATAATGGGTTAATCAATTATAATACCATTGATCAATTATAATTGGTATTGTATATTACCATTGTCACTGGGTTAATCATTATCATAGTTCCTAGTGCTTCAACCCAGCGTGCCGTCGCGTTCCGCTTCTCGGCTTCGCCGGCCTCGTGACTCACTGCGGGTCCACCAGGGAGGCAGTTCCACGGGAGGCCTGGCCATGCACAGCGGGGGAAAGAGAGCGAGGACGGTGAAAAATGGTGGTTTAATGGATGGTTGGTGAGGATTAGTAGTGGTTAGTGATGATCAGTAATGATTAATGATGGTTAATGGACGGTTTAATATGGTTAATGATGGTTCGTTGATGGTTGATTGATGGTTTTTGATGGACACTAATTGACCAATGATGGTCAGTATTGAACCAGGTGTGCATCAATTTACTTTAGAATTAGCCAGTTGTGGGTTCGTATTTTATGGTGGTGTGGATGGTGGTTTATGGTGCTCAATAATGATCAGTGATGATGAAAGATGGTTCAGTAGTGGTGGATTGGATGGTCAATATGTGGTTAAATCTTGGTGAATGATAGCGAATGATGATCATTCATGGCTAGTAAAGATTAACAGTGGTAATCATGATGACACATCCGATTCCACAATACATAGAGATGATAAAGATTCATGATTAGTCAAAGTTAGTGATGTTTGAGAACTGGGACTGGAGCTAATACTGATCAGATTTAAAATAATGATTTAGTGATGGTTACCACGGGCTAATGCTGCTCAATTGCTAGTTGAATATGCTTGCATGATGGGAAAATAATGATTCAGAAGTGATTATGGTCAATAAGTCGATAGTGATGATTACTGGCGAATGTTGACGGTTGATGATTGATGCTACATTGATTGATGAATTTCTGGCAATGATGGTGAACACACTATTCAAGCATGCGTATATGATACTTTGTCACGAAGATTGCTGATAATGCTGCATAGTATTGGGTAGTGTGTAATGATTAGCAATGGGGAGTACCGATGATTCATCATAACGTGTCTCACTGATGGTTGATGATGATGGCTACTGCGGCTGCTGCTAATCAAACATCACATTGTGATCACATTGTGATCATGTTGAATTCATCTTCAACAACTGCGAAACAGCCAACAAAAATGCTTACTGAATGTGTAGTGAGTGACTACTGAATGGTTCATTGAGTGGCTTGAAAGCACTTAATGTGCAGCTGACTATTAATCAATAGTTGATGATGTAACCTGTTTCAGAGCCAGTCATAGATTTATTGGCAATGGCTAAACTTAACCTTTATCAACCATGACCATTAGATATAAAACATCATTGCTCGTTTGTACTGGCTGCGCTGTGCTGATGGCTGATTCTGAAATCGACATGTTGTCAATCAGGATACATAATGTTGACGGTATTGGTGAATACTGATAGTGAAAACTGATGGTTAAAAATTTTAGGAGTTTTCTTCGCACGCAAAAGCAACCGGAGAAACCTGCACGTCAGGGGTTTTGCAACAGACGTTTCATTTTCGACGCCAAAAGCAAGTGTCCGCTTTGATCAAATGGACCCAAATTATGTATATGGAATTTCAAGCTTGGACACTCCATGGAACAAACAAATTGAAATTATCAGACCAAGTTCTAAGATTCTCCATTCAAAAAGTTTAAAAATGCTTGAACATGGAAATTGGCTACTCGGGAATTGAATCCAATGCATGTTCTGGCAATGTGCTTTCAGAGGATGTGGAAAAGCAATGACAGAAATTGTGGCAATCCGTATTATCTTACTGAAACGCTGGAATGTCAAAAGCTGAACGTTCTAATTTTGGAATGTTGTTCAAACTTTGGAACGCCGCGGAGAGATCGCATGACATTCCGCAAATTTTTATTCATCGGTGTTGGACAAGTCATTTCAAACAGTCGACGGACAAAAGGGTGGGATGATGTGGGTCATTAAGCAACCAACAAATTGGTAGCCGAACAACCCAACAAAAATATCATGGCCATTTGTGGGATTTTCACCAGAGGTCCAACTAGGGTTTTGACCCACAACCAAATCAATCGAACCCGCAAGAGAAACTATCTACTTCCAGGCCCCTTACTTTCAATGCTACTGAGTGACCTTTAGTTCAGCCTGCCACACGGTTTGATTAGGTACGTCCACTGAAGAAAACGAGATGTTCCCTAAAAAATGATAATTTTGAACTTGGGAAGTAGTCGCTTGGGTTACTTGCGTTTGGGTTTGAGAACTGTCTCCGTCTTTTGGTATGATGTCTATAGTCCAACATTTGTCTGCTTAGTGGTTATAAGTTATGACCCATTCCAAAAATATGTTGGCAAAGGAGAAGCCATCATCCCCCATTATCTTGAAACCAATATTCAGGTGTATGTGCATATATATATACAGTATACCCTCATATCATCAAACGTAATCAATCATAATCAAATACGGTATACCATGGTTATGGAGAAACACCATTTCCAATCGGTAAATGATCGACTGATTGGTAGTTTCAACCACTATGAAAAATACTAGTCAGGCAACCAACTATTTGTTGATACACTTGACAAAATAATTAAAATGTCAAACAAACCACCAGCCAGCAATTGTTTAACCGTTATTGTTGATTATTATCCCTAGGGGAATAGTGTTAACCATGTTTACTGGTTATAAATCCCTATAAAAACCAGTCAAAACCACCAACCATGGCTATGTTGCCAGGGGGTACATGTCGAAAACTCCCTGCGTACAGCTTCAGCTCTGGGCATCCCTGACACCACGAAGTTGTAGGATCTGGGGCTGAGCTTCACCAACAAATGGCTGGACAACATGGTGAACAGCCACCGGTGATGAGGACTAAGCAGTTCACCATGTTAGTGTTCATTGAATTTTCCTTACGTAGTGTTCATTTAAGTGTTCACCATTTTAGTGTTTCATTTTTCGTGTTCTCTTCAGTGTCTCCTGAGAATTTGCCTATGATTCGCTGTGCCTCTTGATTCAAGCATAGATCTAGTTGTAGGATATAGACCGACGATTTGTGATGTATCACTAACACTGATGTCAGCAATGTGGTTCTTTAATTTCATCCCGGGTTTGCTCGTTAGTTTGGCCAGTCGAAACAACTACTAAACATCATCGACCACTAGCCAATCTTTATCAACCATCATCAATTAATGAACCACTTGAAAATCAATAATTACCAGCCATTGTTGACTGTCTTTAGACAAGATCAAGCAGTGATAGAGGTATTGAAGGTAACCATCATGAGGCTACCGATTCATCTGTTTACTAATCAATAGCTGGTCAGTATCAACAAGCTGCTTATTGAACCAGCTTGTCTGGTGGCCTGGTTCAGCCCCGTTGAAAAATATTAATCAACCAACCAACCAACTGTCCCTCCCATTGGTGAAAATGAAACATGTCAATCAAACCACCAACCAGTAAGAGACATAGCTAGTTCATGATGATAATGGTAAAATGTGTTGCCAAAAGTCAACCATTTTTTTCTAGTGATGCACCAACAAGAAATGATGATTTAGTATAGTGATGATTTATGACCGTTCAGAGAGATTGATAGGAGAACACTTGCTGGATATGGCTTTGGCTCAAACCTAAGGCCTTGCTGTGACAAGGCACTGCTTTTCAAACCATGAGATTGAGGAACTGCTCCTCGTCGGGTCTTCCACCAATCAATCGGAGCTCAACAAAGCTATAGACCAGTCCAACAATTCTCCATACCTGGTGATTCACCGTCCAATATTGAGCTTGATTCACATGAATCTCCCATTATCCCATAGATCATGACAATTTCCCCTGCAATAAACCTCCACTTATCCCACGGTGATGGCCTTTGCACTCAGCTTTGCAGCTCAAGCCACCGATCCCACCAATCTGGTGCTTTCTCAAAATAGGGGACCCCCCAAATCATCCATTATTAATCATTTTTTGGGTCCCCTATTCTGAGAAACCACTGGTTCCCCATCATTAACGATTGTTTTCCCTATAGTTTGTTGGTTATTATCCCCCATGAAATTGGTTGGTTAATATTGACCCATAGCCATCTGAGCTTCCGTGCATGTGTTGGTTGGGGCTATCGCGATACTGCTGATGCCGCGCCTGGAGCTGATCGCTGATTCAACATGGCCAGGTAGGGCTTTCTCAACCACGGGCTTTCTCAAGCCATAGGGGACCCCAAAGCTATGGTTGGTTTATGGCTGGTTTATTGCTATAGGTGGTTAGTAAACCCCTATAAGCCAATCATTTTTGAGGTTCATAGTTGATTCACCAGGTTTATTGCTATAGGTGGTTAATAAGCTGGATGACTTGGGGGGTCCCCTATTTGGAGAAAAACCCAAGTGAAAGGCTGGTTGATGATGCTGGTCAATGCTGGTACTGCTTCGGTTCATAAATATGTCCAATAGTACTGACCACCTTGATCCATTGTCACCATTACTGTTGGTGGCAAATGTCATGCGAGTAATCAACCATGACACTGAATCATCATGGCTTTTGGGCATTGATTGTTTCTGGTTAGCGTGGGTGAACTAAAAATATTGGCTGCTTGTTCTACGCCAAAACTATTAGAACAATCAGCTTACCAACCAGCTTATCAGCCGTTGTTCATTATGTTTTACCGTTGTGAAGCAGCTAATTGATTACCCGTATACAGCACTATGGAGCGTCATTTAACCATCCTTAAACCACTATCCACCGTCAATTGACCATCATTTCACAAGCATTAGCTAAGATAGACAGCTAGTAACCATCATCTCTAAGCACCTTACAAACCAATGCCACTACCATCAAAAGCTAGAGAAATTATGGGTCAAAATTGATGTCAATGAATGGGTAATTTATGGCAAAAAATGAGAGCCAGAGCTATCACTTTGTCCATGCTGAATGAACTAATGCCACATCATGATCGGTGATGCTTCTTGCACAGCAAAGCATGGTGGATCAATTATTGGTCAATCAAGGTTCATCCATGTATGTCCATCATGATTGTACGACCATAATCCATCATACTGACTCAATAATACGCATAGCCATTATTATCAATTACTGTTTGTGACTGGTTAGTCAGTATGCATCATCATGACCAGTAAATGATAGTGATAGTCATTACTGATACAATCACCATTATTACAATCATTACATCATTATTACACCATTATTACAATCATTATTACAATCATTATAGCTGTAAGTCATTATATAAAATGACTTCATCCATGTATGTTCGTAAAACAATTCATGATTCTTCAGCCTCGGGCTGGCTCAGCCTCCCGTGCCGGTGCTTCAGCATATTTTCAGACACCAATTAGTTTGTGAATGATGGTAATGACCAACCATGAAGTTACCATTGATCACTCGCCTGTAACATAAATGATCCAGAACTAATTGCTATATCAGATTACCATTGATTGACTCTGACTTTTTGAATCATAAGTTGCGGTAATCATGATACTTAACCATTATTTTTCTCCACTGATGCATCATCAAACATCACTGGTTAGTGGTTTCAACCCCTCTGAAAAATACCAATCAACCAACCATCCCTAAACATTGGAGAAAATAAAAATGACAGTCAAACTATCAACCAGTAGTACTCATGACTCATGGCTAATGATGATAGCTGCAAAATGCATTGTGGCTTCTGACGCTTCTCCCAGCCAAATCAACTTACCATGATGTTTCGCAACTCCTGCGTTTGACCTGGTGTCTAGTTGTATCTTGGTCAACCAGTAAACTAACAGCTGGACCCTCCGGTTGGGAGATCGATTTCCAGAACCAATTGCGAGGATCCGCCCGTTAGTTTACAACTGGTTAGGGATATGGTGAGGTTATCGCATGGCCACGGCTAGGTTGTTCATGCCTACATTGGTGGTACCTCATCATAGCTGGTTCGAGATAGAATCTTTTGACCGTGGGGTGACCACTGCATCCACCTTCCGACTTTCATTTTGCAGCTCCTATGAATCAACGCAGCTTCCATGGCTATCCAGAAAATACTGCTAATAGGTATAGAGTCAAGAGCTACCCTCTCAAACAGAAGTTCAGACCAGTCTGCAGGTCAGACCCTTGCCAAACCCTTACTAAACCCTTACCTAAACCCTTACCTAAACCCTTACCAAAAGCCCTCTCAGCTTATCCCTATCAGTCACTATCCAAGTGGTCAATATGGCTGTTTCTCAAAACAACTAGCCACTATTCAAAGGGGGGGAAGTCCCTATCAACGTATGTAATCCTTAAGGATGGAAGTCCGGCCCCCGGAACAATGCCTGAGCTTTGACTCGAGAACAAGGTCTCAAGCGTGTCAGCACCAAACCCAAAAAGTCAGGTGCCTGGGACGGCTTGCAACCGGGCAAGCATCAGGATTTGGGACTCGTGGGGAGGGGGAAGTGGAAGGAAGTGATGGTCGTTGATGATTGATCATGGTTGCGGGAAGTGATTGATGATGGATGTGGTGGTTGATGATGATTTATCATCGCTAATCATGGATTGAATAACCGTGGTCAATCTCTGTTGATCATGTAATCTCTGTTGATCATGGTCCATCATCCAAGAATAATGGTGGTTGATATAACGAACTTCCACTGGATACGAACAACGATAGGCCATCAAGAAACACAAGCAACAACCAACAACAACTATCACATCCCTTGTCCACAAAAAATTAACGTGGTTGGTAAGCGCCAGCAGGGGCCAGCTACTGTATTTTCTCATAGCTGGTCGACTACATTCAGCACATAGCTAGATGAAACATAACCCAGCAACCAGTTGCAACCGTCAGCCCCTGTTTTGGGGGCAACGTGGCTGGAAAGTGGCTGCTGTACATGGTGATGTGACTGGTTTCCTGCCACCATTGAAGTCACTTTGGACTTGCCACCACAACTGTGCCCACCATGGGCAACCGCATGGCGTGCTACAACCTCTAAGTGATCCATGCCGATGTATGGATACACTTATGAATGTATCTGTACTAATTTACATAAGGTCAACATCTGCACGTGATATTGATGTGCCTGTGAGAAAATAGTTGTTGGTGTATATTTGTTCGACCATATGGGTGTTTTTTCTCGAAATAGAGGACCGCCAAAAAATCATCCAATATAAACATTTTTTGCTAATAATCCATCCATATTTGGGGCCCCCTAGCTATTTAGAGAAACCCTCATTTTTGTTCAACAACATATGCATCAGTGCATTTGTATCGGTCATGTTGTTCCGAACCAGAAATGACAGGATCATCATGTGATCAATTACAGGACCCCAGAATGACTGGCTGGGGTCCGTGAGAACAGGGTGACGGTTGATGGTGATGGTTGATGGTGCTGGTCAATGATGGCTACTACGGTGGTTACTGATGTTCAATGATGGTCGATGATCCGCGGTCAGCGGCTGCTAGACTCAGGTCAAAAGTCCAATCTCAGGAATCCTGTCACAGGTGGTGGGGAAAAGGGTGGTTGATGATGACGATCGTTCATTGATGATCACCATGGTTGATGATGATCGTTCATTGATGATGGTCAATTACGATGAACGATTCTCAGTGCTCATCATCAATTGCGCAATACCCGAATCCGTCAACGATCTACGATGTTCTGTGGTTGTACCTTCCATCTTCACTACACAACAACGACGTTGACCACCACACCACTACCAGCAACAAAGACACCACCAGCAACAACAAGACCCAATCTTCATGTTTGATCATCGAATAATGATGGTTAATCGTAAATTCTTGGAGATAAGTACGATCAAGCAATCAGCAAACGAGCACACCAAGATAAACAAACCAGCCAACAAACAAATACCTACAGTAACAACAAGCAACCAGTAGGCTTGTAACGAACTGCCAGAAGGATATCATTGGTTTACAACAAACACTAGTTGGTGGTTTCAACCCCTATGAAAAATATTAGTCAACCAACCAATTGTTAATAACCACTAGGGAAAATGAAAAATCTTTGAAACCACCAACCAGGAACAGTATCTCCAAGTCCCAGCCATCACTTCCAGGGGATACGAACGAGTCAATCGAGGTCACTGGGGCCCCTGGACCATGTTCCACAACTTCGAGGTGGAATTGGTGGGTGAAACTCCGTCATCTCAGCGGTATCAGGAGATCTCATGTGCGGTTCACAAGGGACTGAGGGTGGTGACACCTATGGTGGTAAAGTGATGGTTTATGATGGCTTGTGCTGGCGAGATGATGATGATGATGATGATGATGATGATGATGATGATGATGATGATGATGATGATGATGGAAGGTGATATATCAATGAACCTATGGTTAAACGATGGAAAAAAATAAGGTTTACTATGATTTTTTGGTGGTGTAAAGGGCTGCTTTCTATGGTCAAGATGATAGACCTATGGTACGGTGATGGTGAAATGGTGGGTGATATACGGTTCTATACTGGTTCATGAATGGTTTTGGTCAATTGATGGTCAATGATGGTAAAGTGATGGTAAATCATGGCAAGTAATGACGAATTATGAATGGTGGATCCATTGCTACTTGGTGGTTGATTAATTGATGGTATCGATTGAACATGTTCATTAGTGGTTGACTAATTGTCAATGTTCAATGATGGTTGATGGTATAGAAGTTTAGAATGGTCAGATTCACAATGGCTACGGGTTCATGTCCATAACGGTGGCTCATTATTGATAATCATCATCCATTATAACCATTGTGAACTATTGTAAGCCATCACTATGAACTATTGTAAACCATTGTGAAGCATCATTCATCATGGTGGTTCACTATTGGCTATTCAACGTTAAACTATTGGATGCAGTTCATGATGGCCAATGATGGTCAATGGTGGTCAACTCATAGCTTGACAGTTGCAACTGATGGTCAATCATGCTGGTAAACAGGCAGCTAGGCTGCAAAATCGAACATTTCAATGGATCGACCATGCAGTGGTTGCAGTACCATTAAGTTAAACTAGTAGTCCAGTCAGTAAATGGTCAGTGTAATGAACTCAATGGATGGACTTTACTTGCTGCAGATGGTCCCGATTACTGCGAACGGTCAATCCAGCAAACAGTTTGGTTAATTACGATGAATGCGTTTGGTCACCTTACCTTTGGAAAGTGGAGTTGGAACTCTTAGGCCTTGGAACACCTCGTTTGAACCACCAAGCTTTATGGGTTCCCAGGTCGATTTTCCGAGAAAAAGCATCTTTGGGAATGATGAGTACCAAAGAGCCTATTGTCAATCAATCACCATCATCATGGGATGACATTCCTCATCGACACCAGATTGCAACCATGAAAGTGGTTCAATCTGTGGCAGCAACCAACATGTTGGGCTCAATAACAAGTTTTGCATCTGGAAAAAAAATCCGAGCACAAAGGTGTTCTATTGAAAGATGCTCTTCCGACGAAACAAAGGGGCTGCTATTTCACCACTTTCCTTTTGGCTGCTCATTTAGTTTCACTCCTCTGCGAACCAAACCACAATTCATGGAAAAAGGACATCTATGGTTCTCCAAGACTTAGACTTCAATGCATTGCGATGAATTAGGCTTTAATGTTGCTTGTGTATTCTTTTGAACCATAGATGTTCACTTTGAAACAACCATTCACAGCCTGCGTTTTTCCAGACATTCATCTGCTTGGTGGTTTGACCCCCTATGAAAAAGATTAGTCAACCAACCACTTGTTAATAGTTACTGAGGGAAGTAAAAACATGTTTCGAACTACCACCCAGTCATGGTTGGCTGGATCATATTTGTGAAGACACAACGGTCCCGGCGACCGTTCAAACACCCGGAACCCCCGGACACCTGACTGGACTCTTGGTTGGTGTTGACCCATCCAGGCAGGAGCGCTGGAAAGGTGCAATCGCTTGCACTGCTTGGATGATAATGGGGGATTGACCAACCATTCGTGAATCATTACTAGGGAAAATCATCAAAATGTGAATCAAACCAGCAACCAGATGATAAAGGGTGATTAACATTGCCCTAAACCAGGTGCACTAGATGGCGCTCATTCCACTCTAAAGACAAACGCATCATTTTGCTAGTTCTTGTTTTATCATCCCACACTATTCATTGATTTATGACTGCTATCACTCGCGATGAAGCATCGAATAACCAATAATAGTGCTGGGAACCACTCAGCATTACTGTTTGCTCAAGCCCTATTCACAATTATCATCCACAATCATCCGCCAAAGGTGATCAAAGCCTCAACCAGATTCTTCACACCTGACCTCGACTCACCACGACCATCCACCAACCATTAGAAGTAGTCATGACTACCATCCCACCTGTATTAAAACCTCTATCCTCCACAAGTATGGTTGGTTATTCTTACAACTGTTGACCATTCGTGGCTTATCTATTGGAACTTGGGTTTTTTTTCGCTTCCAGGTTTGTTTACAAGAGTGTTGCTACAATCCTCCTCTACTCAGGTGGAAAATCAACCATGATATCCTGTACTACTGTAGGTCTGACCGATTCAAATCATCCACCTCATCATCCCTTAGATCCACCCTTGGGGAGCCCCACCACATTGGAAGGGTGCGCAAAAGCCCCATCCTCAGGCAACAGGCACCCTTTACAAGCAACTAAGGTTCCAGGGTAACGGCTCAAAATAGCATCGAATGATTGATGGTGAGTGACAATGGTTGGTTCATCATAGTGGCTAATGACAATGGTTCATGGCAGCGGTTGATGATGATGCGTGATCACTATGTTGGCTTATTGGTAAAGTTTGGCACAGCTTGTTTTCAGGTCCGTTGACCGATAATAGTGATCAACCACCCTTGATTAACCACGATTGAGCAAGCATTATTAGTTGCTTGTGTGGTTCTTATTCACCCTTACTGGTTGCTATTGTTGACCTACCCCGGTCAACCCAACCAACACCACTCACCCAACCCTGTGCAAAACTCACCGCCACCAACCGCGCAGGAGGGTGAGGGTGTTCTTGTTCTGTAATTAGTGACACCTCCATTGCCCAAGGATGGGACCTCACGAAAAATAGCCATTGTTGGTTGGCATGATCACTTACAATAGGTTCAGCCATGATTGGTTCCAATATCTATGATAGCTTTGTTAATAGTTACCAACAATAGGTTATAACCAAACAATAGTGGTTCAGTTGTTGGTTACAATGGATTACCATATAAATCATCAATGAACCAACTGGCTCAACATGCTAATGATGGTCAATTGATGGTTTCTTGATGCTTAATGATGGTTAATATGCAATGTTTTGCTGCTATTTGTCAGCACTGAAGCAATGGTACCATTGAGAATGGAGAATCATGCAACCAGTGCTGGCAAATTCGAGATGATGAGAGGGGATGACAGGAAACAACAACGAGTTGTGGGTTCTCCAATGTGCTGAAAATAAGATCCCTTGTTGTTGCAGTAGCATTTGCGGAGGAGATTTTCAATATTTGGAATCTACTCTCCGCAAGTTGTGCTAATCTAACCTCACCATTGCCAATCATCAACATTAGTAGTCAACGCAAGTTGCTAATATAGAGCCAAGACAACGTAGCATCATATCTATTAATTGGAGGCAGTCCCTTCTCAACCATCCAACCATCCGTGTGAAGTAGAATTAGCCATCATCACTCCTGTCAACCATGGTTAACCAATACTAATACAAACCATTACTACAATCTGGATTTACCATCATTCATCATTCACCATCATTGATATCAGCCCTTACTTGCCATACCTGATCTTTATAAACTCTGTTCATATGACATTTACTACTGTAACAAGAGTAAACCTCATCAAGCCATATATCACAACAACCCATGTTCTCCCATATTGACTTCAGTGACACCGACCAAATATAACCCTTGCAAACCAATATTAAGCTCGAACTGAAGCATGATGAAGCAATCTGAGCCTTTATTACCGATATTATCAACAACAACGATGCTCAATAATCATGAGTCATGGACAGTTCTACCATCAACGATCATCAACCGTCATCAACAATCATCAACCACCATCACCAATCATCCACGCATCCATCACCATCCATCATAATCCACGATCATTGTCAATTACCAACATTATCCATTGTCAACGAAGTCTTAAGCATGATTTCGTATGGAGAATGGTTACAATAGTGTACCATCATCACCCATCATTAAATCTTTAATTGACCATCACTTAACTATTCTTGACAATTCTTAACCATTCTCAACCATCACTTAACCATTACTATCATCCATCAACCATGATTTCACCAGGAATTCACCCAAGTTAACCCTTGTCATCAAGATCCTTCACCCAAGCAACATCCATCAACATCCATCAACATCCATCAACCACCACCTACCATCCTCATCAACCATCCTTACCTCCACCACCTAACATCCTCACCATCCTTACCCACCACCACCCACCACCCAGCGCGACCTCTCAACCCCGGCGCCCGGCCCTCGCCGTCCCCGGCGCTCCCCACGGGACCCACGTCCAAGGCTCCGATGCTGGCGCCGCACTCCTCGCAGCGCGCACTGCGCCAGGCCTTCGTTGGTTCCCGCGGACACCGCAGGACGGTTTTCCGGCGACGGTGACGTTGGTCGGTAGACTTCAGTTGGTACAACATCTAATATCAGTTTTGCCAGGGTTCGAGTTGGAAACATCAATCAGAGATTAACATTCATTAATGGTATATATATATTTATTTATTTATTTATTTATTCATTTCAATATCATTAACATTCATTAACATTCATAAACCACCACTACTCACTACATTCAGCAGTTGCTGATTCGGTTGGTGATTCATATTGGTGATTTCAGTTGGTTAGTGATGATCAAAGGAAGCTGTATTCAGTTCTTTAGGTGATTCAATGAGTTGGTGATTCACTTGGTGATTCATGCGGGGTTTATAGTGATGGTCAATGATGCTGATAATAATTAGTGATGAGTGATTAGTGATTGGTAATAGTGGCTAGTGATTGAATTAGCTGGTTGGTATTGGTTGAGTATATCCTAATATTGGTTGGTATAACTGAATCATAACGTGATTCAACTGGTATATAAACTAGTAATCATTGAGTAATAATCAGAATACTGGTTGGTTTATCCGTGTCTCAATGATGGTGATTAGTGGACGAAGCTTCTTGAGGGTGAGTCGATTAGTGATGGTTTAAGTGATGGTTTAAGTGATGGTTAATTAGTGATGGTTAATTAGTGATGGTTACTTAGTGATGGTTAGTGATGGTAACCTAAAGGGTGACCAGCAACCATAGCTTTTTAATGATGATATATTCCCTTTGGGTCAAAAAGCTATGGTTTGTAAGCTATTTATGAGCTCTGGTTGCTGGTATATTCCCCAGGATTCCTGATGGTTGATAAGCAACAATCGTGGATAATCATGGGTATTGATTGTTGAATATCGGTTGGTTTATAAGCTATACAGTACTATGTCTAATGATGGTGATTCATGATGATTAAGTTGAAGGGTCATGATTCTTAATAAACTATGGTGGATGGTACCTTCCATCTTGGCTAATAAAGGCTAATGATTGTTGATGGTTGTGATGGTTGAATGATGGGTGATAAGCATTTGAGCAACAACGATACTTTAGTAAGTGTAATTACTTGGCTGATGAATTGGTGGTCAATCAGTTGGGGCAAATGATGCTTAATGATGGCTAATGGTTGGTGAAATGGTTGGTGAAATGGTTTGTGAAATGGTTGGTGAAATGGTTGGTGAATGGGTGAGAATGATGATGATGGCAATGATGGTAGTTCTGATTCATTGTGTTGGTTGTATTAATTGGTTTGTGAGTGGGCATTCTCGCATTTGCAATCCCAGTTCATCTCGTGAAGGTTGACTGAATCTCCAAGCCAAAGTACCACTGTGGTTTGACGGTCCATGATATCGAAAGATCCACAACTGTTGTGGAAAATCATGAGGTGACTGCCACTAACCAACAACTAACCAACCATCAACCTAATGATCAGTTCACCCACCATAAGCAGAAGGTGCCGACTGCTGTGATGGCGCAGAATTCTAGGAACACAAGTGAAATGATTTATTCACCAACCCGTATATCTCCAATTGACAATGTGAAAAAACATGCATCAACATGACCAGCCCAGAATGAACAAGTATAAGTTCTTGTAAAGTCACCAACGGTACTGGTTGATGAGATATGGAGATCACCAAAGAATAGCACTTGAAAGAAAGTTTATACACACGTGTATATACATTTATATAAATGTTACACAAAAAAGTCACCTAAAGTTGCATGATAATAGTTCAATCAATTCATAAATCCGTCAATATTATGGATAAACATAGTTGAGTCATAAATCCAGGTAAATCCATATGAATCCATCATAAATAGTAAGATATTCGTGCGTCCCATGCCTCTGTCCGCCCCCTTGCGGGCTCCGCCCGCGCGTCCCGCATCACCGGTGCGCGAAAGCGTAGCGTTGGGCTTCCACGCGTAGCCCGGGAACCAGGTGAAATCCGCGCGGGGACTCGCGTGCAGACGCACTGAGCTGCCTTGCCTGGCGAGCCCGGTGCTGCGAGTCGTTGAGGGTTGGGGAATGGGTGGTTCGTTGATGGTTGCTGGGGTGATGGGTGATGGTGGAAGATGGTGGGAGATGGTTGATGGTAGTGATTAATAGTGGCTGATTGATGCTTAAGTGATGGTTGATTGTGGTTTAATGATGGGTGATGATGGTTCATGATGAGTGATGGTTGACGGTGGGGTGATGATTGGTTCATTCTGGTGACAAGGTCGTGTAATTGATGGGTTAATTGATGGGTTGGTGAAATGATTAGTTCATGGGAGTTTAATTGGAAGCTTATTTGGCATTGAGTGATGGCTGATGATGATGGTTGATGATGGTTCACGATGGTTTATAATGTGTTTGGTTCTTGGGTGGTTACGGGGTTATCATGGTTGTAGATTCATGGCGGTTGGTAATGGTTGATGATGCTCGGTGATGGCTGGTGGTGAATGGTTGGCTCATTGATGGTTGCTGCAACGCCGCAAGTTTTGATGACTTAAGTAGTGCAATATGTGGTCACACAGCTGCTGTTTCGACCTGGTCAGTTCTCAGCAGCCTTGGTAGAATTCCAACTACTTTTAGTAGAGATGCAATGACCATTGGTGGTTTCAACCCGGATGAAAAATATTAGTCAACCAACTGGTGGTTGAACCACCCCTATGAAAAATATTAGTCAACCAATCAATGGTTAATAACTACTCGGGAAAATAGAAAATGTTTAAAACCACCAACCAGATAATCATTTCCAAAAAAGCAAAAATCCCAAGGCCTTGCTGGGAACAGCCATGTTACACCAAACCATCCATTTCATTACACGGCATGGAGGGTTTGATTTTCTTAGTGCAACATTAATAAGAAAAAACACACCTCCAGTTTGAGCAAAAACTGCTGATGCTATTTACTGCGTTAGTTTTTCCATGTTTCCTGTTGGGTGGTTCTCCCCTTTTACATCAACAGATAACGAAGGTCATTTCCATATATTACACCTCATTGTCATCCCAATAAGCGACTAGCATACCACTTGTGTGGTTCTTTTGTCATGGTAGAGGTAGTTGTGAGTGAGTGTTCTGAGTGTTTCAAATGTGTTTCAAACCTGCAGGCAACCATTGTACACCCCAACCCCATCAAACCTTCATCGTGCTGGTTATGCATCATGATTATCTTCTGGTTCGACTATCATAGCACTAGCAACCGTCAAGTACCCACTATCATCAATGATTGTTAGTCATGATCAATAACATCAACCAACATGATCATTGATGATTCCATGATCAACCTCAATTAATCATAATCCAACACTATCAAGCAATTAACCATCAAGGATTCCATGATTGACCTTCACTATATCACCATGATAAAGCGCTACAAGAAAAACTTGTCTCTTAGAATAGGGAACCCCCAAAAATGCTGGTTTGACGCCTATAAATGCTTGATCTAAAGGATGAGAACTAGGGGGGGTCCCCTATGGCTTCAGAAACCACCAGTTAGCATCCTAGCTTAGCATCAATTTCCATGATATACATATCCTTAAGCCCTACCATAGCTACATCCTGGCGCCATGCATATCCGTTGCACCTGGCACGGATCAAGTCGAAGCGATGTTTCTGCTGATCTGTGGCCAGGTAACACCTCACGACGGGACTCCGCGCGCAAGCGCGCCGCGGGCAGCTCCGGGACCGGTTACATGGGCAGTAACTGGTGACATGGTGGTTTCGATAAACATGGGGGGGTCCAATGGGTGGCTTCTCAAAATTGGTGGTTATCGCTATTAATAATGGATAATGATAGAATATGATAAGGAACCATGATTGTTTATCCTCAATGGTTATAAATCAATTATCAATTATTGATCATTGACATGGTGGTTTATCAACATGGTGACGATCTAATAGTTGATCATTGACATGGTGGTTTATCAACATTATAAGGGCTTATCAATGGTTGATAATGGTTAATTACCGGGTGAATGTAAACAGTAATTGGGGATATACCAACTATGATGGTTGGTTTAGTAATCATGATGATTACTGTAAAGGATGATTTGCGGGTACCCCATATGACCTGAGAAACTCCCACATTCACCATGGCCATAGGGGTCAGGGCACCCAGTTTGTAGGACTACAATGGTTACATCAAACCATAATTGTAATCAAGACATTTCACAGTCATACCAGCCATAGATATCCATAGATGGTTGATTCTATCAAATTCTTGAGCTAAAGTACTTCCGATGGGTCTGTACTCCTTGCGGTTAGGGGACGTTAGGGGGTAGATGATGGAGGGCAGCTGCGTGAGATGATACGCAATGCGAGGCCATTTGTCGGTCAGACAAGGTGGCCCGTTGTTGTATCTTTCATAGCGGTCATAGCGAGTAGTCACCTTAACACGTCAATGAACCAAACACTTAACCAATATATGCTGGTTGGTGGCTTCAACCCTTCCGAAGAACATCAATCAATAAACCACATTTCAACACTTGGAAAAATGAAAATGTTTAAAACCACCCGCCAATTGACATATAATTTTAACCATTCACCATCATTAACCATCCTTAAACATAATCATTCACCATCGGTCGACTATCAATAAAGCATCAATCAATCATGAATCAACCATCATAAAACCATAATCATTCACCATCAATCAACCAACTATTCAGCATCACTAAGCAATATTAAGCATCATTAAGCATTGAAACCACCATATAACCACCATATAACAATCAATCAACCCTCAATCAACCCTCAATCAAGCATCAATCAACAGCATCAAAACCACCATTGACCATCATAAACCATCAACATTCACCATCGACATTCGCCATCTCCCATGATTCATCATCAACCATCAACCAGCATTTACCATCAACATTCACCATCAACAATCATCAACCATATAACCATTAATCAACAATCATCAACCATATAACCATTAATCACCCATCATTCACCATCATCACCCACCAGTTCTGATGCTTCAAAACTACCAGGTTTTCATGAAAAAAAATCTGAACGCCAGGCCACCAGCTCTCGCGGTCGCACACGGTCAACTCGTAGGGATAGACCACCTGGGGGGTCCCACCGTTTTTTTTTTCCGGAGCACGTGAAGGGGTGCGGTGGATGGTTGAGGGGTGTGGTTTCTAGCGTTTAGTGGTGCTATGGATATGCAGTGGTTCATCTGCAGGTTGAGGGTTGTGGTTTCGCTGGTGAGAGTTGACATTTCCATCCATCGATGGTTGAGTTGAAGTTTCTAGCGCAAGATGTGATGCTATGGAAATTGCGGTGGGTAATTTGTAGGTTGATGATGATTTATAATGCTTGATGGTTGATTGATGATTGGAAATGTAATGGTATCTTTTCAGGTTAATGATTGCTGATTGATGGTTAAATGATGGTTGATTCTGGTTCAATACTCCTTAATTTTTGGTAATTATGGTTACTTGATGATTGCATATAGTTGATGGTTGGTGTCGATGGTGAATTGATGGCTAGTTAATGGATAATTGTGTTAAATAGTCGTGAATTGATAGTGAATTGGTGATTACATGATAGGTGATGGGTTCATTGATGGTTGATGGGCAATTGATGGATATCCATCAGTAAATCATGAGGGTCAATAATGATAGTTGATGGTGAATGGTGAATAGATGGTTATACGTGATTCATGATTAATCATGGATAAACTCTACTTGTTTAGGCAAAAACCGCGAGCATGGGAGGTGTTCCACTTATTATTTTAGTTTGCAAGAGGGTCGTGGTTGATGATGGTGAAACTGCTTGGTGAATGGCTTGTGGTTGGCGCGAGCTGAGGCTGCTGGTACCAGGATAGCGCGAGAAAACCACTGGCTGAATCAGTTGCTAAGATCGCTTCGTCAAATCAGAAACGACTTAATGAAGAACCGATCAGTATGCTTAGCAACTGATTGTGCTATGGTAAAAATGATCTATAATCATGAGCCATAATACACAGACAACCCAAAAGACAATTACTATCGAAGACAAAGCTGATGATTACTAAAGATATAGCGACAACAGCTTTGTCTTCAGTAATGCCATAATACGCAGAGACTATAACAAAGCTGTAGCTAATCAGCGGTATCAAGCAAGAAGAATCAGCTGTAGCAAACAACATCTTCAAACGACACTGAAGCAATCCAGTTCGTAGATACAACTGTTGAAATGGCAATCAAGCTCAACCAAATCAGCTTGACATGGCTAGCCATCTTGGTGGTTACTTCAGCAAACGAATTCACCACCTAACCACCTAACCGGCGCAAAGTTCAACTCATCAGTTGATAATGCATCGGCAATCACCAATTCACCGATGGGTGAACTAGATATTAACTATCCCATGATGACCTACGCAGTATCCTTCAGTTGTAGGACATATCCAACCACAAATCCGAGCATCATCAACCAAACTAAGATGTGTATAACCTTTCTAACATCCCTACACCGTTTGTCAACTAACCATCAGTGATCGTGAAGCAGCCCTCAATTCGCCATATTTTACTATCATTTACCATCATTTACCATCAATTGACCATCAAATAATGGCCATGTAACATCAATTACCCATCAACTAACAAATGACATACCATCATTTACCATCAGTTAACCATCATCTACAATTAATTAAGCATCAATCAACCATCTACTGCAAGTACCTTTACCACCACCACGACCACCACCACCACCACCACCACCATGACGACGACGACAGCGAGTGTTGTTTTTTATGGGGTTTTTGTGTGTAGATCTACATACATGCATAATAAACACATCTACACACAGTCAACTGGTTCATGGTTGGGTTGTATCCCCTGCCTCCTTGCAGGATCTGATCTTGTCCTGACACCGGTGCATCAGATGTTTGGTGAGCGGTTTTTGGTCAAAAGCCAATAAGAGGTGGCAGTTTAAAATTCCAAAACAATGCTCAGTGACATTGGTGAATGCTGGATAGTCGTCCTTACATGGTCAAGCATCATACTTCGTGCTTTCGTAACAATGGCTAATGCTGGATGACTGGATGTTAATGATCAATAGTAATTGTTATGTAACCAGATCAGAATGATCATTATCAACCACAACGCCTCATCACTATTGATCAGAAACTGAAAATGGGCAGCCACCACGGTTAATCCTGTTTCGGGGTAGCCTCAGCTACATATCAAAAAAACCGGCGGACTAGAACCAACGATAGCCTGAGTAATGACTAACAATGGCCAATTCATAATTGATATGACTGTTCTCGGATACTCAGTCATTACTGTCAGCCATTCCTGTCAGCCATTCCTGTCGGTCATTACTGTTGGTCATTACTGTCAGTAATTTAACCAACCATGGCCAATCCGAGCATAAAACTTGGACTCGACTTCTTGGCTTCTCGAGTTCGGATAGTGCCATTGCAAGGGTTTCTACGGTTTGTTGGTGGCTAGTTGCGCCATCCCAAAAACATATGTTATCACCAACCAAACTCTAATGATCATTATCTCTGGTCAATTATCAACCAAGATTCAGCCACTATTCATCACTATTCACCAAGCAGTTTTTTATGTTTTCATTTCCTAGGGCGGCTGCCCTTCAAGGCTTGGGTGAGACAAAAATTGGTGCAGAGGTCATTCGCTGAACTACAACCCACAGAAGTGTTTCCTCACTCGACCATTCCGAAGTATGTAAATATTGGAGATGCAGAAGCATCCATCCATCCATCCATCCATCCATCCATCCTGTTAAGATACAATGTCCTACAGTGTACATGGCCGAGTTGTACAATACCACAGCACAATCACAAAGCCTCAACAATGGTTTTGGCTCAAGGACAAAAAGAACAGAGTCACAAGTGCGTGCAAGGACAATTGAGTGACAATCAGGGATACAAAGATCATACAAAGAACAGTTGAACTTTACATGGTAGCGAAGCGAGGAACCTGGTGACGACAATACCGGGGGAGCTCAAAGCTACAACACAACACTGCGCAACAATACAATACACCACTACAACAAGAGAGAGTGCCTTGACCCTACAACAGGAGAGCACTGCAGCGACAAGACAACAACACAATGGCAGAAGATCCACCACAAGAAGTGGACCTAGCACAACAACTTGGAGCAGCAAGCAGATACAAGCTCAGACCACCAATCTACAATGGCGACTACGGCCAATTCGAGGAATGGCAATTCAAATTCAATGCCTTCCTAGGATTACAAGACCCTGACTTCCCTCGACTCTTGGAAGCATCACAAGCAGCACAACAAGAGCT
>VSDK01022083.1:6634-45553 GCA_009767595.1 Symbiodinium kawagutii
AGATATCTCTTGCTCTTGACATCTCTTGCTTCAGACATCTCTTGCTCTTGACATCTCTTGCTCTAGACATCTGTTGCTCTAGACATCTCTTGCTCTTGACATCTCTTGCTCTAGACATCTGTTGCTCTAGACATCTCTTGCTCTTGACATCTCTTGCTCTAGGCATCTCTTGCTCTAGACATCTGTTGCTCTAGACATCTCTTGCTCTAGACATCTGTTGCTCTAGACATCTCTTGCTCTTGACATCTCTTGCTCTAGACATCTGTTGCTCTAGACATCTGTTGCTCTAGACATCTGTTGCTCTAGACATCTGTTGCTCTAGACATCTCTTGCTCTTGACATCTCTTGCTCTAGACATCTCTTGCTCTAGACATCTCTTGCTCTAGACATCTCTTGCTCTAGACATCTCTTGCTCTAGACATCTCTTGCTCTAGACATCTCTTGGTTCAGACATCTCTTGCTCTGACATCTCTTGCTTCGGACATCTCTTGCTCTAGACATCTCTTGCTTCAGACATCTGTTGCTTCAGACATCTCTTGCTTCAAACATCTCTTGCTCTTGACATCTCTTGCTCTAGACATCTCTTGGTTCAGACATCTCTTGCTCTGACATCTCTTGCTTCGGACATCTCTTGCTCTAGACATCTCTTGCTTCAGACATCTGTTGCTTCAGACATCTCTTGCTTCAAACATCTGTTGCTCTAGACATCGCTTGCATTAGCCATCAGTTGCATTAGCCATCAATTGCATTACATATCTAATGCATTAGTTGTGAACTTTCGTAACACGGAACTTTCGTATCGAAACTTCCTTTGATAATGAAAATGGTCATAGCAGTCATCGATAGATCTCTGACTCATGGATACTGCGTCACGTCGCGTCCGATTCGTCGCCCCTGCCATGTGCTGTCGCGGCAGCCAGCCATCAGCCAGCAGCACCCCAGCCGCGTCACATTGAGCAGCTGACTCTGCTTCACCGATGAATCTTATGGTCGATGGTCTTTCATGTTATCTGTGAATGATGGTTTACATTGTGGTTAATTTTGGTCAATAATGTTTAATCACAGTGTACGACAACACACACTCACATACAAAGAGTCAACGCAAATTGGAAACAAGCCGTGCCAACATATGCACCCCCGACCGGTGACCATTGTTTGGTTGTCTTAGGATTGTTGTGTGAGAGCTGATAACATACATCTCCATCCCTTTTAGACTTTTGTTTGCAAACATGGAAGTAACCAAAGCGAGACCACCGAGCAGGGTTTGGGTTCTACTCGAAGTGTTCAGGCAGCCATCTGAAACATCCGACCATTGTAACCATTTTTCGCGCTTGGTTCAACTTCGTTCCCCTGGTTCCCTGAACAAAGCCATGGTCCTTGGGGAACCATGGCACCTCTTTTTGGTTGCTCAGGATAGCATGATGTGTGGTGAGGACCATATGGATACCTGGCAAGCAGCAATTTCCTTTGGGGGTGCTCTCAACTCCTTTACCGACTGGGATCACCATCACCACCGTGGCCACCTCGGGGCCCCTAAGTTTTGATCATTCCCGAGACATGTTCGCCGGGTAAACGTGCCTAACTTCTCCAGAACTTCGGTATCCGCGGGAAGAAGGTCCTGGGCATCGGCACAAGGAGAACTTCTGAAGGGATGGTTGAAACAACTGGTTTCCAACATCCAAAAAATGACTAATACTAATACTAATACTTGCTAACAACTAGAGAAGTAAGACTCATACTTTAGCCATGTTAATAGCAGGAGCAGCAGGAGGAGTAGGACTTGGAGGAGGAGTAGTCGTCGTCGTATGCAATAGTGGGTGGGTAGGTAGGCAGGTAGGTAGTGCAAATAGTTTAGTGAATAGTTGGCGAGTGACAACCCGTCCTTCTCCGGCTTTCTGAACGAGGTCTAGCAGGGAGAATCTGGATGTAAAAAGCTGGGGAATGAATATGCTCCCAGGATGAACCTGGATGTAGCGTCGATGATATCCGCAATGATTATCCAACCCACACAATACAATATCCAGTATATAAGCCATCGTATTGTCATAATAAATTATAAGGACAACTAACGACAGTATTGTCCTATTGTAATTAACCATAGCGCTATGGTCACATACGTACATACAGCATGTATACTAAGATCGTAATGGTTCTACTCCCTATGGGACAATGAACATCTGCGGGAACATACACTCCACATAATCAAATTATCATTAACAATCACTCATTATCATTGGGACCAACATTAGTTGTTAATAATTGCTATCCCGTAATAATTAGTTGTCACAATCATACCAATAATTGTTTAGCAATAATTGTTATCGAATAATCACTATAGTTTAGCAAAGTTGACAATGTCAGAAGAGCTCGTCTCAAGCACGATCATCTCCCCTCTGTACGAATCAACCGGCTGATGCCGACCGCTTTTCATCAGAACCGGCACCTGCCATCCCGAAGGTTGGAGCTGAACATCACCGCTGAAAACACTTCTTTGAAGAATCCACATAGCGAGCTGAGGTTGATAACTGGTAACTAGACATTAAATGGTTGGTATATGTGGTTGAAACTGGTTAGTTGCTAACTGTTCGGATATCGGTAGATAGTTTAATAGCAGAACGGGATTGAAGCATGTGGTGGTTTCTCAAGTCATAGGGGCACCCCCAAATCCTCGAGTTTATTAAGCCTTTACAGTAATAAACCAACCATTCTTTGGTGTACCCGCATTTTGAAAAACCACCATAGTAACCATCCGTAGTCTGCCAAGGTAATATGTCTATCCCTGTGGGCTACCCACTATCGTCATGCTGGCCAGTACTTCCATGTGCTGGCTTCATTCCCGACTCCGAGTCAGCATCAGTATGCTTTACCACTGGTGCACGTTCATCAAACGAGTGCTTGCCAAAATAGGAATACCCCAAAAAAGCTTGGTTTATTACTCTAACTGGTCAATCAACTGGATGATTTGTAGGTACCCCTATGACTTGAGAAAGACCCATTTACCATTCACCATGGATTACGCCACCATGAATGAAGCATTGATGTGGAGGATTGTTCGGGTATCGTAGATAATCACTGGTTGACCACAAAGCATCACGTAACCTGCCTTCCGCCGCACAGGATCTTCTATTAAATTAGCGAAGCATCAAAAATCAACTATGCATTGGTCTTAGTTGGTGATTAGTTAATGGTGGTACGCCATCCATGCTGGTTCGCTTATCCAACGTGTCAGTTGGTGCTTCCATTAACCAGCATAAGCTTCACTAGGCTGCTCAGCACCCATTGGTGAACCAACGGATACGAGCAACCAGTTGGATCAATCATTGGTTAACTCAGTCCATTGACTAACCTTGCACATTAAAATGATCAGTTAAAAGATAGCTAATCAGGTAGAAGAAAACTACGAAAATCAGTGAACTGAGTCCATAGCAACTCTGAAAATCAGTTAACATGGCACCAACGAACCAAAATCAGCTATAGAAATCAACCAAGCATTTTTGGAATCCCCTGTTGCCTGAGAAGCCACCATGTTAGTTTGCATTCTAGTTTGCCCCATAGCAGCATAGGGATACCCCAAATCATCCAATTTTTTTCTCCGAATTTATAGCAATAAACCAAGCAGAACTTGAGAAACACCAAGCGTGATCCATAGCAGCACCCGACCAAACCCAAGCACTGCATGTGCACTGCATGCATCGCACGGCTGTGCTGCTGGGGCTCTTCATAGTTCTTCGTTGGGATCTTCTTCAAGCCCTGCAACTCCAAGCGCAACTCCGGCCGCGAGCCCCGGCGCTTCATCCCCCCGGCAGGCTGAGAAAGCGGCGGCGACGGCGCGGAGCTGTGGGATGGGGGGCTGGGATGGGTCAACTTCAAACACCGGTGAGGTGGGAAATGGTTGGTTTATGATGGTTTGAATTAGTTTATTTGGTTTGAGTTGGTTTATAATGTTGAATCATTTGAGCAGATCATTGGTAGACTTGGCCTTCCGTTTCGGAAGTTGGCTTACGATCACTGGTGAACGCTCATGCCAACAACTTGGGGGCACCGGTCATCAGCGTGGTTGAGGGGCACCATCATAGGTAGGAAGGCAGCTTGGAATTTCTATTCTTCCCATCTGCGCCCTTCAGTGTGTGGCTTCGGTTGGCTTAATCGACAGTTTAGATGATGTGAGTATGCCATATGGTACTCTGAACATGTGCTGCTATAGGATGCCGTGATCAAATATCCATGACAGAGAGGGAGCACATTGGTAACATCATAGCTGGTTTCGCTTTTCAGGTGCTTTGAAACGTTCAACTCTCACTTGGTGAATTCTTTGCCTTCGATTGTGCAAGTAGCCTTCGAAACAGAATCGATCCACGTTGGCAGTAACTAACCAATTGGTTGCGCTCCTGGCAGCTTCGTAGCTCCCCCAAAATGAAAGGATGGATACTTTCCCAGGGTCCGAATCGCTCCCTTCCACCTGCCAGTCGTGGACACATGTGCGCACACACACGCAAGGGAGACGTGGTATGTTTTGATATGAAGCTACACTTGGTGGGTTACTTGTGGGTGCCATCCCTGATAAAGCTTCGGAGAGATGACCACTACTTGGTGCCCAGCATCCATTAACACATGGATGATCATGCCACTTCTCACGTGCTTAGGAGCCATGATGATTAATAGATAAGTCTCCGATTCTTGGGCTTATCAAAACTTAGCAGTTGCCATTGACCAAAATCAACCTTTGTAAAGCATCAAAAAACAACCAGTAACTAACCAGTCAGTAGTGGTTGAGCAATCACCAAAGGTATGCTGGTATGCTCAGGTTCGTGTTTTTGCATTTTGCAATTTCTTCTGGTTCAGGGTCAACAGTCATTCATGGTAGATCCAGCTGTCAATAACCACTACAGTATCAGTTTCACCCGCTCGCTTGTCATGTATACATAGGAGGTCACAGCCGGATCTCCCATGGATCATGGTTGCTTCATGACCTAGTGGAATTGACTATGGTTACAAATGATAGGGGGCAATGACCAACAGCCGCACCCCCATCTCGGGCTGGCACCAAGAAGCACAAGGGAAACACCTGAGCTGCAAACGGAGAACCGATCCTGGTCGTAGTTTTGGATGTAGAATATCCTTTCATAGTGCATTTTACCATATGTAGCATAGTCTTCTATCATACCATATCTACAAAATTTTGAACATACATAGTCAATTGAGAACTATGTGTATATTCAAAACAATATTCATGAACACATACTTATTAATGTAGATTTATATGTGTATCTAAGTGTGTGAATAATTACAAATGAATAGATGCATCCAATATGGATCTACTCATATTTACCCATCTTATGAATATTGCTAGGTCCGGCCAAGCATTGTTTGGCGATCACCTACAACTCATGTTCGGAGCTCGGCGCGTCTCAGGCATGTGCCGCACCCACGAAGGTAAATCACCTGCTTGGTACTGGTGACTTCTCAGGTCGCGGGAGATGATCGACACACCATCTCTAGGCATTTCATTGCGCTCGGCAGGGGCCGCTCCGATAGCCCGCTATCAAGAAACAATATATAATGGTTTCCGGGTAAGTATCAAGAATACTTAGCAAAAAAATGTACAGAGCTATCAGCTGTACATTGGCTGGTTGATTTTACTCTTACTGGCTGATCATTTCTGATTATCTTTTAGTTGGCTGGTTGATTGATGATTGATCAGCTATAGCTATCACCTATCCATCTATGAAATCGTAACCAGATGATATCAATACCTATCCAGTTACATCTATTCAGATCACTTCTAGCTACAATGATAATTTACGAACCGTTGCAATCAGCCGTCCATCTGTAAAATCATCACCTATACATTAGACAGTGCGATAAGCCATTGACCACATAGCATCATAAGCTTTCAAAGCTATTATGATGATACTGGCTTACTATGTATAACATGGTTTGAGGCCTATCAGGGCTTGACAGAGACCATGTTACCATAATGGCTTGACCAGTACGATTTTGACTGGCTGGTTATTTCAGTTGATTTGTCAACTCATCTGCCATGCCTTTCCCTGAGGTCTTGGTCAAGTGCTGATGAAAAACGGCTTAAGATGGTAATCATTGCCAATCATGATGGCTTAACTAATGGCTTAACATGGCCAATTCTGCCTTGATTCGTGGTCGATGACAACCATTTCAATTATTAAATAATCTGGTGTAATCATGGTTACAGTAATGATTTTGCTAGCGAAATGGCCAAATATGCGCACCAATCAGAGATATCGTTGTAAACACTCAATACGCAGAAGTAATGAGCACTAATCATCAACTATGACACATATCTCTGACTATTCGTATTGACAACAATACTGTAACATTAGTACTACATGTTGTTGTTAATACTCAGTATCATTTCAATATAACAGCTAAGTTGGTGAATGGTACACACCTCGTTAGTCAGCTAGACTGCCAACTTGTAACTCGGTGGCTGCCAATGGCCAGTAACATGATCAGTGGTTAAGCGTTATTAGCCAACATTGACAAACATATGCAACATGAAAATTAGTCAATGATTCAACGAGCTACTATCATTCACCAACATTCAAAAAACATTGCTGTTACACAAGTGCTAACATTTCACCATTATTCATCCAAATCCTGATGTAGCTCATGATTTGATGACACCAGTGATTAGCATCATGATCATGATCATGATCTTCATCAACATCATCACCATCACCACCATCATCATCATCATCATCATCATCATCATCATCATCATCATGACCATCACCACCACTTGCTACCCCTGGTGTTTATTGGTTATATACCTATTTTTGATTGTTACTAGGGCTTATAATCATCCTCTCCATGGCACCCCACCATGAAACCTCCCCATACCCTGGCCCGGCACCAGCAATGACGCGAAGAACTTCAGATACGATGGGCGCAGCTGGGTAAAAGGTGCTGCGCAATCTGCCTCAGTTGTGATGTCGCCATGCCTCATGGTAGCTTAGAGATGGTTGAGATGGCTGGTTGATGATGCTTGATGCTGGTTGATGGTTCATGATCCATTGAGGGTCAGTTGATCAATGGTCGCCGCATGACCATGGGGATCCCAGCACCAAACTGCAGGAAGCCACTCTCTGTCATGCTAAGCCATCCCCCCAAGCTGAAGTTTTGAATGGTGAAACCGGTGAGCCATTCAGCCATTGACCATCAGTAAGTATCAGTAAACCATCAGTTGACCAACTATCAACCAACAATTGACCATCAATATTAATTCACTACCATTAATCATCAGTCAACCATCAGTTGACCAAAAACTCGCTATCATCAACCATCAGTGAGTCATTCGCCATCATTAACCACCGATAAAACATCGTAAGCCCTGGTTGAGCAGGCATTGGCCAGTTGGTGCACTGAGCAACCAAGCTCGGTTAGCTTCAGCTTGCGCTAGAAACACTCTACGAATAAGCGCTTGGACATGTCAGAAAACCAGCGAAAATCCCCCGTTCACCCAGCGCCATCCACATCGCATTGAATCATGATTAGCTGGTTCTTCGCCATTCAGAACCAGTTGAAAACCATGATTCAGTGCCTAACCACCTCCTAGAAACCTATAAAACAATTGGTGACTCGGTTCCACTACTCCGCCTTTTCCTCTCCCACCTTCACCGGTGTTGGTGAATGGCTCACCATGGTTGGTGACCGTTGTAGCAAGGGACTTTATGGGTCGGCTTAAGCGCTCCACTTTGCTGTTGATTGCTTGAGACAACAGCATTGCATGAACCAGTTGCTCCGTCTCTTTCAGCACATGGAAATTCGGACCAAACATGGATTGAAATCACATGGATTGAAAAGGAAAAAGTCAGGGATTGAGATGATTGAAACGGAAAAAGCTGTCGAAATTGACCAAACAAGCCAAACCTGCAACCTTTTCTTCGTCGCTGTGTTGTCGTTTTTCAGCGAGCGCGATCGCCCTGCGGAGCCATTGCTCGTCCACGACGAGCCACTTGAGCAACGACCAAACAGCAGCTATAACCAGCGGGAAATGACCTTTGAGGTGGGTGAACCCCCTAAAACTGACCATGGCTTCAGATTTCAACGGTGGAGCGGCAAAACCCTGCCTTGAGCGATGATGGTTGTCCACACCCCGGTGATCTGCGGTGAAGAGTTCATCACGACCATTTTCTGGCATGTTCTCAGCTACAACAGCCAGTTGGATAGCCGTGACCTTCTGGCTCCTGGGGTGCCCTGCGATGACAATAATATAGGACACCAAGCAGAAGAAGCCACCCGCCCTCGGTGGCGGACTGGTGGGGTATCCACCAGATGGGTTCTGATGGGAAGCCGTGGCTCCCAAGGAACAACTGTGATAGCCGTGGGATCTTTGAAAATCACCAGTTTTCCAATAGTTTCACAACCAAATGAGGAATCAAGAGATAAAACACCCAAAATGGGAGCTGGTTGGTGGTTTCAACCCCATTTCTCAATAATTCCCGGGGAAAATCATCACAATGTCAATCAATCCACCAGCCAGGATGGTTACTGTCCTACCATTCTCCACCAGCAATGTGAACGGCTCACCATGCTGGACCTCAGCCTTGCAGCCACGTGGTACCAGTGCTCCGAGACACCAAATAGTGACATTCACCACGCGCGGAAGGCGGTGCCCCAGCTGGCCAGGCCTAGGCTCCAGGGTCTGGGATCATCCGATTGCCTATGCAAAACTGCTTGGTGGTCGAAGCAACCCGAAAATTCGTGGTTGATTGTGGTTAGTATAGTGATGATATTGACGAATGATGATCATTCACTGGTTGGTGGTTGAACCACCCCGTCATGAAAAATATGCTTATCAACCAACCATTTGTTAATAATTACAATTGGGAAAATGACACATGTTTAAAACCAATAACCAGAAACATTCGCAAGAGAATACGAGACTTCATGTCAAACCAAGCATGCATTGTAGATGTGAATATGCAAAATTTACATATCTGTTTATGTATACATCCATCTATATATTCATATATGTTTTGATGACAATTCCAGTTGCAGACCTGGCACATGATACCCGAATGTTTATGGCATGAACAAGCATGAGCAGAAGGGTGCAAAACCCAAACATTTCCTTCAAAAACATGTTTGCACCGGAAGTTGTGCAAGAAATGCTTGACCTGCTTTCTCCACAAATACCAGGCATACCAGGTGCTATACTCCCTCTCCAAACCCACCAGCAGCTGAATGTTGACAAACTTGCGCCTGGCCAAACACACACGTCCCAACTTGGTTGCAGTGAGACGGCAACAATTTTTCGGAAGACAGCGTTTCTCTTTGCAGTGCACGGCTAATTTACCAGACATAAACCATGAGTCACCGCATGATGAATCCTTCACCCGATTTACCAGGGCGAGTACCATTTGTTACCATATGATACACTTTTCATGTAGAAATAAAGCCTGGAACTGATCACCTGCTTTGAGTCCAGGGTGAACGACCCAAACAGCCAAGAGACAGATGAGAAAGCAAGCTGCCAATATCAAACGCCTAGTGCAACGTGAAGGGCGGCACTGGTGGCATCATTTCATGCCGACGGAATTAAATCCAATTTCCGGCTTGATAAAACTAGATTTGCAGCGGAATGTATCAATTCTTGGTGACACCATGCGTCATTAGGTGTGCATGTGTGCTGGTAGGCATACACGTGCACACACACACACACCTATGTATACACAGACGCACACACCTTATACATGTTTATATGTTTGTGCGTATCTACGTATTCATGTATATATGTATCTTTGTATTCATGTATATTTGTATCTTTGTATCTATCTATCTACCTATTTATCTATCTATCTTAATTAAATACATCCATACAAAAACATGTGTATGGCCACAGAACGTATGGACTTTATGCACGGGCAACTGATTATCGGGATGAAGCACCGCGATGCACATGAAGCCTTCAACGGCATAATTTCATGGCCATCGTTGGAACTCAGCGATGCGTAGGAGCCAATGACCAACGAGGAAGAAATCTGATTCGCCTCAGTCGAAAGAGTCGAAAGTATATCTGGAACTTACAGAAGGAAAGACTGCGACTTTTGATCATTTTGAAGATTGTTTGAAAAGAGTATTGTGACAAAACATCTATCGATCCTACTAAGACTTGATCATGATGATCATGATGATGATCATCATCATCATCATCATCATCATCATCATCATCACTTGTTACCCCCGGTGTTTGTCGGGTATATACCGTTATCTACCTATCACTGTTGGTTTCTATAACTTATCCCCATCCTCATCCATGGTCATGTCATTACTTATTCACCATGACTCACGTCGTGAGCATCGTCACGGGACATCGACACGGTCGCCCCCCCTGTGGGCGGGGCCTGATAGGCCTCAGCTGCCTCCACCAGAAGCGAAATGGTCCAGGCCTCACGAATGGTTGGGGAAAACCCTTCGATGGTTTATCGTTGCCCATGAGGGTCGGTCGATGGTTGATAATAGTGTATATTAAGCGACAACAGTAGGGGATATACCAGCTAAATGGTTTGTGATTGATAGATTTTCAATCGTTAAGAGTTGATGATGATTAAAAGTTGATGACCTAGGGTGACTAATAATGGTACCATGAGTGATGGTTAGTGGTTAATGAAGGTGATTGTTGATGGTTGATTCGAATCGAAGGTTAATTAGTGGTTGATGATGGTCCATGGTCAATGACGGTCCATGGTTAATGATGAATGATGGCGGTTGATGATCGCTACCCTTGGTGAAGCACTGGTTCGACGATTGCTGGTGGTTGGTGGCTGATGGTGCTGATTGGTTGAAATTCCGGTCAATGCTGGTTGATGCTGCTGGATATTGATGGTTATTGGTGGTTCAGGATTGGTGAACGTAGTGGTTGACTAATAGCCAACTGATTGTTGATTAATGGTTGATGGTTGTTGGCAGTGGCTGATGGTGGTTCATACTGCTGCTTAATGATGAGTAGAAATGGTTGGTTGATGGTCAATACTTGGTTATGACGACTGATATTTCTTCAAATTGATAGTTAGAACTGGCAAATTGGTGTTTCATTCTTTGCCAATAATCGCTGCCTGATGCAAAAGAAACTGCGGCGGATAAATGATAACTGGACACCCGGGATTGTTGTCCGTTCTCGTTGCTGACAGAACTCAGCCGGCCTTTGGGCACTTGGATGTCCCTTGGGTTCTATCAGCGCTCCCTATCCACCTCCCTATCCACCTAGATACCAGGATGAGCCATTTGTGGGAAGCCCTTAAAATAGATGGTTGCTCAAAACATGGGCTGGTTCATGCAAGTATTATATCAACATGAACCGGCTATGTTGAGAACCAGCCTTACAATAGAGTGGTTCGCCAAAATTGATTGTCATATCCTTTCTCTTATATTTCAAGAACATTTTTCAATGAACCATGAACCACCAGTAAGCACCTAGCTAAAATCCTGAGTTCAAACATTTGGCAATTGAACTCACAAAAATGGCAAATTCATATTGACAAACCGCTCCGAGTAGCTCACCAGCTCAATAGATTGTGCTCACCATTGAGTAGGAGGCTTTAAAAACTGCATCATGATGATGAGCACAATCCTACTCAGATGGTGTTTTCCATTGTTTTTCCATATCCTTCTTGGTTCTTGATAATTATACCAGCTCTTTGTATAATAATCATTTACATATGCTGGTATAATATTACTTTTCCTACTCTTGGTTCTTCCCATTGGTTCTTCCCAGCATTCACAACCAAATCTCCCAGAAAACTTTTGAACGACCTCGAATTGAAACCTCACCACTGAGGTTTCGGGACATTCAGCGCCAGAACAAATGCCACAATGGCCACACCGGAGAAACACGAGGCGCCTGGCGCAGGGCCCTGGTCGAGGAAAACCTACAGAAACCCAACCATTCTGTTTTTGTCATAAGCTGAAGCCATTTGTGAAGAAAATGCCCAACAATTGGTGATGAATCAATTCATAAGTGGTATAATTGGTGATTTGATTCAGGGACTCAAGGCGTGCTTGCTTGCTGGCTTGCTTGCATGCCTCCTTCCCTGCTTTCCTCCTTCTCTGCTTGCTTCTTCTTTCTTTTTGAATCGGAAAAAAACATCGGAAAGCAATTCCTAGAAAATGACCCCCCGGAGCTTTGGTTTCCTTTTACTTTCCCCTTTCCCAAGTCAAGCTTTTAAAGGGTCAAAACGTACTTTTCGGCCTCCGAAATTCACGTTTAGGTGCTTTTTTGCATCCCAAGTCCGGCTTTGGCTTCCTTTTTACAAGACCTTTCCAAAAAATCGAGTACAACCCGTAATGGAAAAAGACCTTTCCAAAATCAAAGTGTCAACCCCGACGGAGACGCCTGCCAAACTCCATGGTAAGGTGAAGAGCCCCGTGCCCAAGCCGCAGACCACGATGTTCAGGGTCAATTGAGCTCCTGAAGTCTGATGGGGATCACGCTGTCAAAGTCCAATGCTGCTTAACGAATCTATGATTTCATGGCAAAGCAACAAATAATGGGAATTTCACTTCATCATGTTAATACTTACCAATATGAGGGATCACTATGGATCCGTATGAATCGCTGTGGATCACTATGGATGCCAAATAATGTCTGATTAGTGGTTAGTTGTATGGTTGTAGCCATTATCAGCCAGTACTTGGATTTGCAGGGGACGAGGTTCGTTCCTTGGGATAGAGCCATGCTAACCCTGCAAGGTGGGTAAAGCAACCCCTATAACCATGGTGGATGTTACCATTATTCCCCACGATTGGCCATACTGAAACTTCTCCCGAAGCAACTGGGTAGGATCGAAGCGCAGCTTGGTCACTGAAAGGGGGGCTAAATGTCACCGATAAAACATCGATGAATGTAATTTTCAAGCATCTATCATCAATAGAACTTCTGCTTTCATCAAGTATGATAAATGATGTCTGATAGTTTTGGACTCGTATCATCAATCATCAAATATCAAACTATCATAAATTGATAGAGACACTGAGAAGAATGATGACATGAACACTTGTAAACAGCAGTGATCCTGGCTACAGTTATGAACAATCGTGATAGTACTTTCAGTTACGAACTGAGATAACACATAACAACAATAATGATGCCCACCACGTCAGATGCTTCTCGCGGGCACGTTATCAAGTATGAAACATGAGAGTGAACATGACACTGATCATCAAGTATCAGGTGTTCCTTCATTTCAAAAGTATACAGTATACTAAAGATATGCTCTTCAAATTGGCGATCCAACATCTCAGTCGGATGGATGCGCTGATAAACAATGTCTGAAGCCACCCTACGGCTACGTAATAGCGATGTTGTCATTGACAATGTGCTATAGTAATGATGATATCGCTGATTATAATGAAGATATTAATGTCACAATCATGATCGGTAACAACTCACAGAGTGAACTAGCAAAGCATCTATCTGGAAGTGCCTTTCCTGTTGTACACCTTTGACCTCCCAGGTCAGTTACAGTTGGCAGCACCAGGTATCTACAACTCAGATTTGCAAGGCTTTAGCGCATCAGCAAAGAAGACACGCTGTGACACGTGTCGTGGATATGTCACAGCTGCTGATTTGAAACCTTGACCAACACCAGCCGCCACCTCAAATAAAGCATCAATTTAGGTTGGTAAAACAGAACTGAATCGTAATTTCAAACCGAGTGTTCCCTGATTTGAATTTCTGGTACTCACAATAAAACAACTTTGGGGTTTCATGTTTGGTGAAATGGGTCTGCAGCCCATATAATCTTCTATTGCAACCTCTTTCCTGTTTTTGTTTTCGTTGAGCTTGTAGCAGTCGAGAATGCCAGCTATCTTGTCCCAAGAATCGATCGTTAACAAATGCTGAAAAATAGCTGAGTACTGGAAGAAGAACTAGTGGGGCACAAGAATAGAAAATTTATTGGAGATCATTCATAACTTCAACAGCATGGTCCATTCTGTTTCGTTGTTACTTCAAATGCTTGTGACGGCATAATGTTGTGTTACAACAATCCCCAAAGCTGCGAGGGAAAAAGGGTTAATGACTGTCCGAATGAGTATCATAATCATCACCATTATCCAACAAAGACTGTTGCACCTATATAACGACAAATGAGAATAACAAGCATGATAATCATATCAAAGAAGCAAACAAGCAAGCGACCGTAGCAATGACCCAAGAAAGAATCATGACAATAAACAAGAAGTCAATAACAACCCCAAAAAACTCACCAACATTGTTGTTGAATCGGTGCAGTTGCTGCTTGCTATGGAAAAAAACATAACGCCAAGAAGTAGGATTTGACTTACTTATCTGGTTGGTGGTTTCAACATGTTTCAACCCCTATGGAAAACACTAGTCAACCAACAAACCATTTCTTCATACTAGGGAAAATGAAAAACATCTTCAAGACAACCAGCCAGTTTTGGCACCAACAAGACCCTACTTGGATGCGCATTCCCAGGGCTTGTACCTGGATACATTCACTATGGTTTAACAGGGTTTAGTTCACCCACCTTCCCTGGCTTCCAGGGAAGTGGGCTTTTGCACATCCAGTGGTTACGCATACGAGTTCGAATTCTGACACGATTGCATAACAATTCTTTTTTCTGAACCACACGGTAAAACCCTCAAGCTTACTGGTTAGTAGATAATGGTTTTCTATAGTGATTTATCAATGGTTGAGCATGGTAAATTCTTGGTATTTCTCAAAATAGCCCACCCCCCCAATCATCAATGTCTTGTATTTTCCGGGTCCCATTTTTTGAGAAACACCTATTTGGTATAACCTCAAAACCTAATCTTCATAATGGATGTTCAGCAAAACACTTGCAATCAATCAACTCACTCACATCACGATATGCTTGAACCAACAACATCCCAACAGCTATCAACCAGTGTCAATCATTATCAACAGCTATTAAGCATCATTAACCATCATTAGAGATACTCAAGCTATGCTATTAACCAGTAATAATCGTCATTAACCACCGTTTAGCACCATCACCATCATCATCATCATCATCATCATCATCATCATCATCATCATCATCATCATCATCTCATCATCATGATCATGATCATGATCATGATCATGATCATCATCATCGTCATGGTCATCATCATCGTCATCATCATCATCATCATCATCAACCATCAATAGCTTTTTTAATCATCATGCATCATCATGATCATAATCATTCTTAATCATCAACCATCATTATTAACAGCGCTTAACCATCAACAACCCTCGTTAGAGATACTCAAACTATGTTATCAACCAGAAATAGTAATAACAATAATAATAATCATCATCATCATCGTCATCATCATCGTCATCATCATCATCATCATCATCGTCATCATCATCGTCATCATCATCATCATCGTCATCATCATCATCATCGTCATCATCATCATCATCATCATCGTCATCATCATCATCATCGTCGTCATCATCATCATCATCGTCATCATCATCATCATCATCATCATCGTCATCATCATCGTCATCATCATCATCATCGTCATCACCATCATCATCATCGTCGTCATCATCATCATCATCGTCATCATCATCATCATCATCATCATCATCATCATCATCGTCAACCGTTAATAGCACTTATTGAAGATGGTCATCAACCATCACAAATCATCATCACTCATCACCAACTCATCCAACCTCGGCGCCGCGTCCTGTGGCGGTCCCTTGGGGCGGGCCCTTTTTCAGGAGCTGCGTGCACTCGGTGGCTGGCACCTTCCTGGGGAGGGGCAAAAAATGATGGGCAAATGGCTATGGATCAATAGCACATGATAGTTAAACGGCTAGAAATGATGGTGAAATGGATAGAAATGATGGTGAAATGGCTATCGGGTTGATTCATGATTAAGTTTATAATCATGGTCAATGACTAATGGCTAAACAAATGAGGGTTGATGGCAATATTAGGTTGGATGATCACATAGCTATTTAATAATCCATACTTAATGATGGTTAATGGCAATAGCTATGGTGTTTCCATTAACCATCAAGTAGCAATGATTAATCCATCAAGTTTATGGGGTTGATTCATGATTGGTTGTCCCCAAAAATGATTAATGAACCATCAAGTTTATGGACCGAACACAAGAATACATTTGGTAATACGATGACAAAGAAAAAATGTCGATCAAACCACCAACCAGCTGATGGTTAGCGATGGTTCAATACTTGACAATGAATGGTTCATGATGGGCAGTCAGTGGTTCCTGCTTACGACAAAATGCTAAATCATTCATAGTCATTGGTTGGCGATTAATCGGTCAATTGTTGCTCAACTGCTAGGCGAGCATGGTTGACACTGGTTAACACAAAAGGGATCTCAAAAGGTTAACGATGGCTAATAGTGATAAGTCATTTTAGATCTATTGTTTGCCAGTATGAACAATGCCTGATCAATTAACCATTTTGATGCTGAACAATGGATCTGTAAACCATGGTTACTGAGGGTTAGCGATGCTTGATCAATTCTGAGCAATGGTTAGCACTGATTTTTGGTGGTCGATGGTCATTGCTGGTTTTCACGGTCTTTTTCTCATGTAAGGAGGTGAATCGCTACAGCTTAATAACGACTACTAGTCATTCATCATTCACCAGTGGCGTGTCATGATTAAATAATGATGCTAAATCACGATTAATCGTGGCTGGAACTAGTTCATGGCGGTATGATTTTGGGGGTTCAAGGAGAGCCTTGACCCATCTCAAAACGAAAAGTTTCCTTATCTGAAATATGAAATATGACCATAACTTGAGATGTTTGATGTTCATGGGTACCATTCACTGGACACCTTCGTTGCAGTTCAAGGCGCGTATTGCTATTTGTTTGCATTGCTTCCGTCATCTCATGGCGGATGCGAAGTCGTTGGTTGGGAACCCAACGAACGGTGCCCACGGGTGTTCCCGGGCACGATGGTATGGAGAGAGACCAGCGGGGCTCGCCGCTGAAAGGGCAGCGATGCATAGAATGCAGTCACAGTGGAAGAACCACAGGAAGTTGGGAAGGAAATAACGTTTTTTTTGCTCAGTAATGGTAGTAATAGTAGAAACAGTAGTAATGGTGGCAATGATAGTTGATAGTGGTAGTTTATAGTGGAAGTTGATAGTGGGAATCGATTGTTGTGAAGCTTTTGTTAATTATTAGTTGTTTTTCTAAAATCTGATCACCTATCTTAAGAAAAGACTCAAGCTGCATTTACACCACCTGCTTGCAAGCAAATAGATGGAATCCGATAAATACATATGGGTCTTATATCATTGCTTTTGAAGTTTGATTCCCTGTTTTTGAACACCAGGAATCATCAATTCCAAAGTAGTGAAGGACAGCCCGGGGGTTGATGGTGGGTGACGCTGCCCACCCTGGGGGCCAATCATGATGTCTTGATCACTCACGATCTGGAGCTGTTCATTCCATGCTTCTGAGAGGTTTTCGATCAGTTGGTACATTTTCCTCAACTACTCAGCATCAACCTTAGCGCAGGCTGCTTCCGGCCCCATTGTAACCACCATGACTATAGCTGCAGGATCATCCCATAGGCAAAGTGCTTAGGAACCAAACACATTGCTGTCATGTCGTGCCATCCTGCACCAGCGATGCAGACATACCAGGGCCACCATATGCATCTCTTGTTCCGGTTTAGATCACTATTTCACGAATGGATCTACATCTTCGTAGAGACTCAAACGCAGCCTCTGTATGACTACTTCGTAAATGCGCTCTGTATGTCTATTTCCTAAATGCCGCTGGCTTATGGTCCAAGCTTTTGAAGATTCTCGCGGTTCTTATTTTGAAGAAGCATCGACGTCAGGTGTATGCCATTACTAATTCTTATGCTGGTTTGCTGGTTGATACTTGAGATAGGCAGCATAGCCATACAATGGCTCATGCATGTTGAAGAATGGCTCATGCGTGTTGTAGAATGGCTCATGCATGTTGTAGTTTTTATCACGCCATGACTAACTAATCATAAATCATTGGAGTTGGCATATGTTGGTATAACAATCTCAATTTTCCGTCAATTACCTTCTGGTAAACTAAGATAGCAATAGAAAATCCACCCTAAATGGATGATTTCCTAGGGTTTTCCTAACAAAATGCTGGATTTTCCATTGCAATGTTAGTTTACCAAAGGGTAACATAATAGGGCACCTTAAGATGCTGTATGTTTGTTGGTTGAGACTTTATGATGACCAAAATCAAATCATATGATCCGTTTGCACGAAAAAACACCCAAACTATGACCTAGGCACAGCAATGGATTGTCCAAGCATAACCATTACATACCAACAAATGTCAGCTCATACACCGTCCAATGAGAAGCCTACAACGTTTGTACCACCCGAATTGACCGTAGTTGATAGATGGTTTATTGTTGATGATGGCAAATCTTCAACAATACTGGTTAACAATTGTAACTGAGCGTTCATGCTAAACACCAATGGATTTCTTGTTGTCAAAGGTGTCGGAATGGGAAGCAAAGCATGGCCAATCCACCATGGGTTCCCAGTGCTTGGATTCCGCACCTGACTTCATCTGTGAGTTTTTTTTTATCACTTGGATTGGATCACCTGTTGATCTGTTTTCCAGTGTTGCAAACCAACCATTGATCATCATTAACCAAGTTTTGCTGGGTTTGTATTTTTATATCCACTGTAACAACTAATTCACCAAGTTTCAGCTAACAATCAACCAACATTCACCAACATTGACCAATATTAACCAAATATTGACCAACTATTGCTGATTCGTCATTATACTCAGTCCGCCCTTTTTTTCGAGCTCGCAGCAGCTTTGCATCGAGAACTGATGAGGTTTGTTCGGACTTGGGCCACAGTGTTCCACAAGGGAACCTCAACAAACAATGGTAGGGACTAAGGCTATGATCAACCATGATTGTGGATTGTTGGTGTCCCATGATTCGGCAGTCTTGACCATTACCAGCCAGCTATAAACGCCGTAAGACCAGTGGTAGCTGATGAATTCTGTGTGGGTACTGAGTCCGTCCAAAGCTCGGCGCCGTGATTCGCGAGGCGCCAGGGAGGTTGACAATGCTGGAACCCCGAGGCACCATGGAATCCATGGAATCGTGGGAGTTGATTCCATGTCATCATCGCCAACCGTGGAAGTGTGGCTATGGTCAGCAGACAGTGCTTCAGGAGAATTCAATCATGGGGTAGTTCTTTAGCTGAGGATGAACCGTGCATCAGCTGTACTTAACTTATGTCTATTATATTTGTGTCAACTCCACTGAATACCTCTTGATTTACCTACCACGATGGAACTTTGTTCGAATTTCTATTGAAGGTTTTTGACTGGAACTGATCTTTGTTTGGGGTTTACCCCCTTTAACAACCCGGTTCAGGGGCATTTCAACCACCGCCATCCTAGCTGCCACATGGTAGCCATATCTGAAGCTGCCCACTAATCGGGCCATTTGACAAGCCTCAGTACCAACTGATCACCCTCGTTACCATTGTTGTTTGCCACCCGCCAAGCAATGTTCATCCATAACAAACTATTGTTGACCATTCGTCACCATTATTGACGATGATGACCATTCATATTTCTAATACTCACCATCATCGACCTCTAGAAGTCTCCATGAATGAGACCATTCATATTTCAGATTTTCACATACTCACCATATTTCTCCACGAATAATTCCTAGATTGGATCAACACGCCAGTGGTTCCGACATGTCCACTTCCCAACCCTGCTTCACTTCATCACTGGCCGCCACACCCTAGAAGAAGCGACGGCCTATGCCACACAGGTTGGCAAAGGCATGTCATAATGGGGGTGGTCCATGGGGTTCAAGGAGTTACTATTTGACTAGATGACTATTATTATTATTGTCATTGACTAGTTGACTATTATTATCATTGACTAGTTGACTCTTATTGAGAACCAATGGTAAACAATCATTGTTGGGACTAACACTATAGCTGACAATAAGCAACCATATTGAGGGTTTGTACCAACCATCAAAGAAAATGGCTGGATGAGAGCAATCCCAGTGCATGCGTTGCAGCAAACCCCTACATTTCAACGTGGATTAATCACGCGATGCTATACAATTGACCAAGCAAAGTATTCTCTTGATTCAACGGGGTTGGCAGCAGCATTGGACACCCTTGATGGTTGGTTGATACATGTTTGTGGCCGTGGATAATGGAGTATTGATAACCTCTTGCGAGACACCAATGTCCATGCCCAGCAAAGGCAACTGAACACTCATGATTATTTTTTTCGTGATTTGTTTATCTACATATTTACATGATTTTACATGTGTGTAATCATGGGCTTACTAACAATGACAATCAAATAAGCATCATGCAACGATCAATGAATGATTGATTCACTATCCATCAACCAACCAGTATCCAACCATGAAGCAGCCATGTTACTTACATCTTGGTACGCTACTGACGATTGACGTTCACACTGATGACAGCATACCAGTAAAATCACTGATCAAAAGATTGTCCATGCATTATTGCTGGTTTCCCAAAATAGGGTACTGCCAAATCATGTAATACTAATCATTTGTCGCGGTGCACGAACAATTTTTGAGAACCCCCCTAGTCAACCTTTTACCAACCAGTCCCCAATAACGAGCCCTGAGAATGATAATTTTATCAGTAGGAAAGACCAACCATGGGCCATTCTGATCACATCAACCATGAACCAACGATTAAACAAGCATGAAGCAACCACCATTATACTTTATTAGCCACTATGATTCACAGATAAAAACATGAAACACAACTGATGGTTGACCATGGTTATTACCTCATTTTCACCAACCATGAATTATACTTATTACAAATATTGATAGTAATGATAACCGCCCAATTACTGTCACACTTTGGTTTTCATTGCCAACCTATGATTATCCGTTCTTGCCGCCAGATTCTTCACAACAATAATATCTTCTAAAGTTGTTAACCATATCTATAACCATCATGTGTGCTTGAGTTGCAGCATGATTTGAACCACTGGCCATCACACTTACCATGAAGTTCTGGTCTTTGTCGTTGTCAATCTATAATCACAATCAGGGGTTCTTCTACTATTGAACCACACCAGCAACCACTGCTAAAGTTACCCCATGGATATCAAAATAGTCGTTACCACTACCAAAATTGCCCTCCTATCAGTAAGCAGGTTTATTACCATGGCCATAAGTTTGCCTTCACGACTATTGCCATCATCTGCTACTAACCGGCGGTTATTGCCTTGATGACTTGCTTTACCATGATGGCGGTAGGGTGACAATGGTTGATCGTATCATCGCTACCATAATATATCACCAATAGTATCGGACTATGAGATCGTACTATGGTAACATACCCCGGCGATCATGCCCTGGTATAAAACTACCATAGTATTCTGTTGGGTTATAATCCCTATGAAAATATGAGTCCAACAACCAATCATTCGTAAATACTTAGGAAAACACGGAAAATGTCAATCCAACCACCAACCAGTGGTGGTTTAACCACTACTGTTGGTCATTATTCCCTATTCTTAGCCACTATTGACCAGTCATGGTTAATCACTGGCTTAAAAATAGTATTACCACTGAGTTAATTAACTCGTTATTATTGCCAATTAGTATTGTTACCCTTTAAAAAATCAATAGCTTAAACCATTTACTAATGCTCATGATATCATCATTGACCATTGTTAGTGCTTGATTACTATAAATAGTAAGTATGAGTAATGCTTGTTTCCATTTGTTTCGCATATGTTTACTGTTTAGCCAATAGTGATCATCAGAGAATACTATTGATCATCGATGATCATAGTAATAGTTTATAGCATTACTATATCACCAATAGCTATATCTACTGATCATAGATGATCATAGTGAACTACTATATCACAAATAGAGCAATAGACATATTGATGACCAATAATGACTAATAATGACAACCTATAGCTCGCTATATCAATAACAGCTAGAAATAACAGCTAGCTATATTTTATCCCTATTATCACTACAACTATATGACAACCTGTTATTTTGCAGCTAACTATTCATCACTTTGATCGTGCTGCAACCACTGCTGGTTGCAGTCGTCACAGCGGTGCGCCTCGGGCAGCTGCCAGGCCCAAGATCCTCGGTGTGTCGCCCCGAAGATTCGGTGACCGCAGGCCCCGAAGATTCGGTGCTGGTGAGTCGTGGGATGCTTAATGTAACTTAATGCTGCTTAGTTGTAGTAAGTTGGGATGTTTCATGTTGGTTAGTTGGTCGAGTTTGTTCATGAGTTGGCTGAGAAGTGATGATGGCAAGCTGGTGATGTTCCCTTTTGTTGTGCAACAATTGAGCTTGGCAATCTCTCCATCTTTTTGGTCCCCTGGTTCGAGTCGATGGTACTGATTAAGTGTACAATAGGATGATTCCAGGATATAGATGTGGAAAATGGATCATGATGGTCATCAATTAGTATCTAGAATGCTAATCATCATTGGTGAGAATGGGTGATAAATCACAACAATGGTTGACATTTGTAGTATTATAACCATCAATGCAAGTACCAATCGGTTGTTGACCACTACAATGTCATACTTGATACAGGACCTGTAATCTGGTTGATTGATCGACTATGATCGATTCCAGCTTGGTCTGCTCAATCGCCTTAAATACCCCAGCTATTCAGGATGTAACCGCCAGTCAACCAGTTGTTTCTACCAGTTTTAGTGCGAAGCTAAGGGCTCAATGTCCCGCCTCCTTCACCATCAATTCAACATCACCAAACATAAACTCACCATGGTCAACTCTCGCGAATCATCAATTAACCATGAAGCAAGCATCAAATAACCATTGTCAACCGTTGTTCACCATCAATTCAGCGTTATCAATCATCAATTCACCATCAACATATGGATCTACCAGATATCAACCGGTCTCAACATCATTAACAATCAACCATCTAGATTTGCCGTGAGTAATTGGTTGAATCCCCTCACAGTCCCATGTCGGCAGGGCATCCCTGCGCAGCACCAACAAAGAAACCACCCGAGGGCGCCGCTGCCTGCCACGAAGCTACACAACTGAGAGGAAGCTCGCAGCTGGCGCAGGGAAATCTACGAGATCATGGTTATCAATGGTCAGTAGATACTAAGATATGTTATGTATCATTATTGCCAGTAATGGTATCATCAATATACTATTAGAATCTATTAGATATATTACCATCATTGTTACTGATACCATTGTTGCTACTGATGTTACTATTGCCACTAATGGTTATTACTTAGTGGTGATATACTAGTAACATCAATAAACAGGAAATCTAGTTACACCCATCAGTGACCAATATCAGTAGGCCAGCGTTAACCATGATTAGTCATTGGTAGCCTTTATCAATCATCATTGACCGCACTTGATCACTATTGACCAAGTATCAATTACTATGCATTGAATTTATTACTAGTGAATAGTAGCCATTCCAGCATCATTCATCATCATATCAAGCAAATCATACCCACCACTTAATATACATCATCATTCATGCTCAACTATTTGCAACCACTATAACCATGATTGACCGTAATCAGCTATATAGTGTTTCCTACCAATATTACTCATTGTCAGCTATCATTCAAACATCAGTAACCATTCGCGACCTTTATTAGCCAGTATTAACCATCAGGAATCATGATTGGATTTCCGATTCACACAATTATGTGTTGATCATGTTGGTTTGCTCTTGACCATCAAGTGACAGCAAACTAACATTTGGTGTCTCTCCGGTACACTTCCCTGGCAATGAACAATCCTACTGTTGACGTGCAATCACAAATGGATACAGCCAGCTGCCCTCAAATCTAACACGGGGCATGAGTAGCCGGTGCTCTCGTTAAATAGCAAAGGTGTTCATCATCATTCAGCATTAGATGCAAAGACATATGCACAATTCTTATCAAATACTAGTTGGTGGCTTTAACCCCTATGAAAAATATAAGTCAACCAACCATTTGTTAGTGATTATTCGTGAACATTAGCAAAACATATTTAAAACCACCAGGCAGAATATGTTTTTTTTCTTCTTGACGCCGCTGTTATTGTCCTTGTTCATCTGTATAGTTAAGCCTGGTCTCGAGCTCCCTAACCACCAGAAAGACTGTATCTATTCGCCGATCTTATCATTGCTACTGTGAAGAAACGGTTCAATTGAACCAACGTATTACTGCTATGACTGCTGTTGCTCTTTATGCTCTTAGCCACCATCATTCTTGTTAGTATCATTCTCATTAATCTACAGTGGATGGTAGTTCAGCCGTTGTCATTATCACTTACATTTATCAATATTTATCATTTACACTGTCATTTGGTCTTCATCTGACTAAGCACCATCATGCTCACCATTCCTCCATCAAGCAACATGATGAATTGCAAATGTTTGAAACTAATGATCATCTCAAGGCTGAAAGGTGACTCGTAAGCCCTGCGAACCACCGGTATTCGTTATCCCCTAGCTAATGATAATTAGCCATCACGAACCAACTAGATTGTTCCAACTCGACTCATAAGATCTCATAAGCTTCAAAAGCCATGAGTATTGACCACCATTCAACCTCTCAGCAACGTTGAGCACCAATCAACCATCACTAGTCACCAGTAGCGATTCCTCACCATAACTAACCAACATCACTAACTACCACCACTAGCCACCAATCAACTGTCATTGATTGTTGTTGCAACTTGAGGCACCTCCAACCGTCTCTGCCACGCCACCTTCTCGCTTGCCAGAGCCTCTGTGGAGGTTTCAGTGGCTGCCTGGGAAATCGCTGGCAAATTTGATGAGAACTTAACGGGGCCGACTCAGTGATAGACAACGGAGAATAAACAGTTAACTATCATGATCAATGGTGGTTAAATGTTTAAATAAGGATTAATGGTGCTTCATCATTGTGAATAATGGAAAAGATCGAACAATGGTTCAATGAGGGTGAATGGCAGTTGAATAGTGATCAAATAGTAGTCAGTAACGGTTGAATGATGTGGTCCTGGCTAATCATGCTAACGGCCAATATGGGTAGTGAAGCATGATAGTGACAGTGCATTTAACTCACATAAGCTGATGGATAAACAATCGTCCCTCCTGACAAACAGTCTAGTTCATTGCTAACAATCATGGGTAACGATTTTGGAAAATGCATCAGAACACTGCCTCTTGCTGATATGATATGGTTCAATGATAAATGATTTTTCTTCGTGACACAATCATTTAACTCATTGTCAATGATAAGGGTCCCACTGCAATGGTCGGATGCCACCAAACGCGGCCACCGCTACAGGCAGCATGTTCGCCCAAGCAACTCCAGTCCGAAATTGCGATCAAATGGACAGCAGTGACAGCAGGTTCAAGCTGTAGAGGATGTGATCAATGCAGTCGACGAGCTCTTTGGACAGTGGTCGATGCCATACACCGAAGCGCATTCCAACAGGCCCACAGTGCGAGCAGTGCGCTGGGTAGAGAAATCCATGCGCAAGCAAGCAGACAGCTCGCAAGCAGTTCTTTTGTCCCGCCTTCGATGTTGCCGAAGCGTGGAAAGCTTCAAGGGTTCGCGCTCCACGTTGGTCATTGGAGGACGGCGTCCAACCAGGTCGTTAGTAGAGATGCTTTCTTCTCCATCGTATGGACTTCGGCCCTGCTGCCGTTGTGGAGTCGAACTTAAGTCTCTATTCACAATCCATTTCTCACAATCCATTCTATACTTAAAATCCATTCTATACTTAAGATCTTAAGTCACTATTTTTCTAACTCAAGTCTCTTACTGCTTATGAATAGAGTCACTGAGAGTTGACACTGGTAGTGGCTGACCGATGAGCACCGAGCCTACCATGTTGCTGGATGCACCACAGTAGAGGGAACCATTGGCTCAGCACCAACGGTGTAGCGCATGATTGTCAGTGTAAACGATGAAATTTGTGCGTGCATCATAAAGAGCTGTGTATATTGAGAATCCCTTGCAATCACTCAATCAAGTACTTAATCAATCAATCACCCTTCAGCTATGAACGAAAATGATCAATGCCGGGTTGATGGTTGGAATCAATGCTGATCATCTGATGGTTGAAGGTCTATCATTGAGGTCCAGTATTACTCATCACTTGCCACCGTCAATCAGCATATTAAGTACGAACCATCACCATGCACCTGGTGAGGCATTGCTGTTCTGAACAATTATCAGTCATCATCATCCATTACTCATAGCCAACAGAACCAATATGGTTCTTACAAAATGGAAAAATATACAGCTTCTTCATACTGGTTGGAGCACCAGTTATATGTGACACTATGGTGAGTAAACCGCTGTCCCAAACATTACCTGATACACTATCCATCATTGTCCCTGATCAATGACCAATTGTCAACCATCGTCAACCATCACTAGCAACTGTGAACCATGATCAACCATCAGTAACTATGATTGACCACAACGAACGATCATTAGCCACCACTATCCATCATTAAGCGCCATTAACCATCACCGACCATCGTGAACAATCACTAGCCATCATCAACGATTATTGTCCATCATTGACAGCCACCAACCATCATTACCCACCATTAAGGACACCACCAATCAAATACATCTAACCACCATTTGCCACGACTAACCCTAGGGTTAACTACCCCATCAATCTCCACCATTCACTCCCACCCCCTGCTTATAAACCACAATTAGCCATCAACCCCACTATCCACACTGCTTCAGACCCAAACTAAGCTCACCTCCAACATCCTCCAACCCAATCCTCGCACCTTCGACGTTGCGGCGTCAGCGCCCTGGAGGCAGAGAAACATTGGAGCAGCGATTGCAGTAATCGGAGTCAATGGCGAATGGTGGTTGCATGAGCTGGTTCATGATGAGACCATGATGGTAATGGTTGAATGCTAGTTGATGTGGCTTCTGGTGAACCATCCAAGCTATGACCTTTTGGCTGTGCATCCTTTGCAGCAGTCAATCAGAATTGTTCGCTAGGAAGTTCTGGCAATTTCACTAGGTGGCTATGAGTCAATATTAACTGTCAATACTGGTGGATAATAACCAGCAAAAGTAAAGGGAAAACAATTGCTAATGATGGGGGAACCAGGGGTACAGCGTTTTGACCCAAAGTTAATGAAATGCTTGTTGTCCGTCCTCAACACACACAGTCTCTTGATCATCAAAACAGTCAACCAAGAGCTGCTAGAGAGTATCCCGCTAATTGTAGCGATTATTCCTTTAATTGTAGCGAGTGTTGGTTGTACATCCCTTCTTGGTTCTTGGTTTGGAATGCCCAACAATCAACAGCGAGCTGGGTATTGACCGAAATTGATGATAGTCCTAACAATCGACCTCCAAAATGTTGCATTACAAACCATAGTGATAGGTAGCTACTGGTAATTTTTTGCATTTGCTGCAGTCTGAGGGCGGTGCCCGCCTGCCTTAGCTACTGGTGATGCTCACATAGAAACAACTCATCTGGTAGGTCGTTGTTGACACGTTCATCGCATCATTGACTCGGTGACGATGTTGGCTACTGGGTGGTTCCAAACCACCGTCCACAAACTATAAATCGGAGTGACAAACTACAAGGTGGGCCCCTAACCAGCTTTCAGTTGGTTTAAAACTATGGTTATGGTAGATATAACTATAGTTAAATGGCCTTATAAACCAAGTTATAACCAGGGGGGCCCACCTTGTAGCACCAACGAAACAACACAAACAACATCAAACAACATCAACAATGAGCTTCGAATCAACATGGTGACAGTCTTTCGGGATTGATGATAAACCATGGTTTATGTTGGTGAAGTGCAAACAGCATCAACGGTTAAGCTTTACAAAGAGACCAATAGCAACCAGTTCATCCGGTCATAAGGTGCCCATGGCGGTGTGGTGCTGCGCCTCACGCTCTGCTTTCTTCCGTGCTTTACGGATGTCCACGCTGTCCTTGTTGAATTTGGCCTGGCAGTGTCGCTGGTAGTGCAATGTTGGGCGGGTAAGCAGGGGGCAGCAATCAGTTGGTTATGATGTCTTCGGGTAACGGCGACTCAGTCTTAGCAGTCAGGAGTGGCCGGTACCATGGTGGATCGAGAATTGCTATCCAAATGTCCTGAGTCCATCATTAATTGACCATACCAGTGCTGGTTGGGAGAACCAACCATTGAATACCATTGACAATACTGGCCTCCACCGACAGCTCCTGCCCCAAACAGCTTGTGGATTTGCACCATGGCATCTCGAAGCGCCAAGATTTGAAAAAGAATCAGTAGTTGACACACCATCAACAGAGATAAATAGTAATGGTTGATATTGACCTGACAATTGATAGTTGATATGGTAGTTGATATTCCTTTTATGTAGTTGACATGGCAAGATACACTGTAGTTAGAAAAGTATCGATATGGTCAGATATGACTAGACATATCTAGAAAGATGATCAATAGTTGGCACCCCACTATTTTCATGATAATATTCAAAATCATCATACGGTCAGAAGTAACAAATACCAGATGAACATAGATGATCTTACGACAGCCAGCAAGTAGCAATGATGCAAACTAAAGCGTTGAATCAAGAGCTGATTAGGACCATCATTTCATGATGAATCAAAACATAGGAAACAGCAATGATCCAGAATCGCCAAGCACTATCATATTCGGTATGGTACATACTCGAATACTATCAAGTATTGTGGCGACCAGTGAAATTCGTATATTCCATATGGGTCCAGGGTGAATCATTCGTGTAGGCCACGTCTATCGCATTTTGATGGACCGTAGGCTCAGCGAGTCCAACCATTGGTGGCCACAGTGATCCAAAATCAATACGTGGGGAACCAATATCCAATGGTATTGATTCCAATATCCAAAATCCATCAATAATGTTGGATCCAATATCCAACTAGGACTCTATAACCATAATCTTAGTATATCTTAGTATATCCTAGTATATCTTAGTATATCTTAGTATATCCATCACTCGATATATCTATAACCACAATCTTAGTATATCTGAATTCTGACCATGGGCTGTAGAAAAATAATCACTGCTGGTCTCTTCACTCATGCGATGGTTGATAGTGACGCGAAGGTTCCATTTGTTACCAGGGTAGAAACATGGTGAGATCAAATTTGGACCCCGGCCTCCAACAATCAAGATGTTCAAGTAGCAGTCACCCCAGGAGTTTTTTTGTCACCCCAGTCATTTACCTCCAAGGTCCAACCAAGCAGGTCCAGCGGATAGCTCTTTCATGCATTGGGGTCAGGGTCCCATGGTTGGCGAATCACCCAATTTCTTCAAACTTGGATGGTATGTGGTAACAGCATCCTCTTGATTTCGTATGTAGTTGCCCTTAACCATTAATATCAGCCATAAATCAACCATTGTTAAGCATCACCTAAGCATCAATCAGTCATGATATCAATTGTTGTTTACCATGCTTAATCGTTAGCCACTGCCACCATTAGACAACCACTAACCGACCAGCTGTCAGGATGACAACTGTGATCAGTGGGAGCAGCTCACAATTGTTGCACTGCAACCGCACTTATAACAACTGGCTGTTTATAACATGTTAGTGACTGTGTAACAATTGCAGCTCATCGCTATGAACACAAGCTATTGCAACTCATCCCTACAATCAGGCTATAAGCAACTCACTTGAGCCATCACGAGCAACTAGAAAACAACTCACTGCGGCAATAGCATCAAAGTGTTGCTATGCTTGGCCCAAGGAGAGCACATTGCAGGCTTCAGGCACCCCATGTTCTAGACAAACCAATCTTGCTGTTGCTTATTGTCATTGGTTGTCAGCCCCTGGAACCACGATCAGCCATTGTTATTACCACGAAGCATCAGCAACAATTCACCACTATTCTGTGACAATCACCATATCACTGCAGAAGATCCCCAGAGAACACCACATGGCAGTGGGTCCAAACCCTGTACCCCTGGTTCCCCTATCAATAACCATTGTTTCCCTATCATTATTGGTTATTGTGCCCCATTATTGGTTGGTTAACTGCTTGACCCAGCTCGCCACATCACTAACCATGGCTGAACCATCCCAGGAAGCCGACCAGGCCTGCCATCTGACGTTCCTGTCAAAGTCACCTCCTGGACGAGAAAACCAGCCCGGTGGCAGGTTGGTCTTCCTGGCGCAGGGGTCTGACCACGAAATGGGGAGGAAATGGCATGCCCAAAATGGAGGGCATTGCTTTTTTCAGCGGCAGCAGTCGGCAAATTAACCACTAAAGTGGGCAATTGCCCTATGATTTTGTCGGTTATTATCGGCAATTAGTTCATCAGTTGCAGTAATTACTTATGTCAGTTAATGATCAACTAATCATTTTGCAATAATCGTAATCATTTAACTAGTTAATCATAATTTTTTGGTGGTTTTTATTGGCCCATTGTAGATCGTCAATGACCCAGCTCATATGGTTCTATCCTCCCTCGGCAACCTTGAGAAAAGGTCCCGCGGAATGGATCCTTTGCAAATGATTGCTCTTGATCATGCAATTACATGCAAGATTCCGATCATTAAATTGCAAAAATATAATATCTGTATGCTAATCAATTGCAACTTATGATAATTGCAACTATTGCAATTGTGAGTTGCAAATTTCATGATTGCGAGTTGCAACTCACTCATTCTACCTTGCAATTAGCCGGCAAGCCTTGGTCGTACAACTAGTTGACCAACCATGACACATGATGCTGACGATTCACAGCGGTCCAAGCAAACACATGATTGTCAGTGCCTTACAGTGGCAAATAATGCCTACTTTGGTTAGCATTCATCAGTAGTGTCGCTGATCTAACATGATTCATGACGAGTACGGCTTCATGATAGTTTGTTCTTATTCATTGATGATTCAGAATGGCTAAAGGTAAAAAAAGGAACGGTGGTAATGACGTAAATGATGATCAATCATGGCTCATGATGGGGACTTGATCACCCCACCCAGAGCGGCAAACTTGACCATGATGCTTCATGCACAAGTGTAAGCTGAAGCTTGTAAGAAATCAGGGACTATTGGATACACACTTTTACCCCCCCTCTTGTTGGTGATCCTCAATGGTTGCTGTATCATAACCCGCTGTAGCAACCGCGATCAATCCGTATCAACCATCAAAAACATGTAAACCGCTATTCGCCAGGATCTATCATCCTGAATCACCATGAAGCACTGCTGACCAGGCGCTTTGTCAACTGAATCTCTTCCCTTATGAAGAATTACTGTAGCGACATGGCTGTGGGTCAGTTCACCCTTAGTCCCCCTCGTTCCCCTACTATTAACCAGGTTTTTTTTCCCTATAAAAATGGTTGGTTGTTATCCCCCATAAAATTGGTTGGTTAACTGCTTAACCGCCACATCTCATTCTCCGTTGTCGACCGCCACCGATTTCCCATGGAATTTCTCGCCTGGTCGACTTCGATGGATCCCAGGACCAGCCGCCAATCTGTGGCAGGTCGCCCCCGGTGGTTCAATGGTGATGGATACTTGACAACGTTTTTTCATGGTTAGTCACGATGGGTAGTCATGATTAATGGTGGTTAGTCATGGTTAGCCATGGTTAGTTCATGATGGTTAGTCACCATAAATGGTGAAAACAATGGTGAGTTATGATTAGTCAAGGTTAGTCATGATTGGTCATGGTTAGTCATGATGGATAACAATAGTTAAGCAGAACAACATTCAGCAATGGTTAGTCAAGGGGAGTCATTCAACATTGTTTACAATGGTTAGCTACCATTCGCTAATGGAGAAGTTATGGTTCGCAATGGTTCGTTAACGCTTCATCATGCTTCATATGGGAGACTTAATGCTTAAGATTACACTGTCGATCATCGCTACCTAACGGCTACAGGGAACAGTGGTTAATGGTGATTCATGATGCTCAGAAAGTGATTAAACGGTTTTTCCTTGGCTAAAGTTGCCTGAGCACAAGAAGTCTGGGGATAGAACAAGAGCTCCGGTGCAGATGATTACGGGGCTCACCATTTTGCGGGACCATCTCCCCAGGCACCAAAGGGTCAAGCATCATTCGCCTTGTGACCCCTCAACAGTGGACTGGCCGTGAGGTTCATTGTGTTGTCGTTAGCGTTGAGGATGCGCAAATGGTCACTGATGATTCAGGATGGTCACTGATGGGTAATGATGCTCAAACAGTATATCGATCTACCGTAGAAGCTTACCAACTATAGGAATAATTATTTTATTGCCATTGAAGGGTTGAAGACAATCTCTTCATGAGTAATAATCACCATTTTCAATCGAAGCCCATTTTCAATCTAGGCCGGTTGGGTCTGCTGGTAATTTTCTACCAGAGATCGGCGCTTTTAGAGGCCACAACGAAATAAACCCATCCAGACGAGGTTTGGGAACTCGGTGTTTCAGCAGAGCTGGTCAGCGTTAGAATTAATTAATCACTAGAATTGCCATCCAACATGCTGAACAAATGGGGTGGCTGGGACACGTTGCTTGTTGTTCCTGATTTGTCGTTCTAGACTTATGGTTGGCTTGACCTGCAGCAATCAGTAGCTCGGCATCAATGGATAACTTCCGAAAGCATCAACGTACGACCGAGATAGGCAACAATCTGTCACCTAATTTGTGCTTGCCTCACATGGCTGGCCATATCTTTTTGCCGAAATCATAAATTGTTGGTTTCAACCAGTGGTTTGGCCACACGAGTTGATGAAAAACATAGCGACATCAAAAATGCTGGTTGCATGTAAGAAACGACGAACAAATGAGTTGATAGTTCTTATCAACATAAACGACTCATTGTAACCCTCAATCACTCATAACTACAGTACTTAAAACATGGAACCCCCCAAGCAACATGGCACTTGCCCGTGCTGCCCAGCAACGTGACTGTTGTCCCTTGGCTCGTACATCTTGCCCATTTTCTTGTAGTACCTGCGTGGTAATTCAGCATGATGTGGGTTTGTCCATCACAAATGGTGGTACCTACTGACCATCAATCACCATTACTAGTGGGAAACCACCGGGTTTGTGAGCACACCATGGCTTTGGACAAAGCTGTGTGAACAAAATCCAGCAGTCTGCAGGTTTGCAGGAGCCTCACGGTAGTTCAGAAGCCAAAACACCACTCGTCGGAATAGCAGGGATCGGGACACCGAAATCTAGGGATGGAAGGGTGACACTTTGGCAAATATATACTTCCTCCATACTAGCATTTTCCACAGAAATGGCCGCGAACTCTCTTGATATTTGCACCTTACGACTATGACTTCTCGGCTTCTGGTAAAATCTCTCATGTTCATTCCATTTCATTCCTGGTTGATCATGGTTCAACAGGGCACCATAGAGGTTATCAACAACCACTCGCAGCTCGAGCAGCAGGTTTCTGTGGAAGCCAAAGTTGGGTGGCTGGATGACTTGATCCACTCGAGTCCCAGCAGCCAAAATATGAGCAGTTGAATGGTTGGTTTGCTATGGTGGACTCCTACGCACCTTAAACCAGGAGTTGCCGCGGAAGAGCTACATCTTTGGGGTGCACTCATAAAAATGGAACTATTGGTCCTAGTGATTCATGTGAGACCACGCTCCGCAAGCTGTTGCTTTTGGAACTGGGCAGCAATTCCCATTCTCGCATGTACATGGTTGGTCCGTGATGGACGCTCATAGCTGCTGGTTGGTTAAAAACCAGCCCAAAAACATTGATGAAGCAAGCAATCATCCCAAAGCCGGAAAAAAAACAGAAACCAGTTCAAAAACACCAGCCAAATAAGCCTAGCTAAGCCCCGAGGATAACCAAAGCCAGGTTGTTCTCCATGCCAAGCGGCACCCTAGCAACGGCCGTTGGCACCATGGCTGCAGCTGTCTCGGGCACCTCTTCTCGAAGCCGATCTCCCGTGGGTATCGGTCCGCCTTTTGTCCCATGGGCCAACTGCCCCAGCCTCGCAGGGAACGAAGTCGTGGCCAGCAGCCGACAATCGTAATTCATCAGTGGTTCTCAAATGCAGGGTTTATAGTGGTTTATAAAGGTTATGACCGTAGGTTTTAAGCATAAGGGGTTGACTTCCATAGGTTTATAGTGGTTAAATTCCATCCATAGTTTTATTGTGGTCAATAATGAAGGTAGTTAATAGGGGTTCTAACCAGGGTTGGTATTGGTGAGTGGTACATTGTGGAGATACCACCCACAGTGTCCATGACTACCAATTTCTTGTACGAATTATATAGATTTGTGATGTAAACGTGTAAGATCGACTACTAATCATGGCTAGTCATTGTAGGCGGGCGATTATTTGCTCCATCATCACTTATCATGGGTTCGTTGGCTGATTGCTGGGTAATTTGATCATCTTCTCAGCTCGCAACGATGCCACAATGCCACGATGCCAGGGATCGTTCTGAGCTGTTGATCCCAATCACCAGCAGGTCCTGCCCTTCAACATACTGAACCATGTTGAAGCATCACTGACCATCATTAATCTGGTTGAAGCATCATGAACCATGTTTGCCCACCCCCAAGCATGCTTAACTATGCTTAACCATGATGAACCATCACCATGATCATCATGAAGCATCACTCCGAGACCCCAGTCCTGTCTGAGCTGGATGGTGGGATTGAGACCATGGCCATGCCCATGGTTCGGCCAATTTTTCGATCAGCAGCGCCGTTGTTACTGCTAAGGGGGTTTCTCAAGCCATCGAGAGCCCCAAAGCTATGGCTGGTTTATTTCTATAAATCATTAAAAAGGGATGATTACGGGGTGTTTTCCTATTTTGAGAAACCACCCTATGAATATCGACAATCATTCACCACTGTCAACTATATTCTTAACAAATGCCATCGACAATCAATCAACTTTCACCATTGCCGGCCATCATTCCCCCTTGTTGTGATACCCTATTTCATCATTATAAATCAAATCATATTTCTTCAATATGAATTATTTTTTCAACCGCTGTGAAACGTGGTGATCATTATCAACCCTGATTCAGCTTTCTTACCTGTTAAACATCACTAAAGTATATTCATTGACGAGATGGCTGACAATGATAGAGACATTTAGTTGCCAACCATGATCTTTGTCCATGTTGTCAATCATGATCAGGCCACCATCCATCGTTGTGAACCTAGCCAGCCATCATCAAACCATCGGGTCATTCGTCAATTCTGGGCTTGAAAATGGCAACACCACTACTGGCCATCATCAACCACTGTCATCATTAACAACTGTTTTGCCACTATTGCCACTAACTAAGCATCATCGACCATTCTCATTGTCAACCACTATCGGCCAGTATTTGCCATCAACTAGCTACGATTACTTGCCATTAAAGAACCATCACCACTTGCTAGCCATTTGCCAATGGCTCATCATCAATCCATCATCAAAATATCGTTCTTAATAATATCCAACCATCATCAAGCAGCGCCAAACCTTACCAATCCAACTTTAATAAACATCAAACCATAGTGCTGTATAATAGATATAATAGTGAATAGTGATACTAGTTACTTTGTTTTTTGTGATTAATATACTAGTTTTTATTGAATCAACTGATGAGTGGTAACGCATCATTAAATCAATCCAACTAGTTTGGATAGTCCACCATCAATAATTGATAATCCGTCTTTAATAGTGATTACTAAATCAACGACCGGTGGATTATCCAAAGCATAGTCTTGAATCGAAATTCTACGAGCTCTGTGCTCTCGCTGCTGCGCCTCCAATGTCGTACCACTCTGAGCGAGCCATTTCCAGGTCCTATGTTCAAGAAATGTCACGGGTGATGTGACCTGGGTCGATAAATGGTGGTTTCTCAAGTCATAGGGATCCGCCCCAAAATGGATGGTTTATTTCTATAAATGATTAAACAAGGATGATTTGGGGGGTTCCCTATTTTCAGAAACACCCATATGGCTATGGGTTGCAACCAACCAGCCAAGAAATGGGTAGAAGAATATCCCAACAAATGTTTGTCTGGTAATGTACTGGGTGAGAACAAGCAAGGGTAGTGGGTTTTGAGCCACAGTCAGATGTAGTGGTTAGTGAGGAGTTGATGATGGGTTGATGATAGGCGAAATGTCTGAATTGGAATGATAACGAAAAATGCTAAGATCATAGTCGTTTGGGGTAATCATTGTCATTGCTTAAGTTCTAGCACAAATGATTGCCGTGAGCCAATCATATCAACATCATGACTGGTCAAGGGTTAACGCCGGCCGATGGTTCATATTCCCGACGGTTTTAGACGGGGTGTGAGTGGTTCGCGACAACGGACCAGTGGGACCTGACAGGGTATGGATATCAGTTCATCCAAGCTTTGTCTGTATGAATCAGCACCAAATCATTGGAGATCTAGCCTTTCATACACTCCCGTATGTTTGATGGTAAACCGCGAGCTACCTATGTTTAAGCTGTTGATTGAACCTAGAATTCATATGGATCCACCAATGATTCTTGCTGGCAAGTTAAGAAATTCATCAACAGCATTACTTATTAAAGCCACTCAAGGGACTGAAATGCGCAGCAAATCATGGCACAAACCCTTATAATGGTAGGTTGTAACCCCTGCAACTATGGTTAGTAACCAAATACTAAATGGGGATGCACATTAGAAAGTATGGTTGATTGGTTTGTAACTATGGTTTATTAGTAACTATGGTTAGTAGCGATCCAAGTATGTTGATTGCACAGCAGAAAGCGCGGTGCTAAGGGCCGTGTTCTGATGTCCTCCTCCTTCCTCGCTTCAGCCAAGGTTGGACGCTCCTTGGTGGAGCGCGATGGGAGGTACTGGTTGGGATGTCCATAAATGGTTGATGGTAAAAATTGCTTAATGATGGTTGATGGTTGTTGCTTAATTAATGATGGTTGATGGTTGATGATGGCTAATTAATTGATGACTACAGCAATAAATGGTTGTTGATGGCTCCTGAAATGGAGGGTTTCAACCCTGTCTCTTGGAGAGATGCGGATCACCATAGTTCCAGGGGTTAGTCCACCAACCTGAAAAGGTCCTTTTCTCAGTTGCTTTCCCGGATCCAAAGGGTATCAACCATTCGCAGGCATCACAAACCAATCGGAAGCTCCATTCTTGACCACTATCAACGGCTCTGAGCCATAATTAACCATTTTTTTTGGCATTGCTATGTAACCATTACTTTAGCCATTGCTATATAACCCTTGCTTAACCATCATTAGCCATTGGCATTCCTATACCGCCATTCCTAGCCATTCGCCACTTTCATTAACTACCCAATCCCAGCCATTTGGTAGTTTCTCAAATCATAGGGGTACCCCCCAATCATCACTAGGAATCATTGGTAGTAATATGATAGCCACTTTTACGGGGTCCTCTGTGACTTAAGAAACCACAATATTGGTCTTATTGCTGGTCATCTTCCCTATTATCAACCAGCATGATCCCTATAAAACCATATAAACCATAATTGCGGCCATCGTTTCCATATAAAACCCCAATATGATCTCTTTTACCCCCCAAGTTTGAAGAACCGAGGTTTATGACCCACCATTTTTATAACCCCCCAATATGATCTCTATAACACCCACATTGGGTCTTTTGAAAAACCCACCAGGACGGTTTAATAAAACCCACATTGGGGCTTAAGCCATTAAAACCGTCCTGGTCTTCTATTGAAACCATAAACCCCCAATTTTTAAGAACCACCCATTCGGTGGTTTCTTGAAATAGGGATATCCCAAAAATGGTGGGTTTATTACTAATAATGATTAATATTGGATGATTTCGGGGTACCCCCATTTTGAGAAACCACCATAAAGATCTGATTGTTGCTCATTATCCCTTATAATTAACCATCATTATCCAATTATCCCTTATAATGACAAGAAAACATGTTTCCAACCACCAATCAGATTTGGACCCACCATTTGGAGCCGGTCTTCGTTGCTGGCCCCTCTCTGAGCTCAGAAACCGGGAAGTCCTTAGACAAAGGTTCTGCGGGTGGAGCGTCCTGGCGCAGCCAGGTTCATCGCAGCAATGGGCTGAGTTTGGATGGTTAATTAATGTGGTGATTAAATTGTGGTTGATGGTTGGTTGATGGTTGGTTGATGGCTGGTTGGTTGATGGTTGGTTGATGGTTGGTTGGTTGATGGTGGTTAAGCATCAAAATGGTGATTAACCATCAAAATGGTTGATTCATGGTGGTTGATGGTTGATGACAGTGATCGATAAGGGCGAACAATGATGGTTGATTAATGGCTGATTACTGGTGGTTGATGCTTGATGATAAATGTGAATGGTAAATGATGATGGTTGATTAGTGGTGGTCGTTTCATGGTTAACCGCCATGAATGGAACCAACCTATGAATCATTTGTATCATTTGTTTAACCAGTGTGAAATGCATCAATGCGATTGTGCTCCCGGTGAAATGATAATGCTTGGCTCGTGCCTGGCAGAGAGATGGATCAAAAAAAAAAATGGGATGCATCAAAAAAAAAATTGACGAGGAAGGATCAAAAAAAAAATTGGGAAGGATCAAAAAAAAAATTGGGAAGGATCAAAAAAAAAATTGGGAAGGATCAAAAAAAAAATTGGGAAGGATCAAAAAAAAAATTGGGAAGGATCAAAAAAAAAATTGAGAGTTCAAAATGCAGGGAAACAGTGGCGTTTCGAGAAGCGAAGGCTATCAAAAAAAAAAATGGCAAGGATCAAAAAAAAAATTGACCAGGATCAAACATTTGCATGCTATTTGCAGCATTTTGGAGCTAGGACCTCTCATTTTGCATGCTACTTGCAGCATTTTGGAGCTAGGACCTCTCATTTTGTATGCTATTTGCTGCATTTTAGAGCTAGGACCTTTCATTTTGCATGCTATTTGCAGC
>VSDK01022083.1:46134-83634 GCA_009767595.1 Symbiodinium kawagutii
CTTGCTTCCTTCCTTCCTTGCTTCCTTCCTTTCTTTCTTCCTTGCTTTCTTCCTTCCTTGCTTGCTTGCTTCCTTGCTTCCTTGCTTCCTTGCTTGCTTGCTTCCTTCCTTCCTTGCTTCCTTCCTTCCTTCCTTCCTTGCTTGCTTCCTTCCTTGCTTCCTTCCTTCCTTGCTTCCTTGCTTCTTTGCTTGCTTCTTTGCTTGCTTCCTTGCTTCCTGGCTTCCTTGCTTCCTTGCTTTCTTGCTTCCTTCCTTCCTTCCTTGCTTCCTTCCTTCCTTGCTTCTTTCCTTCCTTCCTTCCTTGCTTCTTTGCTTCCTTTCTTCCTTGCTTCCTGGCTGCAATTTCTTTTTTGATGCATCCCAATTTTTTTTTTGATGCATCCCAATTTTTTTTTTGATGCATCCCAATTTTTTTTTTGATCCCTCTCCCTGCCTGGCACGAGCAGCATGAACCTACGAGGTAGCTGATTCCTGGCATTGCCATCATTGCTACCAGGACCAAGTTCTATCCCTGGAGCTGGGAGGCAAAGGCCAACCGAGTTTGATTGAAACGCTGGGGGTAGCCTCTGTGGACTCATATCAGCCAGTCACCTCCACTATATCCAATACATGATATGGTTCTTAACAACTTGAGGCCTGGAGCAAAGCTAGAAAAATAATGAGAGGATGGCGCTGAAGAGCAACGAATGAATGCGAGGATCAGAGATTGCTTGCGACGCAGCGGACTGCGGAAATCCCTCTCTATGAAAAATATTTCAGTTTTCGCCGGTTTTCTGTCACAATCCTTGCCTTTAGCAACCGTCAGGGAGATATATGGCTGTGGGTACCCTGGCTGTTCACATCCCATGAACTGTGGCTATTGGGATGTTCATCTACCAATTGGTTGGTCAATAAGCTGACCCCGCTTCGAGTTGGGAACTGAAGCCATGGCCGGTTAAGGGGGTAGTTACCGAGCTTTTCATCCAATTTACCATGGCTACATCCCAGTTCTAAAGCTCCAACTAGGGGCTAGTTCACCACTTAAGCTTCACCTTGCCACAGCTTCACTGTCAGCTTGCCCTGGCCGACGGGAGTACCTGCTCCTCTTGCCGCATGGCTGCGAGTTCCTTTTCCTTCAAGAAGGTTTTGGCCAGTGCCTGGGCAATCGCAGTCACATCTCACTGCAGCAGTTGGGTAAGTGGGCCGTGGTCTGCTGGAACATGTTCTTTTTTGAGGCCAAAGCATGGTTGATCGCATGCTGGTTGGCTCGTTGGAATATGATCACTCACATGATGCCAGAATCCTTGCCGAAGAATACCGCAATACATCTCTATACCACTATCATGTTACCAATAGAATATCCCATGGTATCATCATGCAAGAATACCACTACCTTAGAACAGAAGACCTACCGCTTCATAGTGTACGTTGCAGCTGGCTCCGCGAAGGGACGGCGATCAAACCAACCACGTACACCTTGAGATCGCGATCGCTCAATGGTAAAATCATAGCAATGATCATATGGTACAATATGATAATCATCATTGCACTTTACAAACATTCCATGTTTCAGAACATCAAAACAATGCAATGATACACAAAAAATCCAGTACAAACAAAAGTCTTGTTGCTGAGCCGATTCCCTTCATGACTATTCCAGTTTGCAAAGTTCAATGGGACAACCTAGTCGCTACCTTGTACCCATGGCTGGGTAGTGGTCACACAAACAATGGTTGGTTATTCTGTATTGCTTTTTCTGTCAGGATATTCCCATTCCACCATGTTGTACCCGACTGAGCAATGGCGACAGCTGATGTATTGCTGACCTGGTAGGCGGCTCACGTTCTGCCTAAATATCTGGCTAATTGCTAGGATATTCCAGTAAGTACTTAGCTCTGGGTCAAAATCATGTACCCTAAAAATAGCTAGTTAACCCAGCTAGTTACTAGCCCTACGTTTTCATTAGCTAGTTTACTAGCTATACAGCTTTACCATATTCACTACCCCTAGTGAATATCCAGGGAATGAATCAAATTGCCAAGCCTACAGACGAGTATTCTGGCTGCCTGGTTGGATCATGGAGGATGATCAACAATTGGATCTTCATCGCCACTTTCCCATCAATAAATGGTGTAGGTCGTGGTCAAAATAGTTCCAAGTAACACCCTATAACAACTATGGATTGATGGTCACATTTGAAATGTCGGAGCGCCCAGTCCTCATCGATCACTGGCTTGACTGACGGGAATTTCCATAAGAAAACATGGTTTTACCAGCAAACATGGCTGGATTTCCCGCAAATATTTTCTGTTTCTGGGCAGAGGTCCTGCCCAGAATGGGAGATCCCAATCAATGAACGATGACAACCATCGGCCATTGAAGGTCAACTAAACAATGGTTTATTGCTACGAAGGTGCCCATGCAGTTTTATTCTTGTCACCAATACTTATACTGTTATTGTTACAGTCAATTATTTTGGTAGCATACGGTCATTACTCATGTTCTTCATGATAGCAACAGTTTCTATTCATCAGTGCTCATGATCGAAACAAAATCAGCAGCCGACTCCAATCATAGACATTGCTCCAATCACCAATCGAGCCTTGTTCGGAGACCCTCTTGGATACGGATCTCATTTGCCAGGTTACCATCTTGTACTGCCATTCGTACTTGGCTCCGGCCGAAGGTTTCTTTCGTCGGAATTTCTGGCAGCGCGATGGGGCTGGTTCCGATGATGAGGAACATGATGATGTTGATGACGACAATGATGATGATGTCTGATGACAAGAGTGACAATTCCTGATTACCAACCAAATTGGTGATAGCCAGCTGCTCAGCAGGGAAATTTGCTGGTTGCTGGCTGCAAATGGGAATAATTCTTGATATTTCGCATGCACACACACATGATGTGTTTGTTCGGTTCGATCGATATCTATCTTGATAGTAATAAGTTTTGGAAGAGATGCCAGTATATCATCCAATAGATGTCACTCTCCTCAAGCGGGAACCCTCCAGGCAATGCGTCCCTGGGCCTTTCATGATCCCTTGCCTTTGCCTTCAGTGGTTGCTGTATCCTCCGAGTTCCAAAAACATCCATGGAATATTTGTGTGGAGGTGCTCCCCAAGAACCAGGCAGCCGGGAATGATGAGTCGCAAAGGTTGTACATCCGTTACAGTTTGAAGGCCAAAGTTCGGGTCTTGTGTATGGGCTTCGAGCCTTTGGCGAATGAAAATATGCCGTGCCAATCGCATTGTTAATGAAGAACCATCAACTCACCACCATCAACCACCATCAACCATCATCAACCATCATCAACCATCATCAACCATCATCAACCGATCATGAAACATCATCAACCAACTCACAACAGAAGAACTGCTTCCCACTGTGACGGCATCTGTCGGCCTCCAAGCGGTGGTGCAGCATCATCTTCTTCCTCGGAGTCACGGCGAAATCATGAACCCACGCTACAAACAGCCATGAACAAATAGCATAAGCTACAATACTTGACAGAAATGGCATGTTTAATAATAGAGTCAATGATGGGTAAATATTGGTGTAATGATGGATTTGGAGAGCTGGGTCATTGCCAATCATCAAAAAAAGTGTATTATTTGACCCCCCCACAGCTACCTTGAACCACCAGGCAATCAACAAGCAATCAGAACCCATATGTTTCAAGACTTGCAAAGCATTCGCAACAAGGAAATTCAAAAGCGATGAGCCACTGTAGAGCCCACAATAATCAATCATGTGAGTTGGCATGAATCACTAAACCACTGGTGACTAATTGTTTTCCTTGATATTTTTACTTTTTGTGCCAATTTCAGCATGTTTCCCCAGAATTCGGTGATGACAACCTTGAAATACCATTGGTGCTACACATTGATACCAATTCAGAGGGCAAAAGTAACAGTGCTGAAAGGAACAAATGGCTTGGCAAAATATCCAGAAAACCATTGAAAGGCCATGATCATTCACTCGAGTGTCAATTAATCAGCATTCATTAGTAGTCTTGAGCATCATCAATCCCTGAATGACAACCTTGGTCGTTAGCAACGCTGAGAATAACATCATCATATCAACTGCCGTCAGAAGACATCACAAAAATCAGCTACTGCTAAAAACCAGACATCGACACCAATGCCATGGGTAGCTATGCGAACAGCAGACTATTGATTGAATAAACATATCAACCAGCTTGTAGACCATCATGGGCGGTTGTGATTTTACCAGCTCTTAAACCATCATTCACCAAGCATTCACCACTATGAAACATTCATCACCCCTTCACCATTACTAGATATCACTACCAACCATTCACCACTATGAGCCAAAGATTCGCCAACCAGTCACCAACCAGTCACCAACCATCCATTCATCACCCAACCGTTCACCCAGCAACTTCCATGGCCGTTTTTCGGCGTCACGGCCCTCACCACTTCGATCCGAGCGACGACTCCGCGATGACGTCGTGCAGCTCGTCGTCGTTCATCCCGCGGATCTCCTTACGAAACTTGGCCTCGGGACGTCGTGACCGGTCGCGGCTCCACGGTGAGGGTCAGTCCACTTCCCACGGGTTCACGGAGCCCTACCAGGTTTATGGTTGGTTGAATGGTTGGTTGATGATGACTAGTTGATGAATGGTTGGTTGATAAATGTGAGTAGGCAACCATTGAAGCTGCTAAAAGAATTGGATGGTTGGATGGTTCCGTTGATTTGTTGGTTGGTTAGTTGGTTGGTTCTCAAACATGAAGATTCCCAACCCATCATGGTCAGAAGTTGGTCACCGAGTTCATGGGGTCCAGGAGATTCCCTGCATGGTACCCAGTTGTTGAGCAGCTATGAGCGGATTGCTACAAAGAAGCACTTATATTAACTGTAAGTATAGACATGGATAATATGGTTGAGAAGAGGAGTAATGATGGGTAAATGAGATAGATGTATATAGATGGACATTAGCAACTATAGGGTCAGGAAGGATGGTCATTTTGCTTGTTTGAATCATCAATGAGAAGGTGCGAATGATGGGTAAATGGTGGGGTGTCATGGCTATGTGTCATGGCACCACCCAACACATAGCCATGAATGGATGAACCCAACAGCTTGACTGGTCGTGGGATGTGAACAGCCGCAGGTACAGAGCATTAAGCCAAAGCCATGCGGGGGCAGAAATGATGGACAGCAATGGGGATGGTTTCATTCTTATCATTTTAAGTAAGGGACAATATTAGACAGTGGTCCATCATTTCTATCATTCCCTAGATCACCATATTTCACAAATACTCATTCCTTAAGCATTTAAAAAACAATGGTTCCTTGCAATAACTATGGTGATTCTTATTCTCATTCCCTATAGTCATCGTTGACAATGGTTAGTCGCCATTTGGTGAATCATTCCCTAGTCATGATTAAAGTCATTCCCCGCGATAGGTGTTGCTAATCATTCCTAATGATGATTGTATTAGCGATGGGTAACCATTTGCTTGGTCATTGCCTTATTCAGCTGAGACGATTCTTATTAACCATGGGTGATCAACCAGCAAAAAAGGTCAGCTTCATCATGCTTGGTCACCATCCCAAGCCGCTCAGCCGAAATGGTGAACACTACTACCATCGCCAACGCAAGTACAACCATCCTGCAGTAGATAGAATATCCTCCACGATCAAGGTACACAACATTTACGTATTGGGGATGGTCCAATATGTGATCCTATCTAAATGGCTACATCTACATGATCACTTTTGGATTTGGATGCGAATATAAACCATTATCAAACATCATTGACCACCATTTTACCATCACTTTGCCAAGTGCACACGATTATTCTACACATGCTTAGTTGATACCAAACAATAATCATATCTATCTTACCACGTAACAACGACTGTCACTATGAACCACGCATGAGAAACCATCACTGAGCATTCTTACTCATAATGCAGTGAGTCCATCATAAACCTAATTCACCAGCAAGTAACCATCATGTACCCTGTTGCGAACTGACATGGCAACCGAAAATCCACAATTTCATCAGGAAAATCCTGGGAAATCATCCATTTATGGTGGATTTTCTAGCCAGCCATGTTAGTGTACCATCATGTAACTTCTGCTACCACTGTCAACCACGGCTTCCCAAGTTGGCGCTGGGAGCCCCAAACATGTGCAAAGCCGCCATGTGACACCGCTCGGTCGACGGAGACCACTCGGCCCTCACCAATGGGGAGGTAGTTGCGATAAGGCAGGGAACTATACATATGGTGATTAATAGTGATTATGGTGATAACTATACACTAGGGTATGATTACCATGTAGTGATTATGGTTGATTAATAATATTGCTAACAGGAATCACTAGGATAATCATGATGCTATCATCACTATACATAATCCACTGTAATAGGAATAGGGTGATTATCTATGGCCCTATCAACTGCTATAGTCAAACACTATGCAGAGGAACCCAAGTAATTGAGCACGATGGTTAACTATCATAGTGATTATTAGGCATATCTCTTCTCATACACTGTACACAGTTGACCAGGGTATGATCACCATGTATAGTGATTGTCGCTCATTGGAGTGATTCAAAGGGTATTCCCTAATTTCATAGGCAGGATCACGATACATTGGGTACAATCACTCTCATTATCGCTAGGACATGACCCCAAAAATATTGATTGCTACTAACAGGGTAAAATCACTGCAAAGGAAGCCATGATCAGGGTATGATCACGTTGAGTGTTGATGACTAACTTTTTTTAGTCGATTTGTGATGCTTAATGGTCAGTAGGGGATCACTTAAGCTGATGGCTCATGCTCGCAACCAAGTGATGCCCGCCAGTTTTAGTTTGGTTAAGATTGGCCAGTGAGGAAATAGATCATAAGTGGCAGTTATCCTAGTGAACTAACTTAAACTGACTTATATGAGTCAACTGGGGGTCATCGCGAACCATGAAACCATAGTCATTGGACCTCATTTGCGATGTTGATTGTGTTGATTCGATGGTGGCCAAGGCGATGGCTCACCAACCCAGCGAACCGCTGAAGGAGGCCTGACGCAAGGAGCCCGCCACAAAGGCCGCCTGGAGGTCAGTCGTGGTACGTGGGTTTAAGGGTTGAAGCAGGTGGTGGTGGTGGTGGTGGATGTGGTCCTTGGTTCATGATTCACTCATGGCATCACTTCATGTTTCATAGCGAAGATAATTCCAATTGCACAAAACTGATTGGAGCATCATTGGAGATGGTTGAAAAACACTTCATATGGATGGTTTGCTGTAAGTACTACTATCAGCTATGCATACTAAAGCACCGTCGCTCGTGTTGATATGGCCATGGGTCAAAACCCTATACCCCTAGTTCCCCATCATTAAGCATTGTTTTCCTTATGATTGTTGGTGATTATCCCCCATTGGTTGGTGAGTTAATATTGACCCATAGCAATATTGTTTAATCTTCATGGTTGATATCATCATGATGAGCACGTTAGCGGCAGAGTAGATGGTGGATAGGGCGTGAATAGCAAGCGTGATAGCAGCAATCCAAACACACTCAATCGGCTTTAACCATCTGCCATCCATCATTACCAAGTCATCCTAGTAAACATAATCCATTATCTATATCATTATGTACATTGTCAGTACTGTATTATTTTCATCATTAAATGATCCATCATCTATACATCACAATCATCCTTATCATCATTTCTCAATTCATCCGTTGTCATCTGGTTGGTAAGCCATCCCCAAAAAGTTCGTCAAGGCGTCTAACTTCCAGGTGGCTGCCTGAAACCACAACCAAAAGTCAGTCATCGTCGTCGGTCTCGAAAGGTAGTGCCACAGTCAGTGCCACACCACCACAACGAACCGGCAGATTGAGTTTGTCCAATGCTGAAGGGTTAGTCGATCAACGATCGTTAAAGTAATCATTGAACATGGGAGATATTCTAGTCTATCTATTCATAAACACCAACTATTCTATCTACTCAAGGGGGATTGACAAACCAAATAGAAATCATGGAACTTATCATCGAATCGTCTACTCCAGGACTTTCCACCAGGGTTATGCATTCATCCACCATCCTTAACCGAAATCGGCCGCGCCTTTGCAAAGTGCCCAGCCAGAAGAAGCCTTGATGGCAGTCACAACCGTGGAAGGCCACCGCCCAACGTGTCTTGTGGCTAGTGATGGTTCATGATGATGGCGAATCTCTTGGTGATTCAAAGAACCTGTAGATAATACAAAGCAGCTGATAAGTCGTGGTTAGCCATGATCAGTGATAGTTGTGAACAATGATGAGGTTGAGGGAGACCAGTAGTGAATGATTACCATTGTCCGTATGATTGATAGTAGTTGATAAGCTGATCAAGAAGCTGGTCAATCATTTCAAAGAGATCTCAGCAATGGTTCATGATGGGTACATGCCAATGGTGGTTATGCGACACTTTATTGGTGCCAATAACAGTCAATGATGTTTGGCAATCTTTTTTGTGCGGAGTGGATCATAGAACGGAAAAATACCTGCAATATCTAACTTATTCTGGCTGGTGATTTTTGGTTGTTCTCCATTGTCCCCTATAATAACCATATACTGACAATTGTTAACTCTAAGTGATGGTTGCCCTAGTCATAAAGCAACAGCTAATAATCCAACATCTAACGCATCCAACAACTATCTCGACCTGCCCACTGATGTTAGGCTGAGAACCACTATCCTAGTGATATTTGAACGGTTGGTTTCCCTATCCTAACCTACTAGCTGCCCATGTAGATTAGGTTCACCAAGAGTTACCTCCAACGGGTAGATGCTCTAATACCAATGGGGTTGTCCGTAGCCCTGGTACCCCCAAAGTCACTGCGGGGCAGCGAACTGAATGGCTGGATGGTGATTGTGGATACCACCATGGCGAAGTGGACAAACCCGCACGTACGCCAACAAGAAACTACTTGGATGTGCACCCCCACTGAGAAAGTGGTCACTAACCACGGTTTCTAGGGGTTACAAGCTACCTTATAGGGCTTATAACCATGGCTATAACCCCCGGTATCACCACCAGGTCCAACACTTCGGTCAAACGAAATCTGGGGCCAGGCTGTCGAGGAACAGGAGCCCCGCTCCACATGCCAGGATCGTCAAGGTACGTAGCCTCGAGTTGAACGCTTCAGTGGTTAATCTTTGATGAATTCATGGGGAATTCATTGGTGCTTGAGGATTTATTGATGGTTAATGAAGTGCTCACTTAATGATTTACTATGATTCATTGTGCTCACTGATGAGTTGACGGCGAATTCATGGTTGCTTGATGGTTAATGAAGGGTCAGCCTGCTTGGCCAACAAATCCAGCCTCCCTGGTGGTCCCTTGTGGGTGGCGTCGCCCATGAACCCGGGGCCAACCACGCTATTCAAACAAATCGACTTGTGCTTGTCGATCCATCATGTTCCAAAAAACAGTGTTAAGTACAATTCGATGCTCTTAATCTTCGAAAAAAACAATGTATGGTTCTAAAAAATAATGTACTGGCAACATGGTTAAGTGCAATCAAACATCCTTACGTACAACTATAAAACCACGTTGTTTGAATCGATGTGTTCCAAAAACTTGGTTAAGTACACTTGTGACCTATCTTCGGAATTGCATCTTTTAGTCTTAATGCACTCAGTTGGCTTAATAAAAGTGTGGTTTTATCTGATTTTATGGAGTGAAACTAGTCCGCAACTTCAGGTGTCATTGAGGTCACGCTTACCCGAAGGTCATAGGCTTCTCGCCGCTTGACCACAACTGACTATCTGGGGGTACCCAATTCTTGGAGGTCATGCTGCAAAAGGTCATGGCTCCTGGCATAAACTTTTTCGAAAAATGTTTCGCCTTTACAAAATGCAGTAGAAATGTCACTTAGGGTGATCAACTGACTGATCGAATGCACAAACACAGGGTTTCGGCTACTGAAAATCGTATATTTTGGACATCTGCACATTTGATAGCGGCTGGACATCCTTCTATGCAAACCTATGAGTGTATTCGTGTGCAAATACATATGCAGAAAATATACACACAAATGCATGGGCCCCCCCAAATCATCCTTTTTTGACCATTTGTAGTAGCCAACCAACCATTTTTAGGGTTCCCTATTTTGAGAAACCATCAAAGTGTGTCTATGTTCGAATACCAAAGTACCATCACCAAAAGTACAACCAAACATAGATATTCCTGGTGATAATTCCCAAAAATACCAACTGGTACTCCAGAGTATCGTAGAAGTGCCCTGAATTGATAACTCAAACATGACACACCATGGCAGCCACCTGGGCAGCCATCCTGGTGCGAAGCCGTTGGGTACTCACAAGGCTTTCAGGGATGGTGCATCAGGAAATACCATGGTTAATAGTGGTTCATGACAGGGGATAATCACCAACAATAGTGGTTAAACAAGCTACTATATGGTTCACAATCATTTTTTTGGGTATACTTGTCATGGTGATAGCATAGTGACCGCACAAAGCGGTACACTGCCTGATGGTGTTTGGGTTTTCCTATGGCTATCTCCATCAAAATCAACAATCACAACATGTCGAAACCTAAATATATCTATACCTTTATACAACTTCATACCCGTGTGCGTGGTAGCTATGTATATGCATGCGCATACAATCTGGTTGGTGGTTTCAACCCCTATGAAAAAAACTACCTTTCCCACAATTTGTTAATGATTGATAGGAAAAATAACAAATGTTTGAAAGCACCAACCAGTAACGATTTATATCGGATATTGCCGCTGCCAAACCTCTTCGCCGAGTCTTGGGAGCTACAATCCAGCGATAGGTTCCACGGTGGATTATCGATGTCTTAGATTTCCAGAGGGCAATGATTTCGGAGAGCTCCAAAATTGAGAGGCGCGCTACCCTGATGGGCACCCGGCATCCGCGCCATCATGCTTTTCCACTCAGGCAGCCGGACTGCGAGCGGCAGGTGCATAGGATGTCCTCTGTGAAACTTGTCGTGACTAATATCTTAACATGCTGCAGATTCCAGGAGACCGAGAGTCCTGCAGATTCACATCATGTCCATTCCTGGTGATCCCAAGTGCCATTCCCCAGGCCTTGCGAGTAGCTGTGGCGGCCCCTGCGGCAGTGTATTGCTGCTATATTCATCAGCTTTAGCAGCTCTTAGCAGCTCATCACCGTTCATCAGCATCACGTATCTCAGCTATCTAGCTCTTAGCTGGGTGACTCACAATAATTCAGGGGTTTGTCCAGGTGTCACGCCTGGATTTGCATGGCTTAAGGGATTCCCAGATTTCAATTGTAATGGTAATCCAGCCTGGCCATTCCTCGAGAATGCTACACCATTGTCTCCAGCATTTTACCAATGTTCCCTGGTTTAGGTCATCATCCTCGAACACTAAGCATTCTCAGCGACCGTCGAAGAGACCGATGCTTCTTAATCAATGGTGACAAAAATGGTGATAAAAACACGTGCCTCGATCCGCCATCCACCTTCGTCCTTCATCAAATACACTGCATGGATGCATAAATACGCACATGCTTACATACGTGTAGATCTATTACGTTCCCAGCATTGAATTGCGCCCCATAACATTGTGTGCAAACTTATCTCCCCAAATGATACGTATATATGTATATCTATCTACATATGTGCATCTGGTGGCGCATGTAGCGTACAGCCACAGCCATCATGATTGGAGACTAGTGCCGCCTTTCACACAGCATCGCCAAACAGGTCTCTTTCTTGTGCTTATGCTCCCTTTTTTGCAACTGCTGGGGCTATGAAACTGCAAATTTCTCCCAAGAATCATGGAACTGACGAAGCTTCGCCACATGGTTTTCGCGTTTTTGGGCCTTTGTTTACACAGCTGGTTCTTCCACATTTCAAAGACATATGGATCTACCATCAGTTAATCAGCTGATCTTCAGTTGAATGGTACCACTAAGTAAACATAGTGAATTACCAATAAATTTTCAGTAGGAAATGAAATCAGTTGCACCTGTACAATCATCTGCTTGGTAGTTGAAGCAGCCCTCTGAAAATATCAGTAAATCAATCAACCATCCCAATTATTGGGGAAAACGAAGAATGTACATCAAACCACCAGCCAGGTAAGCGTTTCCCATTTTAAACCAGTATCAAATGTTTATCACCATTACTCTACTGATCATCATCAATTAAATGGTTTTAAATGATGCATTGTCAACTCAGCCACTATCAGATTATTAGATATCATTATCATGATAATTTCGTCCATTCAATTCATCCATTATCACCTTTTATGATTCGCTTTGAGGAATGCTGCAAGGAATGGCCGCTTCAGAAACGCGGAAACCCAACCCTCAACTGCTCTATCCGCATCATAAAAAACGCGTCTCGTCGAGTTCCGGAGTATCTCCAATCTCCAACGTAACGCGGCAAGTGGCTGGAAAGTCATCCTCCCAAAATTTGACCGTCAGGAAGTGGCTCATTCATGGTGAATTGATGGTTTATTTTCACACTTTGTAGGGATGGTGTACAGCAGTCAACTGCAGTACGGGCTAAACGTGTAAAAATTGCTGGTTAATCATGGTTCATTGACGGTCGCTTGATGGGTCATCAAGTGATAATTCATGGTTCATTAATGGTTACTGTAATTGATGGTTGGCTACTTAGTGATTGAGAATAGTTCATTGGACAATCGTTAATGTTGGTTTCTGATTAGTATCTACCTGTCGGTTTCATCTATTTTCATTACTTTAGGGGGGGTTACACTAATCAGAAACCAACATTAATCACCCACACATCGTCCATCACTAATGGTTTTACATGAACCATTGTGGCAGCTGGCACAGCATGGCGAGCTGGCAAAGATCCGCAGAAATCAGTGACCATTCCTCTACCATGCAACGTCCGCTGGATGGTTTGCTTAATTATGGTAGTCAAAGATATAATTAAGATTAATTGAACATATTTTGGATTCTAAAGAAGTTGCTTTGGATAAAAACATGTCTCTTTTGATAAGAAATCGCAGCAGTCACAAGTGCATATGCCATGTTCTCCCCTGATAACACATGACTTTTTATGATTAAACGACCTTATAATTCACGGCTGCTGCTAGGTTTCGTGTTTCCGTGGTTGAGTTTTGATGAAGGGATTAATGAACAATTGCAACCGCTTATCAACACTAATCTTGAGCGTTACCAGCAAGAAATAAGATGATAAATCACACTCCAACGACAATCAAAGCTTACACTTGTTAGGAATCTAAGGTAAGCCACTACATTGGTACTCACTGCACAATGGTATATCTGCACTGAGTTCTGCTTCTTGCATAGGGGGGTGCATGACTCAAGAAAATGAGGCTGTGCCACAGCTTTGGCAATGAAGGACTACGCCTGCTACCAGAATCCACGGGTGTGTTCATGGCGAATTCATGTTTACAAAGTGCTTCGTTAATAGCGAATCATTGGTTAACCAATGGTCACAGAATGCACCCGTGTCTGCAAATGGTTAGTACTAGTGTTAAGTAATGCTTGCTTGATGGTTAAGGAAGTTCATGTAACCCTGAAACGCGCTGGCTTTCCCTGGGCACTGACCGTTGCGATGATGGGTTGCCACCATGGATAGAATGAGCCAGTGGTATATCAATCAGCACCGCTTGATGGAGAGTAACCAAGATTTTTGGGAAATTCCATTTACTGCAAATTAGTTGATTGAAATTCACCAGTAAATGGACTTTCCACCAAGATTTGTTCCCCTAAATCATTTAGTTTCATTGGACATCTGTGATTTCAAGAGATTCAGGGGTTTACCCGCTAGTAACTTGATTGCGACGACTTTCAGGGATTGATGATTAACCTATTGGGACTAGACATGGCTGCCATGGTTGGGGACCGAGTGGCACTAGCAATCAGTTCTTGATCCTTAGGTGCTTTTCATGGAGGATGACTGACGGCTAGGCTTGGCTCGTCTCAACACAAGACTGATCCCATCAGACTGATTGGCTAATACGGATTCCTGTGTCACATACCAATCCCCGGTAAACTGAGTAGTCAGCATAATATTCTACCACGGCAACCATCCATCCATCCATCCATCCATCCATCCATCCATCCATCCATCCATCCATGCTATTGACTATAGCATGTCCTCATTGCTTTACCATGATATCTGTGCGCACGCCCTGAAACGAGCTTGACACCTCACCACACCCAGCGATTGTTGTTTGGATTCTGGGAAATCACTCTGGACATCTGTGGAAGTTCAATGTCAAGAAAGGCAGATTATTATTAGCATCTTCAGGTTGCCTTCCTGGTTTTTCAAACATGGCTCTTTGGACATCAGCGTATGTGAAGCATCACCTTTGCCAGAAAACACTTCGCAAGTGTCCTAGTCTGGTGCCTATCGTAGGAGCATACCAACACGGCTGGAGATGTTGATAATCAGGATGGGACCACTCACATGTAGTTTCAATCATCAGCGAACAATCACCATGAATCTACCAGGGATGAATGAATGCTGATCACCACCCAACCTGGAGTTTACAATCCAGGTGATTTTGTTTCCAGGTTAGTTTACCTGACTGTGATGATAGCGATGTGGTCCCTTTCTCAAGCATATGAATCGTTTTCAGCTGACGTGGTTAAGGGTATCTCATGACGAAAGCTTCAACCTACCGGGCAGTAGCTGGAAATCACAATGAGTCAAGTGATTTCTTTTGCATGTTGTGGCCGAGATATTGTTGCGAAGCACCATCATTTTGCGCCTGAAATCGTTGGCAGAATTGAGCCAAGCCCAGAAATGCACTGCATCATACTGCAGCAAAGGACTTATCAAGAAGAGCTTCCAAAAAACACCAAGGGCTGAGAACATTCCCATCGCCCGAGGTGTAATCCGGTTGCAATGGCCTGTGTATCCCTGGACCTACGCAGCAGCCAGCCATACAGGCAACCCATGTGAAACAAAAATGAGCTTGTTTTATTGTTGGCGATGTTTTCCTATGGTGGTGTCTTTAGATAGGGGCACCCCAAAGTTATGGCTAGTTTATTACTAAAAATGATTATTAATGCATGATTTGAGGGGTCCGAAACCATATTGAGAAACACCCCTATTGTAAACCATTAACTCGATCCATCATTCTAAACCCATGAGCATCACCATAAACCTGCCACGAGACCATGCGACCTTGGGCTTGCTCGGTAATGAATCATACTCTGCAAAGCACCTACAAGGTGGGCTCCCAACAGTTACAGATTGGGCTATGACCTACCTAACTATGGTTATATCCACCATAAGTTGTAGTTACCCTAATGATAAACCAACTGATAGCTTGATGGGGGCCCACTTTGTAGTAGAACCACTATGCACAATGATCAACCACTGGTTGTTACCACCTATGATTAGCCATTGTTGACCAGTGCCGAAGCCATGCTGGACCGCTGCTGCATCGCAGGCTGTGCAGGTCGTCAAAAACAAAGATCTTCCGCAGCAGGAAGGTCGGGGTGAAGCTTGCGTCGACAGCCCAGTCCTGTGCGGTTGATTGGTACAACACCTGGTTGGCAATGACTCTCAATGACTTTTCCCACACTCATTCGTCAGAGGTCGTTAGCTAGTTAGTATTTCATGGTTTGCATGATTCATGGTCTAAGACCTGGGAACTGGGGCTCTTGCTTGTCAAACAATCATTGTTTCATCCATCAGGAAGATCCAAACGTAATTTTGGCAACTATAACATGGTGTAAGTACAGTGAATTGGCTTATTAACCAAGTTGGGGTTGAATTGATCATAGTCAATATGTTTCTGATGAGTACAAACCAGGTGGTAGCATGCTGTTAACTATCAGCATCAGGAGTCAGTTTAATCAACCAGTATAGATCATTGATCGTTGCGTACCGATCATTGATCACGAAACATGAAAACACAGTCTTGCCGATACTGACTATGTTTAGTGACCATCAAGTAGCCATCTAGCCATGGCTAACCATACTGACCATCAATTCATCATCATAAACCATCAACTTACCATGAATAACCATCGAGGCCGAGCATCATGAAAACCATACTTAACCATCACGATCATTCACCAACAATTCCCCCAAAACTCACCATCAATTCCCAATCTTTCATCGTCACAACCAATCAATCAACTAATCATCAATCAATCATCAATCAATCATCAGTTCACCATCAATTCACCATCAACCAGTAATTCAGGTTTTCTTACATATCTAATAAATATCCCCAAACAACTTGATGCTTGGAGAATTGCACATATCAACCAGTCTCAGTCGCACGGTACCTCCCTGGCCTTCGCTCAGCACGACACGGCTGTCCCACCGCCATTCCGGCGATCGAATTGCTCCTGAATGGGACAGCACGCGCAACGAGGCCGGGATCCATGTGGGATCCGGGGTGCTGCCGCTGGGTTCATCCCAAGACACAGCTGGGGGTTTCTCAAGTCCTTGGGGACCCCAAAGTTATGGTTTGGTTACTCTAAATGGCTTCATCTTGGATGATTGTTGGTTGATTATTCAAAAATGGTGAATATGCCATGTTTCGAATGATAAAAAATGATAAGAAATGATTAAAAAACATGGATGATCTGGGGGGTCCCCTATGGCTTGAGAAAGCACCACATGGCCAGTCGAGCTCCGGGGATGTTAACATCATGGTTGGTTGCGTTCCCACCCATTTTTTCACCCTGAAATATCATAGGCTTTGCGAGAACGGGAAATATCCAAGAAAGTGGCTTGTTTAGCATCACACTTTCTAGGGGTTTCCTGGCTTCCTTAAACCAGAACCGATGGATTATGTGAACCCGTATCAAAAGCATATGTGGGTGTTTCTTAAAAAGAGGGTGCCCCCGGAATGATCTAATATTAACAATTTTTAGTGATAAACTTATAAACCAACTGTTTTGGGGGTTCCCATTTTTAGAAACCACAGTATGGTAGTTAACTTCTGGTTTATACAACCATCGCAGATCAGTGGTTAGTCATTGTTGATACAACTGCAGATTGATGGATGACAGTAGGTGGTGATGCTTATGCGATCACAGCGAAATGCTCAGCGATGGATGATGCTGCTTAATGTGCTGCTCGAGAATGTTTAAAACGATTTAAAAAACAACTCTTAGTCAGTGCTTAAAAGATCCTAATATATAGATTTAATAGATTTGTGGTATCAACTCTTAGTCAGTGCTCAGCAACGGTCTGAAAAATGATCCTAATAGATCGCAGCCGCACCAATAACAATGGTTAATAACCGTACCCAATGGACAACCATGGTTAATGATGGTTGACAATGAAGAATGAATGAGGGTAAGTAATTCCATGGTCATTCTGCTTGAGTATGTTCTGATTATTTCTAAATGTTAATGGGGCACTAGGTGAATGACCCAGAGCAATGAGCTTTGTCGATCAAAGCAACACATGCCAATATAGATCTTTCTTGGAATAGATATACCTCCAAGTCATCCAACTTTAATCATTTCCAGTAATAAACCATCTATATGTTTCTTGGCTTCCCAATGTTTGAAGAACCCCCCATATGTTGCAGCAACTAATGGCTATATCCACTCTGCGAGTTTGGGGTGAGCTGCCCTCCGGAGAATCAGCAGATGCTTTGACAGTTCCCTAGTGACAACTTCCTGTTTTTCTTGGTGGCGCAACTAGATCCCTTGCTAAGAGTTTAAGTTTTAGTGGCGAGAAATGGTAAATCAATCATATCCCGAAAACCCTAAGAAAATAAGGTAGTAGCTGTAATCCACCCAGTTTTGTAGTTCCTTGTTTCCCATGTGAACCTTGTGCTCCTCGTGTTCGCATCAAATCAACAAAGCTGTCGGCATTTCAACCACCAGTTGGTGATTTGTGAAAGGTCAACAGCACTGGCCATACAGCTGTGGCTTCACAAATCGACCAGATTGGTGATTTTATCGGCATTTCAACCACCCGTATTCATCAATGGCTGTGGGCCAAGCCTGTCTTTTCACATTCCATTGCCATGTTGGGATGTGAAAACATCACGGCTCATCGACTTGGCAGCGCCATGTGAAGGATTGGCGCCAGGCGAGGTCTCCGACTCATCTGGTGGGTGCGAACAACCACGGTCATGAAAAATATGCGCAAGTAAACCGTTCTAGTAATTACCACCAAGCACTTGTACAATTATATAAATGTATTATAGTGAAATAACACATGTTATTCAAATGGTACAACACATGTTATTCAAAAGCCACCAGTCATACTATTTCAGAAACCAGCCAACATCCCAACAATATTGGCCCAACCTTCATACCTGGGATATGATCATAGGATTACACACCAGTTTTAGCGTCACCAACGCAGAGTCAGAACCTGCTGCGAATCCCTTTATAATTTATCATAATCAAAAAGTATAGGGAATACAACGGTCAATGATGGCGAACCAGGGGTGCAGGGTGAACGGACCCACAACCATATTTGGTGATTCTGATATTAATCCTAAATACTTCTGTTCATGACAATCAGCACCAGTTCTGACTATTTAATCAGAAATATTATCATGCTATCTAATTATTGCCTTATTATCTGCATCTTAATATATCAGCCAATACTTCTGATTATTGACAAACTGTTGCATTGCACCAGTTCTGTCCTTGGCAGCGTTCAATAAGCTTTGCCTTGAGAAATGGGGCCAAAGTGGTTCGATGGCTCCAAAAATTGGACCTGGATTGGCAACCTCTGATTCTAATTACCTTAATAACAACAACCAAAAATTGCTGAATGAAGAAAGATGGAAAGATAGAAAGAGTGAGGAACCAACCAGAAAACTAGCAAACCTTGTTCTTTCATGACACAGTCTTCTTTCAGCTGCAAACTTCGTGCCGCCGCTATCACAAACATGAACTGCTTTCTGGGGATCGACCTGTTGATACCCAAACCATCTATGGTACATCAGGAGCTGTGGCAAATTTCCTGCGTTGGGGTTCAGCTGAATCTGAACATTCATGAGCCTATGTGGGGGTTTCTCAAAATACGGGTAACCCCTCATCGTCTATTATCAACCATTTACAGTAATAAACCAACCATTTTTGGGGTCCCCTAATTTGAGCAACCATACTGTTGGGATAATCTGAGAGTTGTCTTTGGACTTTCGTTTCGCCGACAAAGGCTCTTCCAGCACGGAAACGTTCCACCATATCTGATGGTTGTATTACAGGTGTGTCCCTGTTGTTCGATAGCTCAACCCCCAACAAAGGCTCATCACCGTGGAAACACAACTCCTCAATACAAAGTGTATGTATATATGTAAGTCAATCATGTCATGTTATCTTGTGTCATATTATGCTATGCTATGTAATGTTTTGGCATGGTATGTATGTGCGGAGGTAGGTATGTTTACGTGCGTAGGCAGGCACAGCTATCAAACGCAAGTGGATCATTCAGACGACGTTGTTCGGATTCCATCCTGTTGGTCCTAGGGGTTTCTCAAGACCTCAAAAATGCATGGTTTATTACTGTAAATGTTAAACCAAGGGTGATTTGGCCAATTCTTTATCAAGCATTCTGATTTGCCAACCCGCTATTTCACGGCCATTGGCTTACCGTTGTTAAGTAACTATTAACCATTACCTGTCCTGATCAACCATTAACAATCATCTCTACCCGTTCTTATCAACTCTATTGACCAAAGATCAACCATTCTCAAACAATCCTCACATCTTCTGAGCTACCCATCATTGCCCAGCACCCTCGAAGCGCGACAACTGTTCCGAGTGGCAATTCGGGCGAAAACCTCAAGGTTCGTGTTGGCAGGTGCAACATGACGACGAAAGGAAGAGTGGTTACAGTCACAGTAATGGTTGTGGAAATGATGGTGTTGATTGTTACTTCTTGAATGTCAATAATGATATTATCATTTATCAATTCTAATTCTAATGATGATAGAAGAATGGTCTTGTTAAGATTGAATAATTGGCGGCAATTCTTGAACAATGATCAATAGTTGGTCAATAGTATTGATGAATTCTCGTTAACCAGTAAGTATACAAATCATGAATAAAGGCTTGCTATCGGATGATCATTATTGGTGTCATCATTTCATTGCTTTTAACCATAACGACCACCATTGTTCACCAAGAACATCAAAAAACAGATCAATTTTATTCTATTTTTCAGTAATCTGATTGGTGAGAGCGCCTTCATCACATTCTTAACGGTGGTTATGGAGATACTGCTTGGCCAATTTGTACTGGTCATGAACTACGATCATACTGGATGACATCCTCCTTGTGATGATTAATGCAAACATGACAATCTGGTCAAGCAGTTTGTGATGAGTAACAATGGCTGCGAATGATGGCTATGATATGCTATGACAATGGTCTTGATGATGTTCATCACGTGTTTTATTATCAATAGTGACAAGGCATGATTGGATTATGAACAGGCCAATTCATGATGATGAATGGCCATCACCACAAATAGCGGTGAACATCATTGCGCTCAAGTATGGTGACAAAAGGGCAGTCATCTACGATGCTTTGCGTTTCAATCAACCAACCATTTATTACTGGAGAAGATGAAACATGTTTATAACCACCAACATCCACCTACCAATTGTTGTTGTGTCATGTTTTATGCAGTTTCTCAGCCAAAATGATGCTGTTCAAGGCAAACAGCACGAGGCAACCTACCAACAGGTCAACATGCACCTGCAATGTGAGGAAGCACCAACGACCAACTCATACCCCGCAGCGTCACTCGAGAAAACTCTGCACCAGTAACTCATCACACGGAGTGGATCACGATATGTCACTGAAGTTGGGTAGATAAACGTCTCAATCGAGGTATTCAGGTGCCCTAATTGAATTTTGGGTCTCTGGGATCAAGTGGGGTAGTGATCTTCTTTGCCGTGTCGGCTGTGCCTCAACCTGGAAACCCCTTGGGGCCGAGCAACGACATAGATGTTTCACACGTCAGTGCTACGTGGAGAGTCACTCCTGCAACACCATCAGGTTTTTTGTCCTAAGCACTGCGACGGTGGAGACACGTTGCAGGCACCAGAGTGTAAGTCCGGCAACGCCCCAAACACCAATGCCTTTTAAAGAATCATGGTTGCACAGCCACTGATAGGGATATGGCTGTGGGTCGCCCCCGTACCCCGGGCTGTGGAATATGACCAATCACGAGTCGTCCTTCACTCTTGGAGTCTGACGCATTTTCTGGTTAAGATTGACCCATGGCCGTATATACTTGGGGCATCCCCTATTCTTGTTGCTTGCACTTCCCTATTACAAACCATTAACGAGCTTGTTCACCACTGTCTAGCGTCTACAATTACCAAATATCTGCTATGAACCACAAAAAATATGTAAAATGATGGCTCATAAACCAGGGCTTGTGCAATACCGTTTCCCCTTTCGTATCTCTTGAAGATCCATGGTTCAGCATTTGAGGAGCGCTGAAATACGCCAGAGATCGCTCCGCAGCTGCTGCCGGTGACGGTCACACAGGTGGTTCCCGCTGCTTATGTGGAACAAAGCAGGGCCATTTTTGATGTTGGGAAGTCCAACCAAAGTGCTGAAATAGCGGGCTTGGGTTTTCGCACAAGGTGATTTTCAGCAGCTCGTGGTAGGCAACAACTGTGTGTAAAATGGTTGGTAGTTGTCGACACATCTAGCATGTCAGATCTTTCCCAACAACTGCTCGGTCGGAACGTTCAGAACAGGAAGCTGCCAATGTTCCTAGACACATCAAAGTTGATATTGACGATGTGTACCCCTGGTGTACCATGATGAACCATTGTTTTCCAACTATAATCGATGGTGCATATCTCCAATTATCTATGAAATATATTGACCCACAGCCATATGAACATAGTAAATCACCATTTATGCCTATATATGGACCCACAAATACCCACAGGCATATGAGCATATAAGGTGCTTCAACCCCCTGTAACTGCGCATGACCTGGGACGCAGGTGGTGCTTCCAAGGGACCACGGGCGTCATGGATTTATACCTGGCGCTTCTCGGTGGGCAGGTCCGCTGGTGGCTGATCAGCTGCAGGACCAACAGAAGACATACCAACGATGAGTAAAGTACCTTTGGCATGGAGATTAAATACATTCAAATACCAGATTTGATGAAATAAACGAATAATATGAATCTTTCTCTCTCTCTCTCTCTCCCCATGCATATCGACTGAGTGAATCTAAGTGATTCAGTAATATGCACCATGTGGATATACCCACCACCGACATTGATGGTAGGAATATTCTATGCAGATAAACTAGCTATATGGATACACCAAGAAGGACATTTGGATATACCGGCTGCATGTATGGAGTCAATCTATTTGCTATACTGCTGCCTGTGGTTTGCCGCTTCATGAACAAAGGTTGGTGTACTCTGGATTAACGACCAATAGCCATGATCTAAACTTGGGTTCATGTTTCCCCTTTTGATCGCACCAATCCAGTGTTGACCCCCGAGACACCGACAGATGTAGAGACAAGTGCGAAGAGAATTTCCAAGCTCATTGCTGCCCTACTTAAATACAAGAAGGGGGGCGCATAGCTGGCATTAATTCATTTAATTCATTTCTTTAGGATGTACTCTCTCTGCCACAGGAGAACAGTGTCACGGCACAATGCCCGGGCGCTGTTGTGTGACCGATCGCGCGAGCCATGATCTAAACATCAATTAATCAATTCACAATCATTGCCCATCAATGAACCAACAATTGACCATTATCCACTGTGATTTAGCATCAGTCAACCATCACCAACCACAGTACACCTCCTTTCACGATGGTCCAATGGTCCGCTGATTTTCTTGTCGCCCGGACGCCGAGACACCGTGAGAAGTGCTGATCCAGGTGTTTCAGCCTGCTCATTTGCCTCGGCCCCACCCCCTCCTGTAGTGGTTGATTGTTGATAGCAAGTAGCAGCATGACATGATGGGCCCCCAGCAGTTATGAGTTGGGCTAGTTCACCCCCTATCTATTTTTCTGCGGCGAGCAAGACTGAGCTCACGACGTGCGACTGACGCATAAACATTTGAAACATGCTAAATGCGCCAAATGCAAAAGTAGAGCACATTTTCAAAGGAGCACACACCAGCACCATAAATCCGCATAGAAAAATCAAAGTAAAACAGTTTTACCAAGAGAAGTACCTTGAGAGGCCGTAGCCTGAGCAGGACTTAAAAGGATTAAAACGCACGTCTCAAAGCGTCCGTTTTGACCCGCTGGAAATGCAATCCATCGTTGGGAGCAAACTGTGCGACTGGTCCGTGCAGAAAATTGTATGCATCTCTGTGAGATTCTATCACTCCCTATAACTGGTAGTTCACCCAAGTTCAGTTCCTCATAAACCAACTGATAAATGGTTCGGGACCCACCATACATCAGCCTCACCACCATCATCAAACATTAACCAAGGGATATGGTGGGCCCCGAATCGTCAGATTTTCTGGTTAAGATGTGCCATTTCACCAATGAGCTACTGATAGTTATCTTGGCTAGTTGTGCTCACTTGACTGAGGGGGGGCCACCTCATAGGGGGCAGTAAACCACCAACTAAATTGAGGTTAGATTAGCTTGGAAAGCTCTGGCTAATGATGATAGAACAACCAATGGTTCAGTTTTTCTATGGCTATGTGTTTCCAGTATAATGGCTTCAACCAATGTAGATAGCCCGGTGAATTGTTGCCTGACTGACCAATTAATTAAATATAATTAAATCGTATTAAATTGGGCATGGAACATGCCCTTCTGATTGGGGGTCTGCAGAGTTCTGTTCAGCTGAAGCCAAAGCCGAGATTTTCCATGCTGTACAGCTCATTGATTTCGCAACTGCTCACACCAGATGACTGTCTGCTATTGATGGCTACCTGACAAATCACACCTCAAGACTTGCGCACGGCAGTTCCTATGGTCCACTCATTCTCCCAATGAAGGTCTCAGGCATAGTTTGCCATGGCAATAGGTCAGAATTGCCACTGGTCGTTATCTTGCTTAGTCGTCCCCGCTTGTAGATTAGATATGATTAGATCAGAGTTGCCCAAAAAAAGCAGGGGACAAACTCGGAGGTCCCAGGTCGTCGCGAGCCCATGCTGCACTCCACCCGTGCGTCATACCAAGCGACTCATCTGGAAGTTTGCCTTGCGGTAATTGGTTCGTCAATTGCACCTGGCGATCCCAACGAGTCGGCTGGGTTGAAGGGACTAAAAGAACAACAACATCAAGCATTCACGTGAGCTTATGTAATGCTGATGGTGAGTGTTGATGGTTATTGCCAATGGTGAATGATTGGTCTTGATGGTTAATGTTCATCACATCAAATTCTTAAGGAGTCATGCTTCAGCGGAAGCATCCTCAGCAAACAAACATTGCAGGCATGTCTTGATATGGATGCTCATGCCTCAAAATGATCAGCCGATATCCATGGTCAGTTCTTAATTCATTAACCATCATCCCCCTATGAAACAGAAGTGCTTAACCCCCATCAACAATTGTATTTGATGAGTTTCCCGCAAAATCACGTCATTTCTTGTGATCCCTTACCCCATTTTTGGTGAATCCATAGCCAGCTCACCACCATCCCATCCACCGTGCCGTGATTCCGGGCACCTCTAACCAATTGCCTCGAGGTGGCATGGTTGATCCGTTGAGATCTGTGAAGTTTGATACATGGTTGGTGCTTATCGGCCCTATAACCATGGTTACTTCGTGGTTACTAATGGGTACTATGATAGTGAATAATGGTGGTTATAGGGCTAATAACCATGGTTATAGGGTGAATGATGGTGATTACTAATGATTGATGGTGGTTAATAATCCTTAATGTTGAAGATGGTTTTAGAATGGTGAATAGAGGTTATTACATGTTGTTATAATGACTACAACTATGGTGATCATAATGGCTGTAATGCTCATTCTCTGCTTGGTGGTTAGAACTCCTGTGAGAAATGTTAACTGATCTGAAACGGTATTAAACCAAAGACGATGTAAGGTAACTGGTGTTGGTAAGCAATAAATGTTCGGTAAGCCATGCAAAAAATATGTGTACTTGGCAATGAGCCAGAAATGTTTTGTATCAACTACCATTGGATCAAATGTTGGTAAGTCATAAATGTCAGGTGTGCCCATATGTGTTAGGAAGTTTTGATTGCGAAGCGTTAATGCAGATTGATAACGGTCAACACCGCATAAATAAGACCTGATAAACAAACAAAATGATGCAATAAGGATTCTCCGTCATGGTTGAATGACGGGCTGAGCAATTGGCAACAACCAACAACAATCTGGGTCAACAAATGGGGACTACTGGTGACAACAAATGATCACGGTCGGTAGCGGGAAATTAGTGACAACATTCGTCAAACAATAAGTTACATATGCAGCAGTTCCTAATTGGTTGCAGTCCGTATGTTTATCAAGTGACAAGGGCCAACACCTGTGAATCATTTTGACTCATGATAAACATTTGGTTATGATCGACGATGATCGATACAAATTACCAAGAACTGCCTGTAGCCAGGTCGTCAATAGATTATGAGCTAGCACGAAAAAACCACGCATAATGGCCAGCACCTGAAGCCAAAACTGGGTGGGCTATTCGCAGAATTCCCTGAGACGATCATAGCTGAACATATATTTGCTTGGCAAAATGGCATTGTATGTAATTTTGTAATTGTGAATACGTGTGTGAAGCCCCCAGTTATATGCTTGTTCGCGATCCATTTGACTGTAGCTGTACGTACCACAACCGCTGCCGCAGTTGTAACCACGTGGGGATCCACATTGTTGCGGCCATATATCTATGAAAATAGCATCAAGTATGGGGTCTATACATATATAGTTGCAAGTATATATATATATATATACATACATACATATAAATATAAATATAAATATAAGTATAAGTATAAATATAAATACATAAATAAATGATTAAATAAATAAATAAATAAATATATATATATACATAAATACACACGCACATAAAAATATGTGCACATATATGATCTATGTAAATACAATTGTAAGACCATAGCTCGGAATGACCATTTACAGTTTGACGACATGACAGCGAGCTCGCTGTCGTCATGGCCATGTGAGGTGCCATTGCAAGTCTCGAAAACACCCTGTGGGAAAAGAATCAGCCATCGATTCAATAGTGGATTTTGTAGGCAACCAATAGTATGAAAATTACTGTTAGTTAATAGATGACCCATTATAGTGGATAATCTACTATTAGTTGAGATTGGATACTCATGACGGAAAATCTATGTGTCACCAGATCAGGTATGAAAGTTCCTACACAAGAACGTTGCAATATTTTTCCATCGGTCTGTTGCATCCAACAACGGCGCCACCATTACAGCAACGGCAACAACATCTAACGAAGAAAATCAAAGCACCGTGGTTGTAGCCAGAATATTTCCAGGTTACGGCCAATGGTAGTACGAGTAATATTCTTGCAGCGTACTTCTAAAGTCACTCTTCAGGCTACCATTTTATTTAGGCCATAGTAATACACTACTCTTTGGACCGCGAAATGACCGCTCGTTCAGCAACTGCGTCCAGTGATCATCATACACCAGAGATTGCTGCCTTTGAGGGGTTCGTTTGAATTGTTCTCTTCATTTAGTACAAAAGCTGATTTGAATATATGACATACAAATCATGCATCACCATGGATCATGTCATTGGTAATGCCATGAAAGTTCGCATGACCAAAATATGATTACAAGTGATTGGCACTGCTCGTCAACACTACTACTGATTGGCACACCTACCAGCCAACCCATGAAGATTAGCATGATTTATCCCACGTCGTTATTCTTCTAGTGTCTACCTTTGGTGGCTCGTCCCGATTCCGATTGTAGATTCATCATTCGGAACCCTCCAAATTACCAGTGATTTCGATGACCATCACGTAGATAGTCGAAAAGAAATCACCAACAACAATCCGAAACCACTATCAATCAACGTTAAAGGACCATCAAACACCAATGACTACTTTTGTCAGTATCATCATATTCACACGGTGAAACCTTCAAACATAGTAATGCTAGCAATCACGAACCACCATCACGAACGACATCGCAACACTGCGTTACGTCACACATCATGGACAATCATTAAGTACTATCATTGCATCAGCCATCAACAAACGGTTGAACCAAACATACACTCACTACAAGCGATCAACAATATCAACCATGACCACGAGATTGAAGTACCAAGCCCAAACCAGCTGTCATCATGATTGTCAACGCACAACGATCGCAGGCACCGAACATTGGTGCAGCTCTTCAGGGATAACCATGATCATGAATGAGTCGGTTGATTTACCAATCATAATGAAATAACGAACCAATCTGCCCATCAACATTCACTGATCGTGGACAACCAGAAATCATAAATATAATGATGCAATATATATATATATATACATATACACCTTTCAACACCAGTCAATCATTGAAAAATTGAAGCTGTTCATGACAACAATATCGTCATTGATCAATGTCAATAGTAGTCATTGGCTGCTTGATAACATTGACCACTATTTAGCCGTGGTTTCAAGATCATTAAACACATAATCAATCTCTAAGATTCACCATGATCATCTGGTTGGTGGTTTCAACCCCTATGAAAGATATAAGTCAACCACCCATTTGCTTATCATTACTAGGGCAAATAAAAGAAGTTTGAAACCACCAACTAGGAAGCAATGCTACATTCTGTTAGTTATAAAATGTCATAAACCAACAGCTCTACGTGGTTGGGGGCCCAGCTTGTAGGATTCACCGTGATCATCTTGGTGGCTTATGGATCCCTTGCTAAAAATATATTTTTAGTGGTTATATGGTAAACCAATCATATCCCAAAAACACTAAAAACCTAAGTTAGTGGGTACAAGCCATCCAGTCATTCATGCGAATCATCTGGGCAACCTGGCCACTCTCCTAGTCCCCCCGTCCGGCTTCTCCCCGCTCGCCTGTGATTTCCGTGTCCGGCTTCCGAGTCGCGACCTCAATGCGGTGCGGCAGTGCAAAGGCTGTGGTGAAATGATGAAATGATGGGGGTCAGTTGTTGATGGTGGTTGATGGTTGATGATGGTTGTTGATGGTTGATGATGGTTGATTAGTTAAGAAGTAATAGTTGACAAAGTGGTGATTATTCACCAAAGTTGATGGCTAATGATGGTTGATCATGGTGCGGTAAACTGGGTGCTGAGAATGGATAGGAATGAGGTTAACAATCAACAATAGTCATTGGAAAATGCTAGTTGATGGTTTAAAATGCCCAGCCATGGATCATGGTTCATAGTGCCACTTCTGCGAAAACCAGCGGTTGGGACTGCAATTCAATAACGGGATGGATATATGGGTACGAATGGCTATCTGTATGAGTAATTCATGCTTATTAATGGGTGAATAGTGGTTCTTTGGTTGGCTAATCATTCTTGAACATGTCATGTCATGGCAAATAATCGTTTCTGATGAGTTGGTAAGTTTTATCCTAAAGCAGCTCAGTTAGTTTCATTCACCAGCTCATCAGTTGGTTTGTTGGTTCGTTGGAAAGTTAGTTAGTTAGTTTCTGTCACTTTTATCCTAAGCAATGAGTTTTGTTTGGCCATGCAGCGAGCTAGTTGTATCTACAACCAGCTTTGCGCACTGGGAAACGGCTGGCAGAAATGCTTAGCAATATCCAAAGATATCCATCCTTCCATGGCTACCCATCATGGACCATGATGCACCATAAAGTGTAACCACTTGTCAAGCAGCATGTAACAATTATCAGCCATGACAACCATGGTTGACCATCAATTTGCCATCAACTAAGCATCAATCCTTAACCATCGAGAACCACAGAACTACACATCAATATCCAAAGTAACAAGCATTATTAACCATATGCTGTATGAACCATCATCAATCACAGTACTACCAATCATGAACCATAGCGTTAAATCGCACTAAGCACGGGATCATATAATCATAGCATTAAACATCATCAACAATCGTCAACAGGCAGTGTTCACCATAGTAATAACCGTCATAAACGTCATTAACTAAGGATAATTTGATCAGAACTGCCAGTGTTCCTTCCTTTTGCCAAGCTTTCCCCACCTCTTTCTGCTTTGCTGGCGGAACCTCCAAAGCGCTGCCAGGACAACCAGCCATCCAACCCGTTTACCACGATGATTGACCATCAGCCAACAGCGAAATAAATACCTGGAAACTCCACCATTTTATTGCTGGTTTCCCAGGGTTTCACAATAAAATGTGGTCAAAATCCACCCAGCCAGGTCAGTTTACCAGAGGGTAATTGTTGATCATCTGCCAGGAAGTAAAGATCAGCCAGGAAGCAAGCAAGCGCCATGAAGTATACAATAGTTGAGGCATGAAGAGTCCACCTGGCTTATGCCAATTAGGCAGTTGGTTGATAGGTTCTCCCACGACAGGGTACGATAGACTTACTAAGCAAGTAGCACAATCTCATATCAACCATGAACAAGTCAGGTTGCAATTCAGTCAAGTGAGTTCAACCCCTCCTGTCAACCATCCTGACGTTTTCTTAGCGCCAAGTATAGGGGACAGCAGCCGAGGAATATACCAGTTGACACCCCACGATTACGTATTACCACCCAAGCTAAGGACCTATGGGTCAAGGTTAAGCATCCAAAAATCCGCAGATGAACACCACAGCGAGCCAACTGCTTAGGTCATAGGATGTGACCAGCGGTGGTCGACACGACCTTCCCTTCTCTGCCTTCGGCACTGCGGGAGCTGGCGCCTGATGCGAAGTTGACTCGACTGAGCTTCACCTATGAATAACCAGCCCTGTTGGTAGGGATGAACAGCATGAACCAATGGATGACCAATGAATAATCAATGAATATCCATGATGGTTGATGTTTAGCTTGTTGGTTATTGGTTAACAATAATGATTAATGATAAGAGTTAATGTAAGTGTAGTGGTTCATCAATGATGGTTGATCCATAAGTAATGGTAATGTTTGATCATGACGAAGAGCATTTGCTGGTGCGTAAACTATGTGGCTGGTTCACCAAAAACCGACAATGGTCATCAAATGTTCAACTATGGTAAATTGATACGTCGTATTTACCAGTGAAGATGGTGATGCCCGTGCCTGTTTGAAACCTCCTATCTTATGGTTGGTTGGGGAGGTTACAAGGTGATGCAACGAGGCAATTTCATCAATCCTCTCGGTGTGTGGCCAAATCTGGACGGGGAAGAGACTGTGACCTGGATCTTCGCGGGAGTTTTTCCATTGTTTTCCCTATTATTAGTGGCTTTTATCCCCAGTAGTTATTGCTGGTTATTATCCCCATTGGCCATTATTACTGGTTATTATCCTCCATTATTATTTGGTGAATATTGACCCATAGCCAGATGTCATTCGACAGGTGAGCAGTGGACTTTGCTGTGCTGTACCGGCGATCACTGCGGATCCATGATCATCAATCCTTGGTGACCAGTCCCCCGTTGATGATAAACTAGTGAACATTTAAATCGTTATTGAGATTGATACCGGTGCTTAATGATCGTAAATGATGCTCAAAAAATAGTTTCCAAAGAGCTGCAACAAGAAATAAATAAATAAGAATTCTTGACCAATATCATCATCATTTTTCTTATCAAGAACTTAATATGTCCATCCGATAAGGACTTGAAACAGCAACGGTGGATTTTGAAGGGTCAATCTGGGCAATAGAAGCTACGCCTGGTGGTTGAAAAGCTGGTCAGGAAGGAGAGATTCGTGGACCACTACCGCCGGTTGCAATACCAGTGCTGAATGACGACTGCTGGTGGGCTTTGGCGGTTGCGGCTTGCGACTCAGCTCTTTGCTATCTCCTATGATCAATGAACGGCGCACCAGCACTTCTCTATGAATGTTCATCTGGAGAACCGCAAGTAGCAAGGTAGGGCCGGCAACAATGAGCAATAGCAATCGAAGAAATGGGGGTTGGTTGTCGGGTATTGCTGTCGATTGTTGGGATTATGTATTCACAGGTTTTACCGCACACCAGCTGCAATACCCAATGATACACATGATTAACTAATTAGAACCAAACAGCATGGAGTGCAGCAAAAAACAGCGCGAACAGGAAACGTCTTCAAGTCGCATCTTCAAGTCAGCTCATCCATTGACAACCTCATTGCCCACTGTCAAATCTATATCCTATTCTTTGCGGTTGGCAGCTAAAGAATGAGCGCAACACTTCATACCCTATGAGAATTAGCTGTAAAGCTATATAATAAATCATTACTCTCATGTCAAGCATGTAAAACATTGTCGTTCGCAAGGCTGCGGATGTGGGACAAGTCCTGTACAAGGCACCCACCTTGAACATATGAATTTTCCGACATTGGATGATAATTAATCATCATCTTTATCACCGACAATGATGGTGAAACATATGGCAAATCAAGAGTGCAAACATGTGCAAACTACCGATATTTCAGGCTTCCCAAATTCAGGAACATAGCCACGATGAACACTAACGATAAAATGGATCATTGACAATGACAATTAATAGCAAGGTGATAATGCTAGTAATTTGTACAAACCTACCTCAGCAGTGCTTATGAAGCTGGTGCTTGTCAACATGGTATGATAGCAGCGTTGAGTTTCCCGCCCTCCCGACCTTCTTAGGAGCACGCAAGTCCGCCTGCTTGTCGATCTCCTACAGCTTTGCTGTGGGTCACCAATCTTTACTCGCCTCTGGTCACCAACATCAGCCGTCATCAATCCTTAAGTACTGTTGACACAATCATTTTCATCTTTGGAACCGCAAGTATGTTGGTTTGGTTGCTCTGCCTATACCCGTGGTCGCAGTCAACCTGCGCTTCCGAGTCCAAACATTTATTGAGGCAAATGGTGCTTTCATAAGACAAACGACCCCAAAATGGTTGGTTTACTACCATAAAGTTGCTAATGTTGGCTGACAACTGGGGGTACCACTATGAAATGAGAAACACCCAAATAGCAAATCAAAATTAGGAAAAATATGACCTCGGAGGGGTTTGGCCACCCACTGCAGCGACCCTTCCGAACCAACAAGGACTACATCAACTGCCATTTCTTCCAGGACAGCCGGGTACGAGTGATTGTTCATCCAATTGTAAGTGAGTCAGTGCTCCCCAGCGAATCCCTTGCTCGTGTTACCACAACCCCATAGTCAATTCAAAAACAGGTTCAGGATCCAATTCTTCATTTTGTTTCTGGACGTGGTGGTTTCTCAAATAGGGAGCCCCGAAAATGATTGGTATATTACTATCACAATCACCAAATATAAATGATTCATGACTCGATGATATGGGGGCACCCCGATTTTGAGAAACCACCACTTGCTAATTGTGGCCATTGAAAACCAAATGCAATGCCGCGAACTGGTCTGTACCCCCTTGTGAATGCAAACGGATAAATTTGGGTAGTTCAATTGTAAAATGTCTGGAGCAGACTTATCTTTTAGACGACAGGATTTGATCATTCTATCATCGGGAAAGCCGTGATTCAGCAAACCTTGGCAAGAATTTCATTGACAGACACAATATGAAACAAGACAGGATCATTTCTGAGATTCATTTTCGAGGAACAACGCATAAAAGTATTGGTGTCATGTGAGGCCCCCTTGTTCAAAAATACCCCTAATTTTTTTCAGTCGGGGTTCAGCGATAGGTCAAAGAATATCGTTCCATGACCAGGGCAACGATGGGCTTATCCTAATACCGCAGACTAAGTAGGATGATGCATGAAGTCGTGTTGCTTGCTATTTGCGCAACACCATCATCAATCACCAGTCGCCATCACTGAAACCTGTAAACCATGACGACCCGGTATCCACCATCGTTTTCGTCATCAACCAGCAACCACCAAGTTCACTGTCAATCCATCGTCATGACTACTGAACACCATCATCCACCACTGGGATGAAATGAGCGGAGCGCGTTGCTGCCGCAAAACAAAATGGATGTAAAGCGTTCATGTCTGGTTGATGATTTCAACCCCTATGACAAATATTAGTCAACTAGCCATTCGTTACTAATTATTAGTATTAGGGAAAATCAAACATGCGTAAAACCACGCGCTGGGTGTGGTGGTTTCTCAAGCCATAGCGAACCCACAAAATAGTTGGTTTAGTACTATTAATGACTACTAGAATGGATGATTTGGGGTATCCCTCTTCTGAGAAACGCCCATGTGTATTGACGTATTACATTGGGGATTTCTGAAAATAGGGATACCCCCTTATCATCCAGTTTACAATAGTAACAAAGCAACATTTTTTTGGCTTCTCGGTGGCTTCAACCTCTCTGAAACATATTAGTCAATCAACCAAGCATCCCAACGATGGGGGGAAATAGAATATGTTGAACACCACCAACCAGTAGAGATGCATGTTTCACATATTGGTTGATGGTTGGTAGATCTCACTGGTTTAGCATGATGATTTAGCGAGATGGTTTAGCAACAAGTGCCCCTAAGTGATCTCAACATGGCCATGCTTCACTCGGAAACAGGGAATTGCCCATGGCGGTAGATCATTGATGCACATTGTGCCGGAAAGCGTGGGCGTTGTAGGTTACCAGCTGCGACTTCTTTAAATGCTGGGTGTTTTGTGGCGTCGCAGGCACCAGCAAAAATAAGGAAAAACTGGTAGTCCACCGATTGCTTGATTGCTAGCAACAAAAACATCTCCCAACAAACATGGACCAAGTGTTCCTATCGATTTCCACACAAGTTGTGCACCATCAAACCTGTTCTTCGGCATGGCCGCACAGTGACGACCACGGGACAGGCAAATGTGAACCGTCTGTCCTTTGTCTCGGGCTTGCGAACCGCCTGGACCCAGTGGTTGGTGATTGCAAGCCGTCAGCATTGAAATTGTTGGGTTCTAAATTGGCCATTCTTGGGCTATTAATCTATCTTTTTGGGTTATAAATTCTTGGGTTATAACTAGTTATAACATTGAAGAGCATCTGGCCATAGGCCAGAGTAGCATTGGCCAATAATATCAATGGTTCATTATTGGGGGGATCAATATTCGAAGAACCATTGCTGAGCATTCAAGGCAGTTCAACACCACACGACATGTTTGGACATTTTTGCTTTGAACATCATTTTTTGGTATCTTTTAGTCCGGCGTTGAACCTTGATGAACATGGGTGTAGTCAAACAATACCAAATCATCTTCCAATTTGACGAGCATTGATGAACCATGAGTTGCAGTAGCCTTCTCAGGTCAGTACATCCTCCAAAAACATCAGCCATGTTCCGGTGCCAAGTGAGCGGCTAGCAGTCCGTAAAGCATTCACCATAAATCAACGAAGAATCATAAGCTATAAACCATGGTTAGTCAAACCCATAAAGCGTCATAGTCCATTCCTTCAAGAAATGGCCATGGGTCAGTTCACCCTGTCCCCCTTTTTGCTCCATCATTGACCATTGTTTTCCCTATGAGTGTGTTGGTGATTATCCCCCAGTGTTTGGTTGATTAATACGGACCCACAGCCAAATCAACCACAAACCAAGCGAAAACCCAAGCCTTAACGAACCACAACTCCTCAGTTGAACAGCCCGTCAACCAACAAAGCACCCCTGGTGGAGAAGGCTCTGTCAGCCGGGGCCTGCGGAGGCTTCGGTGGCAGTTGTGGCATGGCGTTCATCTGCTGAGCCATGGGATACATGGCTGTGTTGGGCGGCATCCTTTGCGCAGACCTCACAGCGGGGATGAAATTGATGGTGAATCATCAGGAAATCATGAGGAAATCATGGGGTTCAGGAAACTGATGATGGTGAATCACGGGTTGTGAACATGAGAAAATCGTGGGGTTCAAAGATCTCTGAAGAATCAGGGTGGATAATTGGTTGATCATCAATGTTTGGCAGAGTCGACTGCCAGTTGAATATTGACTGAAGCTAATTGAATATAATTGAGATATCAGCGCTATCTTAGCTTCCTGTAGTCAATTCCGAATGGTCGATCATGATTGATGTTCACCCAGCGACAAAATTCCTGGGTCTATTTTTGGGTGGATAAACCCTTTCTTTTTGTGACGCTTTGCTACCAACATGGGCTATCCCCCGCGGTTATAATTCAGGGTACGCATGATGGGTCGTGAACGGTGAATGCTTCATGTCTGTGGTCATCAGACTTGGGAGGAAAAGAGGATCAAGCACTGTAGATACTGCACCCATCTCTTGCTGTCACTTGTTGTTGCCACACATTTTGCCTTGCTCGAACCCAACCCAGCATCGGCTAGCTATCATGAATCATCACCCAGCATTTATCAAGCATCAACCAACAGTTCAACAACAGTAAACAACCACAATTCAACAACATCTATGACTAAGCAGCCAATCACGGAATCTTTTCAACCTATCAACCATCAGGAACCAACCACTTGCAACCCACCATTTACCATCAATTGCCCTCCTCAACGTCATTCCGCTACGACTCCGAGATCAGGGGTTTCCCCCGTGCAGGTACCACTCGACCATGTTGATCTCCGAGGGGTCCAGTTCGTATCAAGCCGGGGTCAGCTAAATCGTGGTTTCTCAAGTCACAGGGGACCCCAAAGCTATGGTTGCTCTATTGGTGTAGATGGTTTATCATGCATGATTCGGGGGTACCACTATTTTGAGAAACTGCCAAATGAATGAGAGTAGAGGCAAACTATGCAGTCCAAAGTGCACCTCAGTATCATTTGGGAACTGATGATAATGATTTGTGCAGTCTCTAATCTCTACTACCATTTGGGCAACCTGGTCACTCCTGATAGCTCAGCACTACCCCCTTAGAAGCATAGCACTGGATACCCGAACCGCGAGCCGTTCATCGCCACCACCCAGCACTGCCGGTGCTGCTGAGGGTCTGCCAGTAGGGCATTGGCATCATGGGATCCACCTGTCGAGATCCAAGCTCTGTGAGAGGATCAACAGAAAACCATCCCCAATTTTCCCATGGAAGTGGGTGACTTCCCATCAAACCCCATCTCATATGAGGGCCTTGTTCAGAGCTCGATTTTCCACTGGCCAAAACTGCTGGTCTCATCCAAAAGGTCGCCCTTGGTTCTGGCAATCGATGGCTGTTGTGGGAGGCTTCTTGGGGATGCGACTGAGCAGTGCCGGTGGCTGGCTGGAACTCATTGGTGCAACATGGCGCAAGCCATCCTCCAGGATGACTGGCCAGGACTGTCACCAATGGTCAGATTGATGTATCAACCATTGACCGGCAAGAATTGCTTAACCAATGCTAACCAGTGATCAACTACTTCATCATTTATTTCAGCATCAATGAGTCAGCTTATCGACTGTTTGCCGGCCAGGGTCCTGCCTATATGTCTGTATACATATTATACATGGTGGTTTCTCAAAATAGGGGACCCCCAAAATTGATGGTTTATTGTTGTAAATGGTTCAGAATGGATTATTTTGGGGCACCACACACCACACTGGTTTGAGAAATACCCATATCAAATCACGATTCCTGAAACATTGCCTTGGAAGGTTAGCACTTCTTTCGTGCGAAAAAAGGGCCCGAGGCTCCGAACCATGCGGCTTCGTAGATCCAAGCTGTTCTTGATTCAATGATGGACAACCATGGATCTTGATGGTCCAAAATTGCGGAGAATGACAAAATAGTGGCTAGAGCTAATGATCAGCAACCGCTTTTCATAGGACAGGAATCTTTGTTAGGACTTGCACCCGGCCAGCCTCTGACATCTCAAGCTTGTGGGCTAACTGCTGTTGCTACTGTCTGCATCCCTTGAAACATCTCCAAAAGGCGGTTTCTTAAAATGGGGGATCCCAAAATTGGTTGGTTTATTGCTATAGTTCATATTGGATGATTTGAGGCATTTGAGGCTACCCCTATGACTTGAGAAACCACCAAAATCACCTACCCCTATTTCGAGAAACCTTCAAATGATTCATTTTTGTTGGCGGGAAACCATCACCTTTCCGTCGGCACCTTCGGCATAGACATCATCTTTTGCCCCTGGCGCAGCACAGGTGTCCAGGGTCCATCCCTGGTCCATCCTGGTCCATCCTGGGTCCCACTGGGAGTCCCACTAAGCAGTTCAGTGATTGAGGCAGCTGGTGAGACGGCTTCGGCAGTTTCCAACCTGGTTCAACCAATCAACCAATGCACTTTCCACTTCAACCAGCAGTTTCAACAGTTGCGGGTTCGGCAGCTCACCAGGTCCAGCATACCAGGAAGCAGCTGGCCACACCAGGGGCGTCTTTCCACTGGATCACTGGATATTTTGAGATCATTGGATATTCATTGAAATGATCACTTGATCATTGAAATATCACATGTTGAATAATACCCAACTTTGGAGACAAACAATGGCTATATTTCAAAATTGTTGGCTATTGATATTTCAATAGCTATGTTTTTGTCCAGTTGTGTTGGCTTCATTGCAACTGCTTGTAGTTCTGTCCATCCGAAAAACATCTGAGCATCATTGCCGCCAGCTGATCTTGGGGGATCATCAA
>VSDK01022083.1:95610-123068 GCA_009767595.1 Symbiodinium kawagutii
CGGGTAGAGTCTGGAGATGGCATCACCACCTGGGAAAGCTCCAGCTGAAGGCCAGCATGACGATTGAGCCATCGGAGAGAGTTCATGGCTCTGGTTGGTGCGATCGTCCCCTCAGTGATGAACGTCGCGATGTCCAAAGCAGGGTAACTCCCTTCCCACGAGTCGGAACTGGTCTCCTCGGCAAAGGTGGTCTTGTATCAGTAGAAGAGCCCCGACCTGACTCCACAACATCGGCGGCATCACCCAACAGGTTGGGCTCTGCTGCAGCTCTCGCTTCCACCCACTGGATGGCTAGGGCATTGCCGCCTGCCTTCTGCGCATCCTCGAAGGACTCGAAGGCAAATGCGAGATCGGTGTCATCCTGCAGCTGGAACTGCTCACGAAGTTCACGAGCACGCTGAGCAGCAACCAGGTCGGTCGCCCTTTCAGGGTCCCAACCTTCGACATGCCCAGCAGCCTCGCTAGCGTAGCGCCCGCCTGACGCCATGGCACACGCAGACAGGGCTATGCTAATCTGAGCAAGAACTGCCAGCACAGAGTGGGCATTCCTCGTAGTCCATGAAGTTGCAGTCCTGGCAGATGAAGCCCTGACATGACAGACAGAAAGACCAGGTGGGGGATTGACAGAGAGAGCAAGGAGGGGGGATGAAGGGGACTGCAGCCTCGGTAGCTCCGAGGAGGGTACGAAGGAGGCTCCCAGCACGAAGGGCAGGTGGACAGGTGATGGCGACCGTGCCAACTTTCCAAGGTTCCCGCCAAAGACGCTGCCCCAACTGCCACTCGCGAATGAGGCTCCATACCGAAGCCAAAGGGTAGCCGTCGTAGTCCTCCCCCAAACGGGCCAACAGCTTGGCAACATGGACTGGCAGGATAGCTTCCTTGCCAACATGCGCAGCATAAGCGTTGACCAAGAGGAGGTCAAGCTTCTCCGGGCGGAGGTGAAAACGCTCCCAGGCTTGAGCTGGTGGTACTTCAGCTTGAACCAAGACGGCCCGCCGATTCCAACAACCAATCCATGGGAACTGGAAGCCGCCCCTGCGTAGCTCACAGCGTTGGCATGGTAGGGTGGTGCAAGGAACCCTGGCCAGAGGTGGCATGTCGGGATGTTGCAACACTCCGGAAGAGGGGCTGCCCAAGTGGACCACCTCGAACACCGACTTCCACAACCGAACAGCGGAGCCCCGCCTCCCCTGTTCAAGTAGCTCTTGAACATGGGCTGAGAACTCCATCCAAGAAGCCGTGGCGAGCATTGGGTGAACCTGGCCATCAACATAGGCAGCAACATCGATCCCCAAACTGACCGGCATAGACGGTGAAGTCACGGGTAGCTCCCACGACAAAAACCAAAACTAAACCAGCCAGTTTGGATCAAGGTCCCTTGAGCCAAAATTGGCATGTTAAGTTTTGTTATCTAGGAACAAGTAATGATAACTGTTCACCCAAGGCCTGCCAAACCTTAAACAGTGACACATAACTGTTTAGCTATCATTGAACCAGATCATCCTAGGTCGACAATTGCTTGATCAACTTGTTAAGCTGTGCAACGCCCAATGGTGCCATCCCCAGTACTGCTTGAATATTGGCGACTAATGATCAACAATGTTAAAGCATTAGATTCAGGATGGTTAATGAACACTGGTACGTACTGCTTACCCGCGTTGCGGCGAGTACTGTGATAACGATGGTCATGTAGTGTTTGACTAACCAGCAGCCAAAAAAACAAGAATACTAGGGGGAGATGCCAACAGTATGGCATTGGGTCAAATCCTGTACCCCTGGTTCCCCTATCATTAGCCATTCTTTTCCCTCTCAAATTGTTTGTGAACTTATCGCCAATTATAGGTTGGTTAATATTGACCCATAGCCATGTCCGTTGTTTCCGTGGATGATTGAACCACACTATATGCCCGTACCAAAGCCACAGGGCCAAACAATCCTGACAGCATCGTTTCTCACCACGACTTGTGGTTTATTTTCTTCGTATTTCTCAAGATGAGGGTACCGCCAGTTATCATTCAATATCAGCCATTTATGATAATAAACCATCCATTTTTAGGGTCCCCCGTTTTAAGAACCCCCCCATATAGTTAGTATATCCTCTATAATTGATGGTTATTGCTAGTATTGACCATCATGAATGCTTATATCATTATCCATAACTTTGGGGTTTATATGATCTATTCACCGCCTGTTGTGTCTATTATTCAGAACCTGGTGTTGTTCATCTATTATATTTATCCATTTGTTGCTCAAGCTGCTTGGTGGATCCCCAAACCGCCTTGGGATGCCAACTTCAACAGCTGACATCATGGTCCAAACCGACACAGCGAAAGTGGTGTGTATTGTAGCCCACTTTGAAGCTGAATAATCAGAACGAAAGTAGTACTGGAATAGAGATAAATCGACCAATGCTACTTTATTTAGACTCCGGCAAACTAACCTGGAAGTGGAAAATCACTATTTGCAATGGCTTTACCGGAAAAAACAGATTTTCAGCTTCCCGGTTGGTTTGCCAAAGGATGAACCTGGAATCTTCGCCTTTCCGGTTCATTGGTTCTGTAAACATCCCTGGCTGGTAGCCATGCCGACGAACAGTCAATCGTTGATTTTGTTGGTTTCAATCCTATGATCCAACATCCAACGGTATCAACAATTATGAACCGGTATTTGCCACTACCTACAAGTATCTGGCATCAATATCATCAATCATTAGTAAGCTATTATCAACGATTTTAAAACAAGCTCCACCATTATGAACAAAACAAAGGTGTTCCCATTGGCCAATTGCTAATATCAGCAATACTTTGTTGAACCAGATTGACCTTGTTGACTATGAAACATCAATTCATAAATCAACTCACAATTCCAAATGTTTGTCAACTGCTAACTGCTAACAATCAACACATGATTGGTCAATATCACAATCAACAAGCAGCCATTAGTTAATGATAGTGTTCAAAATTGAGCATATCAACTATCAAATATCAATATATTAGCTACTGGTAAGCCTTAATCAACAAATGGGTATTTGCCAAAAAAGCGTACCCCCCTTAATTTCCACTTGTATACCGATGATTTTTGGGTGGGTTGTAACGGTTACACTATGGCTTGGCACATACCCAAACAAGTGACCACCATCCACAAATCGAGTAACCCTTCATCATCATCCACAAATAATACTAGTTGGTGGTTTCAACTTTCAACCCCTATGACAAAAAAGTCAACCAACAATCTTTGTGAACAATTATTAGGGAAAACACAGTTTAAAACCAACAAGCAAACAATGACAATAATGTGGTTAATCAATTGCTATAGTCAACTATAGCGGGTTACTAATAGGAACCAGCAGTTGGTTCCATTACCCACGAATTGTCACCACCACTCCGAATATGTGATCACCCTGATTCACCATTTCCATCGGAATCCAAGTCCTTCATCATGCTGTTGAAGCCCGTTGAATCCTTGCGGCTGCTGCACGGACGCGCAGCTGTCCCACAGCTAAGGGATAGCGCGAAGGAACGGTGAATGAACATCAGGCAAGTCATGATGGTTGATCCGTGGTTGGTGAGGGTAAGACTAGCTAGTGATCATGATTAATAATGGTTGTCAATGGTTGTCAATAAAACCTTAATCGACATGATAATTATCAATCTAAAACATTAAAAACCCGCACTGCCACAATCCCCAGTATGGTCAATGAGGTAGTCAATAGTAATTAGGAAAGGCTAATGACAATGATTAATCATGGCTATTTAGGATACTCGTGCTTAATGCAGGATGGTGAATGGTTGAGAATGGTTGATAGACGGTCAATCATGGTTAAAATGTTTAAACATGCTTTCTTTATTCGATCAAGTCCTACGTTCCAGGACCAAATGTTCAGAAAAGGCAAGCAGCGGCAAAGTCCAATTGATGTGGTTGTCAGTTAAATCCCCTCATTGAACCCAAGTTTGTCCAATCACAGCTGATTGTTGGCTGCTTGGTGGGTTGGTTGCTTAGTGGTGGTGCGCTGACCGGCCAAAGCCACTCACAATCCACTGGCAAACATTATCAGCTGCATACCAAGATATCACCAGGGAAAATCCTTCATGAAGTCATCATAATCCTTCATGAAGTCATCATGAATAAGCATCGTTGACCATGGCTGACCGATCATTCATCATCGTTCACCACTATCAATTACTGTCATCTATGATGAGCAACCTGGTGATCAAGCGTCATCACCCATCTTCAACCATCGAGCGATACTCACAATGACAAAGTAGTGATCACCCGAGGCCGTCATTGAGCCATTTTCAATCAACGATCATTAATCATGAAGCCATGAATTAGAAATCAATCATCACCCATCAATTGACCATCATTAGTCACCACTTAGCCATCAATCAGCTTCAATCAGCCATCAATAAAGCACCATAGCCACACCAGCGACCCATCACCCACCACCGCTGACCCAACCCGTGACGCGGATCTCCGGACATCGCCTCGCCTGCGCCTTCATCCTGGCCTCCAGAACTTGACGCCTGAGGCGCGGCTACGAACGTTCTGTGGGGAGGCGGCACCAGAAATCTTCTCGTGATGTGGGGATTGGTTTCAAATGTTCCAGAAATGTGTCTGTTAATACTTTGAACATCTGATTTCAAGCCCTGTTTCAAAGTATTGAGACTTATTTGAACTTCCTGAAATGAGTTAATATTTAATATTAGCAGGTGTATACTTATTCCAGTTTCTGTTTCAAATGTCTTAATATTCCAGGTTGATACTTCTTTCACACAGCCTGAGCACTATGCTCTGCTTCTTTCTAGCGGTTAAAAATCCACCGATCAGAAACACAACTTTTGACTCCTCCATTGACATGAGAATCTACCCCAAGGAATTGGCCAAGTGGTGGGAACCAGTGATGTGCGTTCAACGGGGGCCAAAGGTTGGGTGCACCAGCCCCCAGAACCATGATGAATGCCAGCAGTTACGAGCAGTGGGGATGCACATCCCAGAGATCTTCTGGACCCATCTCCAGATCAACACTTTAACCCTGATAGCATAGGTTCATGATGGTAGATATGGCGTGCTGCCGTTAACCACTTTATAATCGGTCTGTTCTTGCTCGTCATCACCTTGTCTTCCAGGATTTTACATGATCTTGTCTTCCAGGATTTAACCACAATAGCAACTAATATTGAATACATAGCCAAATTGACATGATCCTTCAAACAATCAAATCTGATGAGGATCCTTTGCTGAAATGCTTAGCCTATAACAGTCCAGTGAATTCCAATTAGGCGCTAGTTGGCATCACCCTCATGGGAACGCGCTCCAGCTTGACACGGCAAGTTGCTGCATCTTATAGGAGGCCTTGGTTGTGGCGCAAGAACGGTCAGCCCATGGAGCCATTGAACACTTAGATCATTGGCCAACAGTAGTTGGTTGGTTTTAATTTCATAAGCCGCTGGTTGAGAATGAATGTGTCATTGGCCACCCATAACTGGTGCTTGAAAGAAGTCGCAAAAACTATGTCAGTCTTTTTCTTCAAGTGTGTATCCTATAATTCATCTATAAAGAGGCCACAATACATAGATTGTTGATGTAAGCCACCTCAAAATTACAAATCAATTGGGGGAACTCTCCCAAATGATCCAAAATGGCAATCATTTCATGGCTCTGGACGGGTGAATCCTTCACCAAACACCCCACTGGGCCCAGCTTTAGCAGGGCCAACGCCATAGTGCATGGCCACTTGTCCAACAATGACATTGGTGATACAATTTGTGTAGTGCGGTGTGATAGCCCGTGCATATCCATGGATTTATGAATCTAATTACAAACATCTATAAATACTATACACATTGCATCACAATTACAATATGAAGACTGGCTAAAACGGGCAATAAAAGAATTGGTAATGTCAATCAGTATCATGCAGCCTGATACTCAGTACTCAGTATGAACCACCTAGAAGTAGCCAAACCATACAATTCATTCTGGTTTTGTCCTATCACATGATGGCAATTGGTAACACATATCCCACAATGGGCTTATTCTAATATGTTATGATACGGGACAAGCCAACATCATAGGACATTTGCCAGCTCACAGATGGATATCTACGCTGAACGAAACCCATCCCCGGTTGATCCCGCGAATATGTCCTCCGGTCCTACGCAACGACTCAGATGTCCCGTGGCTCTGCAGGCGTTTCCGTTTTTCACCGTTTTTCATTCCCTGGTAACCCCACAATCCTTGGTTGCGACCAGGGAATCGACACACAATTTTCGAGATTTTTTTCGAGATTTTCAACCATCAGCTTGTTTTCTCCTTCATGTTTTTCCAAGCTTTTTTTTTGGAGCTTTGAAAAAACATTCTTTCGACTTTCCATATTTGTTTATTCAACAGCCTGAAAAAAGCAGGGGGAACGGATCAGCGAACTTGGACGAACCCGTCGCCAATCGACCAGGGCTTCCGCCCCAAGCTGCAGACGCTTAGGATAGATGTGACAGGCGACCACTTGGTGATGACTATGGCCATTGATCAAGCATTATCGAATAGCTATAATGATAGCCAATAATATTAGCTATAATATCGTAATAACCAACAATAAACTATTTGCACATAGCTATAAGCTTATAATATTCATATATATGTAGCCACTATATTGACCAGAAATCGATGCTTGTGGTCAATAGCCAATCATAGATTATGCTGATGGTGGTATATTAATGTACGCCATCAGTTGTTTGCTGAAGCGACGGTAGACCATCAAGATTTTCGACTTGACGATGATTCTGAGCTATAATCATGCTATAATCATGCTATGATATAGTGTAGCTATCATCATGCTCAATTTTGACGATGATGCAAGCTACACTACACTAAGAACTTGGGGAGATCGATGGTCGCTCTTTCAGGTGCTTGACCATAACGAAGCAGAATTCACCTCCGTCAAAACTGCAGTTTCACTATAATTGATAACATAATCAAGCATACTAGTTATCCAAATCCTGTAGTTACAACCCGAATGCTAGTTTCTAATCAAGACTTCCAAAAACCGAAAGCATACTTCACCCATCTTAATCCTGTGGTGAAGCATTTCATGAAGCAAGAAATTCTCAGGTCTCTCCATAGCTGTGCTGCGAACAGGAGACCATCTCATAGGTAGAGAAAGTACATTGGTTCAACGCATCCGCCAAGCTGTGCTGAGAACCTGCGCCCCAGTCGTGGGAAGTTGGTGGACCAGTTGTGGGAGCTGGAAAGGAGCTGTGGATCATGGGAGATATGTTCAGCTTGTTGGTGTACCATAAACTTATAGATAAACTTTTCAGTATTTCGAAATGCGTTCACTGCGCTGGAACGCTGGTGCCAATGGGAAATCGGCGTGTTTCATGTCGTTCTTTTCAGCTTCGGCTTTTGGGGTGTGGAGAATAGAAGTGAGTTTCTGTCCAGTCAGCCCGTATTTTTGGGCAACTGCTCTTAGAAAGGCTTCACATGGATTTTCATCGTGAGGAGCTTGGGCGTGACGATGGATTTCATGCTGATGGCATATCAAGAGTAGGCTTACATATCTGACATGATCCACAAGTAGGCTACACGACCACTTCCCGTCTGAACGGACTTTTGAATCCAACTGAAGACCGTCTGGCCTGAATCTATATGGAACCACAACTTGCATCCAAGTTTCAAGAGCAGCCTTCAGATAATATTAGCCGCTACTTTCACACTTCATGTGGCTCAGCTATCACATGTCACTGACATATGCTGAAAACTCTTCTGCCAAATCTAAAGCCAAGGTTTCCATGTGGTGTGATATCAGAGCTTACTTGGGTTCCGAATCGGCGAGAACCATCATCCAAACTCCAAAACGATACCCACTATTAACGACTAGCGGATAATCAATTAGCCAGTGTCAGAAGAAACAAGTGTGAGACCACCATGATAACCATGATTGGATAGGATCCTAGCCAGCAAGCACTACAAGCATCAGCATCATGATGACCAGGGTCAACCAAACACTCTGAGCCACCACTGGTGAGGCAGTCAGTTAAACATCATCAATGGCTGGAACATCTTCACCCAATATGGGCTGAGGTCGGGGCTGTAGTGCAACTGTAGTTGACAGTCGCAAATGTACCTTTTCGCGTTTCGAGGATGGCACCATGAGGTCTAGCTTGCTGGCTGTGGGCATGCTTCGAGAATGATGGTGACTGGTGGATGAATGGTCAGCGGCTACATTGTGGGTGCTGATGAATTTTTGAACTAAATTGGTCGATTATACTTATACCAAGCACGGCGCCCAACAAAAAGGCGTCAAGGGGAACGGGATATGAGCCATGATGGAAAGCAGTGATTCAACGTGGAGGATGATCCGATCATCAACAAAACCGGGCGATTTTTTCACATATGGCCACAACATCACGGGTAATCTTTAACCCCCTTTGGCTAGGTACATAGCCATATTGTTTCTTCTCATTTTCTATAACTCTTCTAATGTTGGCCTTTACTACCAGTGGCAAATAGCCCCATATTTAACATAACCTTTTGCTACTCTTTGTTCGTTCCGGGCCACTTATATCACCCCCTTTGGAACCTATCAGTTGGAGATCGTAAGCCACTATAGCAGATCAATCATCAATATCCATCCATTACCAATCAATTACAAAGTATTACTTAACCATGGTATTCGAACCATCAGGAATTTTAATTAACAATTATTCACCATTGTTGTCGACCCTTATCAATCCTACCCAAAAGCCATTCTTATCCATTTTAAACCAGTACAGTATCACCATCATTGACCACTATGATTCACCACCACCAGTATATCAACCACCATGAGCACCACCTTCGCCAACTTCCCAATGCCAGGGCGTCGGGTCGTGCGCGCCGAAAACAGGGGGGGGGGCACTTCTCGTTCTTGGTGTGCGCCTTTCGCCGCGATGCAGCGTCTCCGAACTGCAAGAAGGCTTGCATGCCTCTGGCGTTCGCTGGGCTCCCTGGCGCTTCATTGGTTGATGTTGGAGCCCTTGGTTGCTTGGTTGGTTGCTTGATTGGTTGGTCAGCCCATATTTTCTGTGACAATTGCATGTCCTGGTGGAGAAATCACTGGGAAGACACCGCAGGTCTAAATCCAGCATCGCTGTTTGGGAAACCATCTAGGACTTGGCTGTCCTCGCTCAGCTTGCCACAGGGCAACCATCGATTTGACAGCTGCGACCCATCGAATTTTCTATCATCTCATGGGGGCTGAAACCCTTCAATAATGGTTGGTTTATAAATGGTGAACAAGGGTTATGAACAATTGTCATGGTTGGTTTATTACTGCAAATTCTTAGGAGGATTTAGGGCTACTCCCATTTTGAGAAACCACCATGACATGGATGACCTAGATTTTTAGAGACTCGCACTTAGAAAAATACTCCGGTGATTGGATGTTCTATGTAGGGCGCGAAGAAGTAGAACAAATAAGTAGAGCATTGTAGATGAGACACATTGAGACTCATTTAGCAAGTAGATCCCAATGAAAACAATCATTTCCTTGTTCATGCAATATGTTCCGCAGAAGTGAAAACAACTTCCAAACTTTGGCTTTCGCATCAGCCCGCACATTTTCATGTTCCAACAATGCTGCCACAGAATAGTGTTGCCGCGTTGCTGGATATTGACTACTGAATACTTTGACCCCCCTTGGTCCCGAAACAGATCGATTGCTTACTGTCTGTTGGTTGTGTCGCTCTCGGTTGCAAACCAATAACTACTTGAAGGCACGTATACCCTTGTGGCAAAAACTAGGCACCACAAAAACGAGTATCAAAATGTGCAGATGTGTTCCGAGAGGATAGAAACCCAATAATCTCAAGCAAAAACAATGCAAGCGGAAACTTGCCAACATTTGCAATAAAACACGCACCATCATTTTCCACAGAATCACACTCCCCCCATGGCTGAATGTATATCACTTATAAATCACAGGCCAATCATCTGCAAAAATAACACTGTGATTTCACCAAGCCATGTACCAACCCGTAGCAATGTGCTTCATCATATTCTGCTTGCTGTAATTTCCAGCTATGCTGCTCTCAGCTTTTGTGTCCATATAATCTTTGATTATCTATATGGGATGATGGTACTGGATAAGAAACGACCAATACTTATGTAACATATTGACCGGATACTGGACGATAATGCATGATGATAGAAAACAATCGATGATAACAACATATAACAACAATGAAAGAACTGTATATGTTGAACGTTCATCGCTACCGGCGTCGCATCGCCTTGGTGACAGGCCCCATTGCAACACCGCTGTTCACCCCGCGAGGCTTCGCCGAGCGTCGCGTGGAACCGTCGGGCTTGGGAAAGTGGAGCTTGACCTGGGAAGATCGTTGGACAACAAACTGGGCAAGCGAAAGGGTCGAGGCACCACCAAGAATGGTTGACAGCCAATGGTAGCTCAGTGTTAGGGGAGATACCACAAGCTGGGCCTACACCAAAGGGTCAAGCCCCCAACCATTAACAATGCCTAACAGCCACAACCAACAAGGATAGGGGACATAGCCAATGGTTGATTCGCTGGGTATTGTTTGATAAAGCTGGTGATAATAAGCGACAAGAATAGGGCATGTACCGCAGCGAAAGGGCCACGAGCCAAGCCACTGTACAAAACCAAAGCCATGGGCCCCAATGGGTCAACGCACAGTTTTCTTCATCAATCTATGGGGCGTGAAGAGCCAGGGAAGCCAGTCAACTTTGTTGGAAGTATAAAATTAGTTGGTTTATATTTATATAGTAAATATGGTTGATAGTTGGTAAGTCTATAAACACTATTGTTGACTATTACTCTGGCTCGAATAAATCTATATTCAGTTCATCATAGATCACTGTTGTTTACCAATAGCCTTATGAATCCAACGTGCCAAATTGTGCATGAGCAAATTCATTGGAGTTCCTACAGTGCTGCAGTTTGGGAATATCCGGGCATAGGAATCACGAACATAGGAGAATAAAAGCATCCACAAGAGTAGTGATATCAACAACCAGAACCTTTGGTTTGTGGACAGCGTCGACTCGTCGCTTGCCCTGTTAAGCTGGATAGCTGGTTACATCTGGTTGCCCTCACCGGCTGTTGGGAAACCCTGGGAGAGCACAGTGATTTTCCATGGCCAGTTGAGGTTCTCTGCGGGATAGGACACCCTGCTCCCCACAACCTCGGTTCCAGCACAGCCGCCATGAGCAACGAATAGCTTTGCTTATCGTACAGACTTACCCCCTATGTCCAGTTGCTGCATCTGCCAACCAATTATCACACCTTTTTCTGCCTAGACAATGTGGCGCAAAGCATCATCAACTATCTTTGACATTCTGACATCACAACTTACGCATTGCTGGGTTGATCTGCAGCTGGCTGAAATTGACAGCCACTCAAATAGAAAGTTGAAATGTATCTGATCAATGGCTGCGGGCTACAATGAATTCCAATGGTATGCTGATTCTTGGGACCTAGCCCCTGGAATAATGCCCTACAGCAACCAATAATCTCTATGACCATCCTCCACCCTCAACTACCCTCAACAGCAACAAGGAAAAGGATCAGCTTGGTGCAGTCGTTGTGATCTGCGAAACACAGCTTCGTCGCAGGAGAACGAGTCCCAGTGGCCAAATCAAATTCTTCAAACGCTTCCAGCAAGTCGGGCGGTTGCACGTTCTGGCAGAGATCCGGACAGTTCCCGATTGATGACTTCTGCAAACACAATGCGCAGCTACGGGTCAATACCAAGCTGAATGATGGTTTCAACCCCTTTGCAAACATGAATAATTAATTAACACCAACGAGAAAAAAGTAACTGTTGCTTCATAATTCATGACCAAGAATGATTGATCATAACGATAAGGGTAATGTTCAACATTTTTTTTTAAAACACATGTGGTTGTTTCTCAGAAAAGCGGTACCCTCAAATCATCCAATATCAACCATTTATAGTAAGAAACCAAGCATGATAATTGGTGTATCCCCTGTCAGTGGCTAATTTCTCCTTGTTCAGAACCCTTGTGAACCGTTATATAAACCATAAATAAACCAACCATAGCATTGGGCTACCCCTATGACTTGAGAAATCCCCATGTGGGTATGGGTACAAATTCCTGACGTGGCGTCAGAAACTGGGGGTAGTCTGGGGCTGCTCGCATTGGCGGCCCCAGGATCACCACTAGATCACGATCAGACCCTTGCTGGGTGCTGACTCTCTTGAGTAGCCGCTTTTCTTTATACTTCAGTAGCTGATTAGTAGTGTTATATATCTTACTGTAGTAGTTATATTTCAATAAATGAATGCCACAATGTTTCAGTAGGTATTTACATCATGTTACATCTGATATTCAGTATTCTTTTGTCTACTGGAGCTTCCCAACAACAGCTCCCTCCACATTTCACTGCGCATATCAACAGCTGCCATTGTTGGGTGGGTTCTATCGCTCAGCTGGTCAACAGGTGCTGGTGCAACTCCCTGATGATATCGACCGAAAATCAACCATTGAAGCACCAGCTTACAAATCTTGACCACCCTGAGGACATATTGATACGGATCTTACCCTTGGTGGTCAAAAGTTGTGTACACATATCATTTTGTGGTCAACTCCAGTAAGCCGGTACATTTTTACAATCAATGTAACAATTTTCGACGGCCTTACAAACTTATTATCCATGATATTAATATGACAATTCCATAAAGAATGGTCAAAAGGGATTGATCCCCCTCAGTTCACTTAGATTCTGACTGTTGCGTAACCGCCAGCTTACGGTACGTTTTCACATAAGTCAATACATCATCAATATGCAACCACTTTTATACATCGATTCTTGATGGTTATGAATATCTGGAATATCCACCAAATGGATATCAAAATACTTAATGATAGCTAGTTGCCTCTACATGTTCCATCCAGTATCAATCAGAAAAAATGCTTATCGGTCATGATTCATCCTTATGAATCACCACAAATTAACAACTTTATCATATGGCTGTTGGTCGAAACATGGTACTCCAGCTGTTCACATCTCGTACATGACCAGAATAGTCGAACTGTTGAGCTGTTCATCCAACCATTCGTTGGCTGGCGAACATAGACCCATTCCCGTGTGTTATGATCAACAATTTTTGCTGGCATTGTCCATAAACCATAGATCATGACTATGATTGTTGGTCATTCTCAATTTTTGCTGTTACAATTCTTGCTCACGGTGATGGATAGATTCCTATTTGGTTGATGATGATACATGAGCCACTAGCACACAATAAGAACATGTTCATGAAAAATTGTTACTCACCATCAATCAATCAATAAAAAACTACATCAAATAAATGTGTGTACATGTGGTGGTTTCTCAAAATAGAGGTATCCCCAAATCATCCAATATTAAGCATTTGTACTACTAAACCAACCATAGCTTTAGGGCCCCCTATGTTGAGAAAACCCCATATGTATGCAAACATATTCCTAGCATTGCTATGCGTGGTTGCTTGTTATGTTCCCTCATCAAAGATGGCCAACTTCCCGTCACCACCCACGGCGTCGAAACCCTTCCTGGCTGATGCGGCACTTCATGAAGAAATCCGTGCCTGAATCGATAAGTGACTGTCAAAGCAAAACGCCCTGGGGTTGATGCTTAGTAGTGCTGAATCATGTTTTTGCTAATGGTTGATATTGGTCAAATAGGGTTGAAAATAGTTGACGATGGTTTATTGACATAAGGGACCCCCGAAATCATCCCATATCAATCGCTTAAAAAAAACACCACAACTTTCGGGTTCCCTATTTCGAGACCCCTCCCCGCATGTTAACCCCTAATTAAGTAGTGGTCCTCTATGATCCTAATTAAATTAGCTTATCAACCCTCCAATAACCATTAGTTAATCCATATGAGCCATCATTATCAACCCAGGCTATTCCCTGATCGAGGGTCCCCCATTGAGGGTTCCCTACTTTGAGAAACTCCATATGAAGTAAATGTCAACCAACCATTTGTTTAAAACCACTGGGGAAAAAACCATGTCAATCAAACCACCCACCAAATATTCATTGGAAATGAGACATCCAATTTTGGAGGTTAATCATTTTGTTGGCAAACTAACCCTCACTTAATCCATATAAATTAACCATCGTAATTAATTAAGCATCATTATTAAAGTTTCTGGCTGGACCTTTGGCCCCCCACGAAAAATCTTTTTTGCACTCTGAAAATTTGGGTTCCTCAAGCTCAACCCCTCTCCTACTCCACGGTGACTCACTTTTTTCCACCTGGCAATGACTAACATCTGCTGGCCCACCATGGCAATGGGGCACAGCAAAGCCAGACTGTGTCCCACTACCACACTGGGCCCTGCATTTTCACTTGGCCAACTCACTTGCTGGACGACCTCATCAGTGTCAACACTAATGAGATTGCCCAGCAAATGAGGAACATCGGCGAGCAAACACAAGGGGCAGCTCCAGGGAAACACGACCTAAATGTTCAAAAGCAAGCTGAATTGCCCAGCTCAGCAAGTAGACACTTGGCAGACTTTTAACTTCTGTCTCCCCAGAGCTGGCCCGGGACCTCTCAGGGATGTCATCAAGAACCACTGGCATCAAGTTTTGACGGCCATGGCAACAGTCAAGAACTACTAAGATGCACTGGCCGTGGTGGACAGTACAGACCTGAAGACGGTCTTGGTGACCAAGACCATCTCCCCGTCCATCCTGTCCACTACAGCAAGCGCAGTTGTGAGTCAATCCGCATTCATTCCCATGCTGCGAGCGATATGCAAAACAACTGACACACACCAACAGCTGAAGGAAGACTGTGTAACATGAGCAAATTATCACTGCAGCATTTTGAAACAAGCCTATGTTTGGCATGATCTGCCTGCCCACCAGTATATGGGCAGCTCCTGCCACCGCAGGACTAAACTGACAAGTGCAATCACTGACTGGTCATTGATTAATTTTGTTATTGATCAATTAAATTATCTATAGCACTTGCCAAGTGAGACTTGGAATTCAACGCTTGCCATACAGCACTGGCCCAGCTCAGCACTCCTCCTGGCAAGGTGCAAATGCTACATCAAACCCATGCACCACACTGCATCAAAAAGAACGGTCCTTCCACTTGATCATCATCTAAATTTGTAGTAGCCTCAGTATGGTTGACAAAATTGGTTCGACACAAGCTGTGAAAAAGCACACTTCCCAAGAGCCTTGCCTGCCCATGCCCATGTACACTTCAAGCACCTCCAATGAAACAAGCGGCTGCAAGCTCAATCTTGCCATCCGAAACAAAGCAGCAGCAACGAGCTGGCAGCGAGTCTCATTTTGGCACCACTGCAAAACTGTCATTGATGGAAAGTGCAATAAGGTTGGCGACAAGTGCCAAGCTGATGCCAGTTTAATCAAAAATCCTGCTGGAAGTTCAGGTCCACATATAACTCCATATGCTGCTCATACGCTTCACTGGGCGACATGGATCCGTCTTTCAAGCTGGACTGGATAGACTTGAGCTTCTTCACCATGGAATGTGCACTCGCCAAGTCCTCGCTGATCCTGGCGTTTGCATGGCTGCGCACTGTCTAACTTGACATGCTGACAACGGCTGATCAGAAACCCCGTCCTCTTCCTGACCACTGCTGCGTCACTGGACATCTTACGCAGCTGGAAATCCCTCAAAGTCTGGAGACTTGGCACTTCCTTCATTGCCAACTTCGCAGTGACAATCGACCAAGTTATCTCGGTGACTTGCTCGTACATCACATCTCCCGCTGCATACCAAGTCTCCATGATGCCTGGCAAAGGGTGGAAGAGGCGCGCCGCCTTCTTTGCCTCAACCTGTAAACGCACAAGAGTCACTGGACACTGGTCATTGACAACAGGCCCAGGACCGTCAGAGCAAGCGGCAATGACACTGGCTTCCAGAAGATGCTCGAAAGCTGGCACTGCCGCAAACGGTTTTGCCTTGTAAGCACTACCAGCATGCCTTGGCTGAAATCAAACAACAGTCGTGTAAAAATGTGTTTTTTTGCCCTGTTTTCCTTCAAATTGCCTTCAAATTTCCTTCAAATTAACCTGGGTCAATTTGAAGGAAATTTGAAGGCAATTTGAAGGAAAACACTGACTTTTTTGGAACAATTTTAAAATGACGGTTAAATCTCAGGAGCCAAGCAACTTCTTCAGCAATGACCAAATGCTCATGTGTATGTCAGTGTCTGTCCAAAGCGTTGGGCTTTCCTTCACCTTCACTGCAGCACTGGCACTCAATGGGACCCAGAACTCCCACACCTTCGCCGCTTTCGCCACTGGAAAATATGGAGGAATGAGTGTCGTCTCATCAGCAACCAACATCATCTTGGTCACTGCAAACTGGCTGGGCTGCAGCTTCTGCAGGTCTAGAAAAGCCTCCCAAGGACCACTGGCTCCGCTCCTCTCAGCAGGGACAATGATTGAGTTCTTCACTTGCTCCTTGAAACTGGCTGTGTCCAACTCCAACTTGAAGACATAGAAGGTGCGGTTCTTGATGCAAGCCTTGTCACTGCTTGACAATGGTTTGGAAACCTCATGTCGCTTTGCATTGGACACACTGGCTTTCAAGCTGTTCGCCGATCGTCTTATGCTCTGCACAGCAGCCAGTATCGGGCACTCCCAGAATGTGAGCTTCAATGTATCTGCCTCAGTAACTTGGTAAAGCCAATTATCAAATAAATCAAAGTGATGCTCCCTGAAAACATCAGCAAAATCACTACAGACAGTCAAGCGGCAGCACTGGCAGCCTCGTCACTGAGAACTGGCGCATAGGCAAGGGCACTGCTTGGACGTTGGAGGAAGCTGTGCCACTCGGTATCACTCAGCGCTGCAAATGCCCTAAAGGCAGCCATGGCTCTGACACTGGATCAGCTATCAACACCTTATTAGCACCTTGAAGCAACAAAGCTATGAATGCGGATGTTGTGAACAATGTTGATTGACAACTCTGGCCAAGGATTGCACTTTATGCCTCGCCTCCAAACCCCAACACCAAGACCTCAGGATCAGTCATGACGGCGGGTTGGAAAAGCAGGGTTGGTGACATGCATCGTTGCAACAAATGTCAATCAAATACTGAGCTCGTCACGAAGCTAAGCCAATCGTCCAGGCCAAATTATTGACACCTTCAGTGAATCCCAACAACCAGCAAAGACCCAGTGACAGGCATCACCATCAAGAACAAATGGCATGAACAGAATGCAAAGCAGTGACCACTGCCACGCAAGTGCAATTTTCATCAGTGCTTCAACGAACTAAATGTCCGGCCACCTGATGGGATCACATCAGAAACAGGCAAATTAAGGTAAAGCCCTAGTCACTAGCAGCGCTAGCAATTCACTGCTTGAGCAAGCTGCTTTGCGAGGCACTGGTCAAGCGCCAGAAATTTACAACTGGTTCAATTCGAACATGTGCTCCTCCTCTTGCTCCTTCTTGTCTTCCCCCTCATCGTCCGACAGGACTTCCCACTGGTCGTCCATCGCAGCAATCTCTTTGTGCTGACTATGCTTGCCACTGCCACTTGCCAAGCAACCCGCACTGCCCACACTGCCCACCTCCACAACAGCCTTGCACTGGAGGTGGTGGCTGGCATCATCACTGGCCAAATCAGAATCATCTGGTGGGGCGCTTGGATCAAGTTTCTTCAGAGCACTGTCAATCACAAACGCAAGCCTGTGAGCACTGGTGAGCTCCTGACACTGTTTGCACCCAGCAGTTTTCATTTTGTTTAAATAAACGGTAACGGTTAAAGTACTGTATCAATCAAAATAAAAACGTTGACAAAATTCAGGCCAGCCACGGAATTCTTCAACAGCCTTCTTTTCTCACGAAGTTGCGTGAGTGAGTAGTTTCCGGGCTTCACCCGGTGAAGCCACATAATCCCGTCTACGGTTTGGCCAAAATGATTCACACAGGTCTGCATGTCTGCGCCAGAGTTTCAAAGGGGGTCTTGAGCACACACTGGCGATTATGGATTAATGGCTGTTGACAACAGTGTAGGCTTCACATCACACAATGAGGCTGCAAAGGACATGCTGATGCTGGGTCTCTGGCCTGAAAGTTGGGACTGAAGCTTGTTCCACCTCAGCTAGCACTGGAGATTCGGAATGTTCACTTATGCACCAAACAGCAGCTCACTGACTGAGATGCTTGCAAGTCACAAGCATCCCTGAAAATGACCTGGCAGCAACATCATGCCACTTCAAAGGTCTCTTGAAGATAACTTGAAACGAAAACTTGCTCAAAAGCAGCTGCATCCTCTCTGCATGCATTGCCCTTGTGGGCACCGGTTCAAGAAACCACTGGCCATTGGGCTTCAAAATTACTTAAATTATTGAGAAAGCAAGCCACCACTGTCCTAGTGCTCAGCAAGATCCAAACACAGCCAACAAAGCTGTCCCTGTGATTCAAGCCCTGAACACACTGACGAACGTGACGGAAGTGAACAGTTTGGAGAGTGTTTAACACTCTCCAAATTGTTCACTTCCGTGATGTTCGTCACTGTTCACTTCCGTCACGTTCAAGTTCGTCTTTGAAAGACCACTGCCAAAGTCTCCACAAACAGGCAAGCATGCGCTCCACTTGAAAGTCTGGACTAGCTATGAAACAGCATGTCTATTGCCATGTGCTCTGTACTGCAGCAACAATTTAGCACTGGCCCAAGAAAAGCCGCGAAAAACTGCGAACAAGCACGACAAGTTTGAAGGTAAGATCATGCTCACCAGTCTGCCGCCTGCAGATTCACTCACAAGCAAGAAACACTGCTGAGGTACCTTCATTCAAATGGCAGGGCATCTCACAATGACAATGAAACTGCAAAGATCTGCTTCAGCTATTTGTCGAGGTTGTGGATCAACTGATGGTGGCAAAAAGAGTCTGCTCCGCAATGCATTCCCCCCTCTTTGAATGGTTAAATCCGCCATCATGGGCGACACTGGCACTGACTACAGCTGCTGTTGTCACTTGAGATGAAAACCGGAATGCCGGTCACAAAGCAATTCAACCAAGCGAAGAATTTCAATTCAGTGCAGCATGGAAGTCTGACTGTGAAAAAGTGCAGCTGGCACCTTTCGGAAAGGTAGAGCAGCTTGTTGGGTGTCCTGGTACAAGCATCTAAGGACTGGCTAAAAACCTGCGCCAAATACATGTTGCACTGGAAGTGGGAAATTGATTATATTATTGCACTGCCTAGTCTTCAAAGCAAATCTGGCATGAAACATCAGCCTGACACCTGTCCTTCTCTGCCAGGAATGTTCCTGGAAATCATGTCCAAGTCTTGGTTTCAGTTTAGTGCAACAGGAAGCTTTGTCAATTGGCAGCAGGTTACATGACAGAAAAAGTTTCCAATCAAATTCACTGGCTGCAGTCGTTGTTTCAGTGTCAGCGGCTTGGCCCCTTCATCTTTTTTTAACATCAAGATGCTCTCCCCTACATCCTGCACTGGCACTGCTTAGCGTGGTTGCGCAATGCACTGGAAAGTTGTCTTCGCAGTCACCCGAACATGGTTCAGGAAATGTGACAAGTCAGCAAGTTTATTCAACTTGATTGACTGCTTGTTTTCTTGCATCTTCCACTTGCTCCCTGGAAGACGCACTAAGCTCTCAAGCAAACGATGCATTCCTCCGTGCTTCTGTTCAAATGTACTGGAAACTAAGAAGTACACTGGCTTACAAGTCAAACTGGGCCTGTGACACGTCATAGACTTGGCCAGCCTCTCTGGCTTCCCCTCTGCCACTTCCCATTCATCTCTTCCAATCGTGGAGATGCCAAGCGCCACTGCCCCAAGCAGGATCTTCAACTGGTTCGGGCACCTGGGCAAAGGCAAAGTCAAACCGATAAAAAACAAGTAAGCAGTTATGAATGCTGCCAATGCAAAATAATGAGATGACAAATGATAAAGTCTCCATTTCTGCTACTACACTGAGTGGTACTGGTGGGAGGCGTGGGCATGATTCCGGATGATGATAAAAAGTTGTTGGCGTCGCTGACTATTGGCACTGACTGGAAGGGGACAACTGAATACAAGGCTGGGTGTAGTTGAAGTCACTGGCGTGGTCAAGGATGACAACACTCGACTCCTTGAGCACCTCGATGACACTCTTTGCACTGACATTTCCAGGCCGAACCAACTTGCACCTATGATACGACGTTGCACTGGCCACACACAGATCAATGGCGACCACCCTTCTCGGAAGCGTCACTGGCTCTTCTTGTTCAGCACGTTGCTGGCACTGGAAGATTTGCCCACTCCTCTCTGGGCCTGAAGGCAAAGCAATGTAGGTCAAGTAAATTGAAACAACACCTGCTAGAAGAAGCTATTAAAAAATAGTTAGTTTAATTTTAGTCAGATATGCAACCGCCCTGCACTGGTCTTGCCTGTTGGGTAGTGGTTCATATTTTTGGCAGTGAACTCGCGCACTTGCAAATGATTCCGCTTGATCGTAGCACTGCGCTTCATGAATCGCTCGCATCCATCACTACGATACTTGGAGTCTTTCAGCAGTTTGCCTTTCACTGCAAAAGTGTTCCTTCCAGTCCCAAGCAAGCACTTGTCACTGCCAGCACCCTTCACAAGCATGTCTCTGCTTCGTTTCTGACCACTGACAATGGCAGCTTCAGATCCTTCCCGATGCCCTCTGAGCTTTCCAAAATCTGACCTCCTCTTGTACAAGTGAAAGCGGCGACCATAAAATTCCACCCAGGTCATACAAAGTTCTCGTGATTCGCCTGTAAGATTGAGCACTGGCGCTGGGCAAATTCCAAGTGAAATTCCCTTCACCAGTTGCAGAGAAGTCGCACTGGAGACTTTCCTCTCGAACAAGTCGGACTCTTTCGCAGGGCCATCCAGCATGATCTCCAAACAACGCTCCAAATCATAGGCATCACTTTGCGCTGGTCCACACCGTGTATGACTTATCTCTGCAAGTTGCCCAAGGTCCCTTTCAAGCTGACAACTGCCACAGTCCAAGGACAAGTAGAAAGCAACCAGCTTTTGCAAACGGGGCCATCGGAAACGGAAGACATCTTTCCAGAGTGGACGAAAATCACTGCACTCGTGCAAAAGAGTACGATACTTTTCTCGTAGCATGGACCTCATGGGTTCACACCAACAACTCAAACAATTCAATCATTGATGGCACTCATTTAAGCAAATGTTAACTTTGCCAAGAAACACTGCATCACGATACTCTTGGACTCCAGCATCAGGATCATCTATGTCCAGTAAGCGACACCACATTCGCACTGCAACCTGAAACTGCTGTTGGTCAGAAGGCCACATCCGCAAATTGAAGACTCGAAGCTGCATCCTCAAGTCTCGATACGGAAGTTCACTGTGCAAACGCTCCAAGAAAAGTTCTGTGGCCACTTGAATGCCACGCACTGCAGTTTTGATGGACTCATCTGCTCTGGAAGCACCCTTCGGCCACAAGTGATAGACCCTCCCACCCACATGGATATCTGGAGCTTGCATAGCGTTGCGCACTGCTATGGCTGTTCCTGGTCAGGGTTCATTCGAAAGTGCCTTAAGTAATTTGATTAAACTTATATTATTATTATCATTTAATTATTAAAATTGGCCAGAAACAAACAGGGCACCTGTCTGGACAACATCATCGCCATCCACTTCCTCTAGCACATGGCACTGCAGAAAGAGCTTGGTCATACGCTCCTGAAAGACCTGGATCCACTCTAGCACTTGGGAGTAGTCAATGTCATTTTCAAACTTTCGCAGGAACGACATGGACTCCTGCATGTAATCACTGGCCAGGCCGATCGACACAAAAGCTGATGGCTTCATCCTGGACAGCATTTCGTGGCACTTTGCCCTGGTTTTGGGATCAGTCCGCACATCTGCCGCATTCATGCCCAATAGCAAAGCTATGGGCACCAAAAGGAAGCAAAAGCGGCCTCAAACAACCAAAGGCAGGCACCACAAGGCATGCCAGGATCAGGATGGTCCCAATAAGATTGGATGGGGATCGGAAGCAAAGTAGCCAGTCAGTTCATTCTTAGTACCCAGCCTTCAAAACAACTGGTCCAATCTGTTAGGCCATTCGCGCCACATGTCAAATCAAGGGAGCACTGGCGACAAAGTTCGTCTACAAACTTAATCTGAAACTGACTCATTCAACACCGCTATCACTGAAGAGGCTCATAAATGCATCAACCTCAATATTGCATCAGCGCCCTGAGGCACATGTGCGCATCAAACTTTATGCACATAGCATTTCAGTAAAAAAATGCCAAGCAAAAACGCCAAGGAACGTTGTGGGCTACATGTGCTTTCCCACCTTTGCTTTGCAAAGCACAAGTGTCGCAAATTTGATTTCAGCACCCCTCCCAACTGACCATCTTGCAAGAGCATGTTGTTCAAAGTTGCCAGCTTTGCACGCAACTCTGGGGAATACTGCAGGTCCGGAATGATGCCACTCTCACTGCCAAAGAAAGTCTGCCATGCACTGTTGAAAGCCTCCCCACAAAACAAAGGATCCTTGGAAGAAATGCGAAGCATATGAGCAGCATCTCTAAAAATCAAGATGATGTTTGGACAATGCCTCTCCCGCAAGGCCCTCCCTGTCTTTTGAGCATAAGGGGCACCATCAGCAGTAAAGGAGCGGCACTGGGACAAGATGTGCTCGTACAGGGCAGTGTCCACTGCTCCACTGGGCAAAATGCAAAATCCTTTAATGCCATCCGCAATCGAATCTGCTGCCCTGTGACACTTGTCCTGGTCCCATGCTTCAGGCGGAGACTCCATCAAAATCTTCAGAGGGTAAAGAACTGCCAGCAACCCACTTTTCACTTGCCCATCACTGGCAGCACAGGCTTTGAACCTCACAATTCTGTAAGGCGACTTGTCATCAACCAGGATTGATATCGAACTTGCACTGGCCAAGAACGATCTCTTCTTCCTTCTGATGCATTCTTGCATCACCTTCTGCATCTGGGTCAATGCTCTGCGCTGCACTGCCTGAACATCAATGCGTGTGGACATAATGAACTGGGTTGTAAAATTCAAGGCACTGGCATCACGGTTCGAAAGTCCTCGTTTTGTTGTGGTCCACGCATGCAGCCAGTCTTCTGGCTGAGGCACTGCACCAGAAAGCAACTGTGCATCACTGGTGTTGATCTTGAAGGCCATGTTGAGGCATGCATCGTCAGGAATGGCAAGGGCTCGCACTGCAGCAGCATGAATGTCAGAAAGCGAGTGCTTTCTCAGGCAGCTTGCCTGCACACTCTTCGCACTGGTTATCTGAAACCGCGCCCACTTTGTGCTGCAAGTTCGCCTGGTCTTCTTCACTGCCCCAGGCACTGCTGTCGACATCCTCAAGCAAAAAGCTGAGCAAATGGTGCAACCAATCCCCCAGGAAGGTTGCGACCGCTCTGCAAGCCAGGTCATGCGCTCCTTGTCATTGAGCATGACAGACCCAACTCCCACTGACCAAGTCTTGTAGCGGAGCTTGAAGATCTCCCTGGCATCTCCTACTGACTTCAACTTCTGCCTCTTACAATTGGCATTGGTCTTGAGTTTGCGCACTGGGGATTGCTTTGAGAGCACATCAGCAAACTTCTGCCGCTGCCGCATGGCATGGAATCAGGGAAAGGTCATTGAGGGGATGATGGATCAGGATGGTCCCTAGACACTAGTCACTGGTCACTGACTGGAATCAATGGACTTTATGTGATTTGCCTGATGACAGAATCAGTTCCTCAAAACTTGATTCAAGCATTTGACACCGGAGGAGCTTAAATGAACCGAAAAACTTCGTTGAGTTGATCATGAAACTCAATTCTGCAAGGATCAGCTTTTCAATGCCATCAATCTGGACAATGTTGCAAAAACAGCTCTTGACAACATTAAGGAGTCTGCAGCAACCAGTCAGCATTCAGTGGACAAACTGGAAGGCGCAAACCATCACCCAGGTCAAGCCTGCATACATCATCCATGTTCAAGTCAGCGGCCTGAGTTGCACCATGAACAAGCTTGGCAATGCAGCTGCTTGGAAGTAAATTTAAAGGCAAAGCGCAGCGAAGCAATTTGAACATTCGCATGTTGGTGCCACTGGATCCAATGTTAATGAGGAAATTCTCTGATGGAATCCTCACACTGGTCAAAAGAGTAAGTAAACATAGAAAAGGCCTGGCTCAGGCTGGTCCCAAAGTTCCCATGCTCACTTCGAAGCCCAACCCGAAACCATCATCCTCACAGCACAGTTGCCTGACCTGGGATCACTGGTTGCCCGACAGGGTGCAGGCACTGGACCGACAAGCTCAGAGTGGCGGAGTTGCTGGTGCCGGGTCACCATCCTCCACTGGCGCAGTGTCCAAGATGTCCTGAAAGTGTTTCTTCAGGAGCTCGGACAAGGGAGCACTGTGCAAGGGGTGTTGAGTGTCGCAAATGACCGACACTGACTCCTTGTTCAGTGCGTTGGAAGCCCACTGCGCATGGTCGCTGGACAGGGCCAACCCGAAATAGCGGATTCCCTTGCGCAAACACGCACTGGCCAAAGGGATGCTCATGCTCAGATCCACCACCAGTGATGCATGATAGTTTGCCAGAAGCCCTTCCCAAAGTTTCACTGGCTTCGTCTCGGACCAAAACAAGGGCACACTGGCCGGACTGGACCAGTCCTTGGGCTTCCTGAGTTGCAACGAATCAAAGTTTGTGTTGCGGTCATGTTCAACAGCGGTTCACAAAACCCTGCTCAACCAGGTTTGAAAATTATCAGCCAAAACTCAGTTTCAAAACATATCCTCAAACTCTTTGGTTGAAAGAGCTGGGCCTGGGCTGTGGTGGTGACCTGATTCACGTTGGATCCAAGATCTTAAAGCGGAAATTTGGCTGAGTTGTCGGTTGTGAAAAGTCAGAACCACTGGCTAATTTACAGCAAACAAGGTCTTGACATGCCAGCATCATAAACTGGGGGTCTGCACCATCCACGTCCCAAATCCGAGTTTACACAAACCAGGGGCACTTGCAACAGGACTTAGCTCTTGCAAGCAGGCATCTTCACATCATCCGGCGCGTTCTTTTCAAGGCCCAAGATCTTAGCCTTCACGTCATAGGAGATCAAGGGCAAGGAGCATGGGTACTGGACACCAACATATGCCGTGAATGCGGTGGTGGGTTGGTCATCATCGGCGTACTCATCCTTCGCAGGGGACAGGCATGGGCGCAAAAGCGGTTTCCTGAAACATGACAAAGTCAAAAAAACATGGTCCTGTCGGTCAACGGCATTCAAGCGCACTTTGGGCACACCAAGCACCACGTGGCAGGTCTCATGGTTCAACTGCGACCCAAAGACCTTGCGAGTTGCAGTCTTGTGGATCTTGCCCTTGTAAGTGAGCAGCAGTTCAACAAACTCCTTCTTCCCCACTGCATCATCGATCCTCACTGGACATCACAGGGTTTAAGTAACATGGATGTTGACCAAAGACAGTCGATGTCAGCACCAAGTTTTACTGAGGTTGAGACACTCGGTGTGCTTCACGAGATCGTCCATCAAACAAAAACGACAATACATTGCCACTGGAAGAAGAAGCTTGCTCCACTGCAAACTTGCACTTCTCCTTGAACCAGTCCATCTGGGCAGTGTTCTTCCCTGTTGGTGGGTTGAGCCAGCCAGATTTCTCTTCAAGTGACAAGTCTGCACTAAGAATGATCAGCAAATGCTTCTCATTGAGGTTTCCTGTGAAGCTCTTTGCCACTGATGCATCAAACACTTGCTTCAGGGCATCCTTCTTCCACTTGCACGCCTCAATGGTCAACATGGTCTTGCGAGCTGCCACTGCCTTGGACCACACTTCCTGCCAGGTGCATGCAAATTTCTGGCAAAGACTGTCCAGGGTCTGTCCTTTTGGCTTGAAGATTTCAATCAAGTACAGTTACTACTACAACAACAGCAACAATAGCAACTTATTCTACAACTGCTTACCATCCACTACTACTTTAATTACTGCCATCTACTACTACTACTACTACTACTACTGCTACTACTACTACTACTACTACTACTCCTAAATACTACTACTAATACTAATACTACTTGCACTACTAATTAAACTACTACTACTGCTTCTACACTATTATTGACTACTACTACTACTACTACTACTACCAGACTACTACTACTATGACTACTACTATTACTACTACTAGTTACTAGTTCCTAGTTATTACTATTACTTACTAGCTCTTAGTGGCTACTATTACCACTGCTACTAGTACTACTACTACTAGTGCTACTATTACTACCACTCCTACTACTACTACTACCACGACTACTACTACTACTACTACTACTCCTACTACTATTACTACTACTACTACTACCACTACTACTGCTACTATTACTACTACTACTACTACTACTACTACTACTACTACTACTGCTTCTACACTATTATTGACTACTACTACTAATACTACTACTACTACTACTACTACTGCTACTACTACTACTACTACTACTACTACTACTACTCTGACCACCACTACTACCTACTATCGCAATCTTACTGTCATTAAAGGCCACTACAAAATTCTACCTACAAAAACTTTAATAACATCGACATGAAGCAACAACAGCAGCAACAACTAACTACTACTACTACACTGCTGCTACTACTGCCACTACTAGTACTAGTACTAGTACTACTTACTACATTCACTACTACTACTACGACTGCTACTACTACTAACACTACAATTGAACTATTACTACTACTGCTACTACTACTACCACCACTATGTTCACTTGCTACTACTACTACTACTACTGCAAACTATTGGTTACAACTACTACGACTACTACTACAACTACTTACTACTACTACTAGTTACTACTACTATTGCTGATACCTTTGCTACTACTACTACTCCTACTACCACTACTACTACAACAACAACAACAACAACAACTACCACTGCTACCACTATTACTACTACCACTACCAAGTACTACTGCAACTAAAACATACCAGTTCCTGCATTCATTCTTGCTACCACTCTACTTACTATTACTATTTTTGTCACTACTACTACTACTACTACTACTACTACTACTACTACTACTACTCTACTACTACTATTACTACTACTACTACTACTACTACTACTACTACTACTACTATTAATACTAATACTACTTGCACTACTAGTTAAACTACTACTGTTCTACACTATTACATACTACTAGTACTACTACTACTACTACTACTACTACTACTACTACTAAGACTACTATTACTACTACTACTACTACTACTACTACTACTACTACTACTACTACTGCTTCTACACTATTATTGACTACTACTACTACTAATACTACTACTACTACTACTACTGCTTCTACACTATTATTGACTACTACTACTACTAGTACTACTACTACTACTACTACTGCTACTACTAC
>VSDK01022083.1:125677-145147 GCA_009767595.1 Symbiodinium kawagutii
CAACAACTGACAATGTCAAGCAGCAACACCCTGGCCTCACGTTCTTGTGCAAGTGCGCTTCTCGCCAAATCAGCATTCTCAGTCAAGGAGTCACTGTTGCATCTGGCCAACTGGCGCCAGGACATTTTCGGGATTGCTCCCGCGGTCACTGCCACAGTCTCTCTGTCTGAAGCCGTCAGTGCAGCCAAAGCGTCGCGCAGCTCTAACAAGGCCGAATTGCTATTCTCCTTGTTTTCAAGCTCCAAGGGCAAGTCGGCACTGGTGATCTCTTTCAGGGCAGATGCCAACTGCCCATCGGCAAGGGAGAAGCCAAAGTCCAAGAGGGGCTCCAGCTGCTTATAGTTCCCCTGCGTCACCAGGCTTTTCTTTAGCGCCTCGATGGTTGCTCGGCTGAGCTCATCGAAAGTTTCTGCAGCACGGTCAATGGCCTGACAGTGTGAGGGTCAGGCAAAACATGCCCCAACAATTTGAACAAGCTGAGCTGCTTTACTGAAACCAAGTTTGGCAAGCAATTTTCGAATGGGCCTTGGAATGCTTCAAGAGTTCTTGGCGCCAAAGCACTGGATTCAGCAAAGTGGTCATCACCATCTTCATCTGTTCACTGCACTGCTCAGTGTCCAAGAGCTGAATCAAATTGATGGCATGTTGACCAAGGCCGATCTGAGTCAAGACCACCGACAACCAACATACTGTGTCACTGGCACGGGACTCTTTGCCTGTCAAGAACTCAGTGGTGCAAGCTTCATAGGACAGTACATCAGAGTCCAAAGACAATGTCAAGGTGCTCAGAACCATCTCCACAAGATCGACCAATGCTGGTTTGGGATTCAATCGAAGTGCACTGACCCATTTTGAACATTGGACGATGACACGGTAGAGTTTGGTTGGTCCCTCGGTGAGCAGCTGACGTCCCCACTTCGATTCCATGTACTGCAGGTAGCTCTTGCTTCGCGTACTCAAATTTTTGACAAATGACTCCGCAGCCACTAGCAAGTTCCTGGTCACTGGCTTGCCTTGGTACAAAATACCATCTGCCTTGAGCATGTCCACAATCTTTGCCTGCGCCACTTCACCCTGGCTTTTCTGAATCTCTTCCACAATGATGTGCAATCGTTCACTGAACACCAGGATGTTGTCAGTGGTGCACTCGAGCACCCGAGTCTTCTCAGCAGCAGCAAGGGCAAGCTTCATCACTGCGGCATCGGACTTCCACAAGGAGACACGGATTGTCACTGTCAGGATGCATTCATACAACTCAGAGACTTTGTCATGCTCGCCTGCGTTGAGCGCTTCTGACATGGCCGCCCACCATCCGGCCAAAATCAGATGGTCGCACACTAGCTGCAAGGAACTTGGGTACTCACGTCCCTGAGGAGTAATGTCACTGACAGACTTCACCACGCACTCCATAGTCACTGGCCACAGGATCCGTCCAGGATGGTGGGCACCGGGGGAGAAAAGGGACTTGGCCCGTTGCAACTGGCTCCAAGTACCAAAGTGCACTGGAACATCGCTTTGCAAGCATATCCAAAACCCACTGCCCCCTGCTTCATACATGCTATTTCGCAGAATGCTGTTCTTTCCATTCGCTGCCTTCCACATCTCCTTGAAGCTGCACACCTTCCTGGACTTTGCATCATTACCACTGGTGGATCCATTGGCTGACATCATCTCTGGCAACTGAAGAGGCGCAATGTCCTGCAAGTCCGGGCAAGTGTCACTGACAAGCTTCTTCTTCTTGAGCCACCCCATGAGCTTTTCTTTCACCTCAAGTGTCCCTGGCCACAACACTAAGCATGAACATTTGTCTATGCCTCAAAGGGTATCCAATATCTTCTCTTTAATAACACTGACTGAAGATCCAAATCTGACCAAGGCACATCAGGAATCAGGACCTTGACCACATCCAAGGCATCAATACTGTCAGGCTTGGCATGTGCTGTTTCAAGTAGTGTGGTCAAATTCGAGCCCGCCATGGAACACGAACTACCTTTTCAAAATGGATCTTCACTGGAAGTGCCAAATTGCTTGAACCACACTGCTGCTTAAAGGCTGGTTTAAAGATTCAGCAAAACTGGACAGCTGTTTTCTGAAAAATAAGTCAGATCAAGTTCCCAAGAGCCTTGCCTTCAAATGCACATTGACATCAAGCGCCTCTGCCTCTCATGAAACAAACTGCGGCGCTCATTCCAGTGGCTGCAAGCTCAGTCAATCTTGCCTTATGAAACAAAGCAGCCAGGCTCTCATTTTGGCAAATGTCCGCTGCAAAACTGCCCCTTGTCATGATCATGGAAAGCGCAATTAAAAAGTGGAAGCACTGGCAATGCCATTCTAACTGAGAATCAATCTCAGTCAAGAGCAAACTGCCGAGAATGGTAGAAGCTATTGATGTCAGGTACCAAGTCCATATGTTTCTCATGTGCTTCAATGGGCGACATGGACATGTCGGTCAAGGCAGACTGGATAGACTTGAGCTTCTTCACAATGATCTCTGCACTCTCCAAGTCATCGGTGATCCTGGCGTGTGCATGGGCTGTGCACTGTCTTTGGGCAGGCTTCCTAACTTGACATGCTGACAACGGCTGGTCAGAAACCCGTCCTCCTCTTGACCACTGCTGCGTCACTGGACATCTTGCTGTGCTGGAAATCCAGCAAAGTCTGGACGCTTGGCACTTCCTTCACTTTCAACTTCCCTTTGACCACTGACCAATGCAGCTCCGTGACCAGCCCATCCATCACATCTCCCGCTGCCCACCAAGTCTCCATGATGCCTGGCAAAGGGTGAAGAAGCTGTGCCGCCTTCGCTGCCTCAATCTTCAACTGCACAAGAGTCACTGGACACTGGTCAGTGACATCAGGACCAGGACCTTTCTCAGAGCAAGCGGCGATGACACTGGCTTCCAGAAGATGCTCAAAAGCTGGCACTGCACCAGCCGGTCCCTTGTAAGCACGACCGGCATGCCTTGGCTGAAATCACAGCAAGTCACAACCACTGACAGGCATCACCATCATCAAAAACAAGTTTTTTGCCCTGTTTTCCTTCAAATTGCCTTCAAATTTCCTTCAAATTAACCTGGGTCAATTTGAAGGAAATTTGAAGGCAATTTGAAGGAAAACAGGGGAAAAATTCAAAAACACTGGCAGGTTATGTAAAACAAACACTGACTAGTGAGAAGCCAAGGCAAGTCACTTTTTCAGCAAAGCAAAAATGCTCTGGTGCAGATCCGTGTTCGTCCATTGTGTTGGGGCTTGTTGAACTGTCAATGCCGCACTGGGACTCAATGGAATCCAAAACTCCCAAATTGGACCCTTTGGGTCTGTCAAGGATGCCCACTGATTAGGAGGCACCTCTGTGGCCAGCGCCATCTTGGTCACTGAATACTCGCTCACGCTAAGCGTTTGCAAATCCAGAAAAGCATCCCACTGAGCACTGGATCCAGCCTCAGCCCCTGCAGGCACAATCGTCAAGTCCTTCAAGTGCTCCTTGAAACGGGCTGCATCCAACTGCGCCTTGAACACGTAGTAAATGTTGTTCCTCAGGCAAGCCTTGTCATTCACTGACAATGGTTTCGAAATCACATGCTTTCCTGCCTCTGACACACTGGCTCGAAGGCGGTTCGCCGATTTTCGCAAGTTATGCAAGGCAGCCAGTACCGGAGTTTTGCAAAATGTCAATTTCAAGGTATCCTTAGTAGCTTGGTGAAGCCAAAGTGGGCTATCATTTAACTTGCGTGCTCTGAAAAAAAATGCATTGCTGACTTAATTTGTTAGTCAAGCGGCACTGCCAGCACTCGCACTTGAAGTGGCACCGGCAACAATGAGACTGTTTGGACGTTGCAGGAAGTTGTGCCACTCAGCTTCACTCAGCGCTGCAAATGCGGTAAAATCGGACATTGCTCTGACACTGGATGAAAATCTTAGCCTTGAGCAGCTTGACAGCTTCAATGCTTTAAGGCTTTAACTACTATTTACAAATGTGAACTGACTGAGATTGCACTTCAAGCCTGGCCTCGAACCCCAACATCAAGACCTCAGGATCAGTCATGACGGCTGGAAAAGCAGGATTCGTGACAAGTGTTCAGCTTGAAACTTGGTGACGAAACCAATTGCCAAACATTGACACCTAAGATCGACCAGCATCTGGCCGTAAAAAAATCAGTGATTTTGCCCAGTTTTCCTTCAAATTGCCTTCAAATTGCCTTCAAATTAACCTGGGTCAATTTGAAGGAAATTTGAAGGCAATTTGAAGGAAAACAGGGCGAAAAACGTCATTGTTTCAAAGACAAGCGCAACTTTTCACCACTGCTTCAACAAACAAAGCTCTGAATGGTCCGGCCACCTGATGGGATCACATCAGAAACAGGCAAATTAATAAGGTAAAGCCCTAGTCATAGCAGTGCAAGCAATTCACTGCTTAAGCAAGCTGCTTTGCGAGGCACTGGTCAAGCGCCATAAATTTACAACTGGTTCAATTCGAACATGTGCTCCTCCTCTTGCTCCTTCTTGTCTTCCCCCTCATCATCTGACAGGACCACTTCCCACTGGTCGTCCACCGCAGCAACCTCTTTGTGCTGACTATGCTTGCCACTGCCACTTGCCAAGCAACCCGCACTGCCCACACTGGCCACCTCCTCTACAACAAAGGCCTTGCTGCGTTTTATTGCTGGTGGTCTTGCTTGAGCCTCGAGACACTGGAGGTGGTGGCTGGTATCATCAGAATCATCTTGTGGGGCACTTGGATCAAGTTTCTTCAGAGCACTGTCAATCACAGACGCCAGCCTGTGAGCACCGGAGAGCTCCTGACAGTGTTTTGCACCCAGCAGTTTGCAATTTCAAGGTCATTATTTAAAAACACAATGTCAAAACATTGACAAAATTCAGGCCAGCCACGGAATTCTGCAACAGCCTTCTTTTCTTGCGAAGTTGCGTGAGTGAGTAGTTGCCAAGCCCCATCTGGTGAAGCCACTTAATCTCATCTGCGGTTTGGCCAGCATCATTCAAAGGGGCCAGCATGTCTGCGCCAGGATTTCACTGGCACCGAGCAAGGGGGTCTTGAGCACACACTGGCGATTATGGATTAATGGCTGTTGACAACAGTGTAGGCTTCACATCACACAATGAGGCTGCAAAGGACACGCTGATGCTGGGTCTCTGGCCTGCAAGTCCGTTGAGACTGAAGCTTGTTCAACCTCAGGTAGCACTAGAGATTCTGAATGTTCACTTTTGCACCAAACAGCAGCTCACCGACTGAGATGCTTGCAAGTCACAAGCATCACTGAAAATGACCTGGCAGCAATATCATCATCCAAAATAATAAGGTCTCTAAAGATACATGAACACGAAAACTTACTCAAGAGCAGCTGCACAAGTTTTCCCCTCTCTGGCACTTCCGGTCGGATCTCATTCAAAGAAGGTTCTGGAACTGGTTCTAGAGCCATGGTCAAATTGTGCGCCAGAGGTCACTTGGTTCAAGAGCCATGGTCAAAAATTGAGCGCATTAGGTCACTTGGCTTCAAAATGTATCCTCTGTACACAAAGGTCACTGCTCCATTGCCTAAGTCAACACCCAGGACAATTCAATCAGAAAGCAAGCCTGTCCAAGTGCTCACTGATCATATGCAAACACATAATTCAAGCCAAAAGTCTCTCAACAAAGTGCTCACTGCCATCCTCCATTGCCAACGTGCACTGCCAAAGTTCTCCACTAGCTGGCACGACCATGCTCCAATTGAAAGTCTGCAGAAGTCAGCAGTGCTGGACTAGCTTTGAAACAGCAAACTGACAAACATCACTGACAAAAAGAAGGTTTCTGACAACAATCAACACTGGCGCCTGGTTCAATGCTGCCAGAAACGATGGCAAATGCACTGGCATATGAGGTGGCGTGCGACGTCCTGCACTGAAAACCTGACACTGGACAGCAGCCGCGATGCCATTCGCAGTCTGCCGGACATGATGGTCAATTGCGGCTCTCAAGTTTTGTGGAACATAGTGCCTGACAGGCGGCGCTGGTTGTCACAAAAAAGGCCACAATGACAAGCTTCCACTGGTGCTGATTGTTAAGCTAAGTGGCAAGAACACTGGATGATCATGTGATCCCCAAATGTCTTCAAGAAGCACTAGTCTGCCGCCACCGTCAAGCCTTAGTCAGGGAATAGACAAAAACCGACTGTGCTTATCTGGTTTCTGCTGCGCATTTGCTTCAAATTAAATGCAGGATCAGGCACGATGTGAAATGAGGAAACGGGAATTCAGAGGAGACATGTAGACACTGGACCAAGTACCTCATCCAAATGGCAGGGCATTTGAAACTCACTGTCACAAGAAGCAAAAGTTGAGCAATTTAAAGACCATGATGTTAAATTAAATGCGAAGCAAAGCTCTGTTTCAGCTTCTTGTCAAAGTCCAAGCTGTTGATCATCAGATTGGTGCACTGCTGAAGGTCCGTCATCAACTGATGGTGGCAAAACGAGTCTGCTCCGCAATGCATGCCACCCCGCAGGGTTGAGTTCGGCATCATGGGTGGCACTGACGCACTGACTACAGCTCCTGTTGTCACTTGAGATGAAAGTCAGACTGCCGGTCACAAAGCACTTCAACCAAGCCAAGAATTCAGTGCAGCACGCAAGTCTGGCTGTGAAAAATCATGCGGCTGGCACCTTCCGGAAAGGTAGAGCAAGCAGCTTGTTGGGTGTCCTGACAAGCATCGAACTGCGCCAAATACAGTTCACTGGAATTGAGAAATGGCTATTGCACTGCCTAGTCTTCAAAGCAAATCTGGCATCAAACAACTATAACAGCCCGACAATTGTCCTTCTCTGCCTGGAATGTTCCTGGAATCAATGTCCAAACAGTGCCATTGTGCAACTGACCAAGATGACACTAAATAATCTCCAATCAAATTCACTGGCTGCAAGTGTTGCATTCAGTGTCAGTGGCTTGGCCCTTTCATCTTTTTTCACTGCATCAATAAAATGCTCTCCCCTACATCCTGCACTGCTTAGCGTGGCTGCGCAATGCACTGGAACTGCTGCTATTTTCTTGCATCTTCCACTAGCCCCCGGAAGGATGCAGTGCATTAAAGTCAAAGCCTCAAGCAAACGAAGCATGCCTCCATCTGTGCAATGAGACACTGATCAAATAGACAGCAGCGTCCATCTTCTTGTGAGAATATGTCCACTACGCAATTGCCAAGTGTCAGTCACACATGTTTCAGAAAGTGCCACTGGACTTGGTGTCTATTGCGGCTCCACAAAAGTAGGCTTAGGAATCTTCGAAACCACCTTGGGGATGTTCCCTTCACACTGGCAGTCTGATGTTGCCTGGAAGAGTTCCTGGCGCTCCACTGGCTGCAAGTACTTCGCCAAGTAAGAGAAGTAGCAGTAAGGGCAGCATCTGTGGTCGGCAAGCCTTGCTAGTAGTTCCGCATGCGTTCGAAGACTGGGCATAGCTACACTGGCAGGATCAGGGAACTTGAGCTAAATACTTAATTTAATTAAAAAGAAGGCATGGACAGCATTTTCAGGCAACAAGGCATTACGCCAAGGAATGAAAACTGTAAGTGTCCATGTGGAGAATGAACGCAATGGCAATTATCAAATTCCGTGGGTCAAACTGCCAAGTTCAAGGGCTTGACACTTTCCATGACACACAGCTGTTCACAGATGATGATTGATGATGCATTTGGATCGCATGCTGACCAGCACAGAACACCAACCCTTTTTGGTCACTGCAGGTGCCTTACTGTCAGTCCCCAACAATCTCTTCTTGTCACTGCCAGCCCCTCAAAAAAGCGTCACACTTCAGTGACTTTTCCAAAACCTGAAAGCGGCAAGTTTCACCCAAAAGGAGATGAAACACTGGCCTTGGGCAAGTCATAAGTGAAATCCCCCTCACCAACTGCAGAGAAGTATCGCAGGCTTCAAACCTGACAATTCTGTAAGGCGACTTGTCATCAACCAGGATTGATGTCGAACTTGCACTGGCCAAGAACAATCTCTTCCTTCGTCGGATGCATTCTTGCATCACCTTCTGCATCTGGGTCAATGCTCTGTGCTGCACTGCCTGAACACCAATGTGTGTGGACAAAATGAACAGGGTTGTAAAATTCAAGGCACTGGCATCACGGTTCGAAAGTCCTCGTTTTGTCGTGGTCCACGCATGCAGCCAGTCTTCTGGCTGAGGCACTGCACCAGAAAGCAACTGTGCATCACTGGTGTTGATCTTGAAGGCCATGTTGAGGCATGCATCATCAGGAATGGCAAGGGCTCCCACTGCAGCAGCATGGATGTCAAACAGCAAATGCTTTCTCAGGCAGCTTGCCTGCACACTCTTCAAGTAAGCAGAAAAGCCCAGCAAATGGAGCAACCAAATCCCCAAGGTCTAAAGGCTTCGTGTCATTGAACATGACAGACCCAACTCCCACTGACCAAGTCTTGTAGCGGAGCTTGAAGATCTCACTGGCATCTCCTGGGTACTCTTGAAGTCAGGCAGTGGTGCTTGCAGCCGGCGCTGGACCCCACAAGCTGCAAGCACCACTGCTTGACTTTGAAAGCACTGGTCTTGAGTTTGCGCACTGGCGATTGCATTGAGAGCACATCAGCAAACTTCTGCCGCTTCCACATGGCATGGAACAGGGAAAAATCATTGAGGGGATGATGAATCTGTCAGGATTGTCCCTAGACACTAGTCACTGGTCACTGACTGGATGGTTTCGATCAATGCACTGAAAATGATATGCCTGACCAAGGAGCCATGTCCTCAAAACATTGAACTGCTTTGACACTGGACACTGGAGGAGCTTAAATGAACCAAATCCGGCTGAAGAGTGGGCCATGCAAATCAATGTCTGCAAGAATCAGCTGCAAACATGTGAGTCCTTCGAATTCGAAGCGCTTCCGCCTGGCGATCAAGGCTGGTGCGTTTGCAATTGAAAATTATAACAAACAAATCAAGTCAACTCATAGTGGATACAACATCATCAATCTGGATGTTGCAGAGAACAGCTGACTAAATTGACTCAACCAAAATCTTGGCATCAACCACTCATCTGTTCATTAAAATATCATGTAGTCTGCAGCAACCAGCATTCAGTGGACTAACTGAAAGGCGCAAACCATCACCCAGGTCAAGCCTGCATACATCCATCTTCAAGTCAGCGGCCTGAGTTGCACCATGAACAAGCTTGAGAGGTTCAGCTGCTTGGAAGTAAATTTAAAGGCAAAGCCAAGCGCAGCGAAGAAATTTGAACACTCGCATGGTGGTGCCACTGGATGAGGAAATTCTCTGGAATCCTCACACTGGCCAAAGAGTATATAAACATAGAAAGGCCTTGCTCAGGCTGGTCCCAAAGTACCCATGCTCACTTCGAAGCCCAACCCGAAAGCATCATCCTCACAGCGGAGTTGCCTGACCTGGGATCACTGGAGGACCACAAGCTCAGAGTGGCGGAGTTGCTGGTGCCGGGTCACCATCCTCCACTGGCGCAGTTTCCAAGATGTCTGTTTCCTCAGGAGTTCAGACACGGGCTCACTGTGCAAGGGGCGCTGAGTGTCGCAAATGACCGACTCTGCCTCCTTGTTAAGTCTGTTACAAGCTCGCTCCTAACTGAAATAGTGAGTGCCTTGCCAATGGAATCCAAGCATCAACTCCACAATCATTGACCCGTGGTAATTCATCAAAAGCCCTTCCCAAATTCAGCTTCATCCCAGAAGGCACACCAGTCCTTGGGCTTCCGGAAAATGAAATTAAAATTCAATAATAGTGTTTTTGTCACTAACAATTTGCACTGGTCAGCCTCAAAGAAGGGAATGAGCCAACTGCAGCCAAGGCTGGTGTAATGAGGCAATTAGTCAGAGGCCAATTTACACCAAACAGGGCTTGACATCCCAAGATGGTAAACTGGGGTCTGCCCCATCCACATCCCAAACCCAACCGAACATGGTCCTCCTGCAAGGGCGCTGGGAGAGGCACTTGCAACAGGACTTAGCTCTTGGGCGCGTTCTTTTCAAGGCCCAAGATCTTAGCTTTCATGTCATAGGAGATCAAAGGAAGTTCAAGGCCCAAGATCTTAGCTTTCATGTCATAGGCGATCAAAGGCAGGGATGATGGATACTGGACTTCATGACGATGAAAATTCGTTCAGCCTGGGTTAGCAGGAAACAGGCATAAAGTGAAAATGATTTCCCGAAACATAACATGTGACGAGGGGAAAAATGCAGTAATAAAATTAAATGATGTCATTGGCTCACTGGCATTCAAACACACTCTGGGCACACCAAGCAGCATATGGCAAGTCCCATGGTCCAACTGCGACCCAAAGACCTTGCAAGTTGCAGTCTTGTACTCCTTCTTCCCCACTGCATCATCGATCCGCATTGGACATTGTAGAAGTGAACTACCAGGAAAGCCAATGTCAGCATCAATTTTCAAAGAACCTTGCTCCACTGCAAACTTGCACTTCCCTTCAAGAGACAATCTGCGCTAAGAACTCCGTGAAGCTCTTTGCACTTGCTTCAGGGCATCCTTCGCACATCTCCATGGTCATCATGGTCTTTAGAGCTGCCACTGCCTTGGACCACACTTCCTGCCAGGCGCATGCTAATTCTGGCAAAGTCTGTCCAAAGTGTGCCCCTTTGGCTGCAGGACTTTAACCATCAACCGCTAACAGGTTTTACCAAGTTTCAACAAAATTTCAAGCAATGCCATGGCCTCATTGTTCTTCTGTTCAGTCTTTGAGTCATCGGTATCTGGCCTTGTAGTTGCGACATCCCTTGGACCACTCCCGTGGTCATTGCAACAGTCTCTCAAGCTGCAGCTGTAAGGCGATCACGGAGCTCTACCAAATCCGCACTGGCACAATGACTTTATTCTGTTCACTGGTGTCATCTCAAGTTGCTGACCAACTCAGCAAGGAATAGCAAAAACCCAAAAGAGGCTCCCACTGCATTTTCTATGTTCACCAAGTTCAAGCTTTTCTTCAGGCCCTCAATGGTTGCTCCGCTGAGCTCATCGAAAGTTTCTGCAGCAGTGTCACTGGCCTCGCAGTGTCAGGGTCAGGCAAAACATGCCATGATAGTCTTAGTAATTTGAACAAGCTGATTCACTGAAACCAAGTTTGGCAAACTATAAATTCAAAACAGGCCTTGGAATTCTTCTTGGTGGCAAAGCACTGGGTTCAGCAAAGTGGTCATCACCGTCTGCATCTGTTCACTGCATTGCCTCAGTGTCCAGGGGCTGAATCAAATGGCATGGTGAAAATCTTAGTCAAGGTCAACAGAAATCCACAGTGTCACTGGCGCAGGACATCATTTACCTGTCAAGAACTCAGTGCCCAAACCTTATTGAACAATAATCCAAAGCCAATGACAACAAACTCAGAACCATCCCCACAAAAGTTCTCAGTGATGTCCACTGGCCCATGTTGAACACTGGACAATGAAATCAAGCTCGGTTGGTCCTTCAGTGAGCAACTTGGACGATTCGATGATTCTTGACAAACAACTTGGCAGCCACAAGCAAATTTCGTGTCGCCCTGGTACAAAATGCCAACTTCCCTGAGCAAATCCACAACAACCTTTAGTGTGACTTCCCACTAAGCATTATCTCTTGCGCAATCAAGCACTGAACACCAGTGGTTTACACCAAAGCACTGGAGCAGCAAAGTCCACTTCCATGCCTTCCACAGCAAAACACTGTCAGCAGCCACTGCTTGGGCTTCTGACATGGCCACCCACCATCCAGCCAAAATCAATTGGTTGCACACTAGCCAAGGAACACGTCCCTGGGGAGTAATGTCGCTGACAGACTTCACCACGCACTCCATAGTCACTGGCCACAGAATCCGTGAGCACTGGGTAAGAAAAGGGACTTGGCCCGTTGCAACTGACCCCATGTACCACAGTGTACTGGAACTTCGCTTTGCATCAAACATATCCAAAGTCCACTGCCCACTGCTTCATACATGCCATTCCGCTGTTCTTCCCATTCTCTGCCTTCCACATCTCCTTGAAGCTGCACACCTTCCTGGCCTTTGCATCATTACCACTGGCTGATCCATTGGCTGACACCATCTCTGGCAACTGAAGAGGTGTGATGTCCTGCAAGAGTCAATTATGAACACGAACAATTTCCTATGCCTCAAAGGGTATCCAACTGCTGCTGAACATCAATTCAATTTTAGTCACTGGGGATCCAAATCTGAACATCAAGAATCAGGACCTTGACCACATCCATGGCAGCAATAGAGTCAGGGCTTGGCTGCCACTGTTTCAAGTAATGGTCAAAATTAAATCCACCAGGGTGCAAAAAAAATTCCTGAACCTGCCGAACCTAATTTGCCTTAGCTGTTTTCCGGAAAACAGCCAGGTAATTCCAGATTACCTGGCTGTTTTCCGGAAAACAGCCAGGGTAAACTTCCAGATTACCTGGCTGTTTTCCGGAAAACAGCCAGGTAATTAGGTAATTTCAGAAAAAAACTTCCAGATTACCTGGCTGTTTTCCGGAAAACAGCCAGGTAATTAAGTAATTTCAGAAAAAAAAACTTCCAGATTACCTGGCTGTTTTCCGGAAAACAGCCAGGTAATTTTTAGGAAATCTGTACTTAAATTACCTTGCCTTTATTCCTTCATGAATTGAGCATGTAATTCCATGACAGAATTTTCAGAAATTACCTGGCTGTTTTCCGGAAAACAGCTAGGTAATTTTGGATTTTTTTGCAACACAAAAATTGAAATAATGCAGCTTGTCTCTCACACTGGTCATCTTCCCATCTTCTGCAGCTTTGACCCAGTGGACACCTTTGCCACTGATTGTTTTTTTCAACATCCCTTCCACTGGCTGTTCATGATTAATGAAAACACTGACTAGGCACTGGTACTGGAATTGAAGCCCCTTCAGGCCAAAAATGACGCACATATACACTGCTCCTAGACCAGGCAAATTCAATAATATGTTTCCTGCACCCAGCTGTGCCTGACAAAGAATGAAGCATCTTCTCAAGCTGGAGTGTCAATGCGCCACACTTGCTAGAGTGAGATGGGGTCACTGGGAACCCTGTGTGTTGCGAAGGCCTCCACCGGAGAAAGGCAGTGTCCACACTCCTGTGGGCAAAACACTATCAAGCTTCACTGGGACTGCAGCTCTTAACAAAATTGACTGGGGAAAATGCGGCAGCACTGTCCATCCTTATTCGGCCACTGCTTGTTGTTGGCAACGGATCACCTGGCAAAAGCTGCTCCACCAAATCCACACTTTGCACTTCTAATAAGTAAATATAATTCTTGTTGTGGAACCTCTTGAGGTTGTCAGCCTCTTGTCCATTTGCAAAGTAAATCTAAAACGGTTATTAAATTTGTTTGAATTAGACGGAAGTTTGCCCTGGCCTCAAACTTGGGGCTTTGCAGTACCACTGGACAACCAAGTAGCGGCAGTTGCTGTATGCTTTCAGAAAGCATCATGGCCCGAAGCACACAAGGCTTCCATCATCTTCAGACACTGGGCCCGACAGGAGTGAGTTGATCTTTCCGTCCCGTCAAAACTTGCTCTGCTTGCCAGCCACCCAAACAGCTGAAGGTCCAGATTCCTATTTTTCCCCCATAAAGATTTTCTCATACTCCGTCACATTCTCCCCACAAGTTGCGGTCCCTGTGCATCTTGTAACACTCTTAAGTCACTAGCGCTTTGTGCTTCAATAGTGCCCATCTGCGAGGAGCTTTCATCACTGATACAAGGGCCTCCTCCAAGAAAGATGAAACATGCTGCCATGGTCTTGTTTCAATGACATTGTTGGAAACACACTGGTCCTGCCATGTTCACTCGAAGACCTGGCTGGGCTAAGTTGCAAAGTAAATCAGTCACAAGATTCACATTTCTCAGTCACAAGATTCATGCAAGATGGTCAAACACGCAAATAATGTCACCTCACTGGGCAAGTAGTGCCATGAGTTGTGCAAGGGCTCCATCCGGTCTCCGGGTTGAAGATCATGATGTCTGGAGCCACGCAACACCCATAGGTATCCTTCAGCACCTGGTTAGCTCAACTTTCATTTCCATAAATAAGGTCGAGAGTCTGAGTCTCAATTTCATTGTGACACGACAATTCTGTTCGGAACCTTGCCTCTTGGCATGCCGTGTTGATTTCCACTCCCCAGCCAAGCGGTAGACAATGACTGGATCCTCCAAAGTTCCTGGCACTGGTTGCAAGGCTCAAAGCTGCCTTGGCAGTTCAAAACGCAATTGAACTAAGTCAATTGAATTTGCCCGGTCTAAATCGTGACACTTTTTGAAATTATCATTTCAATTTCAGCTTTGATCTGAGGTCGCAACTGATTCTGCACACCCAACCCCAGTGAAAGCAGTATCAAGCTGCCATTTCCAAGAAGAAAGTCGCTGCTGGAAGCGATCCGTCCCAATAAGGGCTCGCATCTTCTGCATGAACACATTGGCCCACCCAAATTGATCAGCAACCGATGCTGGTCCCACTGGCGTTCCAACCAATTTTGGGATGCTCGTCTTTGGGAAGAACAACCTTGGCCACATCATCAAACTAACACTGGCAACTTTTGAAATTAGAGCACTTGGGCTGCCACAGCTTGGTCGAGGAATTTTTCTTGATAGTCTTCTTCGGAGGCCTTTGCTAAATAAAAGTGTGACAAAGTGACAAATTTAGGCTGGCTAGCTAGATGCCAACATGCCATCGCATACTTGGGCAAGGGCAGCTTGTTGGTGCACTTCTTCATCTTCTTCACCATTTTCAAGCACTGGAAAATAACTGAACTGGCTTTCAGGGGCACACTTGAGCCGGCAGGAGTGACCAGTCAGGTTAAGTTGAGCCTCTGAACTTTGAACATAAACAAAATTGGAACTGGAAAATGAAACAACACCATTTGAGGCCACCACATCTTCCAGCAACAAACATCATCATGCCTGCATCTTGACTGAAACTCACTTTAGCAGCAAAAGTCTGCCAGCTTCTATCCCCTTCCACAGTAAGCATGTTGAACCCCCCTGGCTTCACTTGGCACCAGTTGGCGCAACCCATTGCCTCTGCGCTGTTGCTATGAATCTGTACACTGGCCCGCTGCTTCCTCTAGGCCTCACTGACTAACAAAGTTTGGCAGCTGTTGACATGCTTGTGACATTGTTAAGGGCCTGGCACTAGACACTGGACATGACTCAAGACTTTCATCCAGTTCTTCGGCAACTTGTTCAAGGGAACACCTTCCGATGATGCTCAGGATTTTCAAGCTGGAAACCTGGTCGAACTTGATCTGCAGCTAAATCTTGTCACACTTAATTATATGCCATGATCACTTTGCACACTTGCACTGCATGCCTTGCGCATCTCCACTGCAAAGGTGCCTGAACATGGCCTGACTACCGCAGGCGTTTGCAGCAACACTGACAACACAGCCACACCCACCCACACAACAAATACAGCCAAGGCAATAACATTTGAAAACAGGCTCATGTAATATTTATATTATTGTCCAATAAAAAACAACACTGACAACACTGAAAAGCCTGTCACACCCTAACAGCTTTGAACCAAACAAAGTAAGTGGAATGAAATGACACCAATGGCAAAGCACCATGCAAACAGGCTGAGTTTATGGCAAACATGGTCGCCTGGCAAAAGTTGACCACTGAGCACATCAGCAGCTACTTGGTAAGCATGGTCATTATTCCTGAAGAATCATCTCATGCACAAGCTGAAAACAGGACCAACTTTCACTGGGCGAAGCTCTTATCCGGACACTGCGCATGCATTAGCCCAGCAAAAAAAGAGAGGCAGTCTGTCTCACTTTGCCACTACCAGTTGCCACAGCTGAGTAATGACTGGACATCACTGGCAATGACTGGAAATCACTGGCAATCACTGGCGGTAATCACTGGTGGTGGCAAGCCTGCTCGTCGGTGCTAATTAAATACTTAAAGTCCGTCAAATCTGCGGCTGCGCCAATACACTTCCATCGGTCTTCGGTTAGCCGGCTCTTGTTTCAATTGTTCCAACTCGTTGCCTGGGTATGTCAGGGTCAAAAGCAAGCCCAGGCTGAGGGCCAAGTTTCTGTCAACATGATGGGGTTCACAACATCATGCATCTAATCAGCTAAGCGTCGGAGTGCACTGGAAAACCACGATCTCAGCGATGTGTCCTTTTTGAACATCAATAATATCCTGAGTGATGCTGATGGAGTATCAACAATTCAAATTTGATCTCTAATGCCATTGTCATGACACATTCAACCAAATGCAGGCATGGGGCAGGATCCTCACTTGGTAAGCAAGGCCACCTTTCTCTTCCCCCAACAAGAAAAATTCATGCTGGAGATCCACTGGAATCATGTACTCATCCAATATTTCTTTCCTCAGCATGACATTAATCCACTGGCTTGTTTGTCCAAATCTGCATCCAGTGTCATCATTCAGATTGTTCATGTCTAGCAGCATGACTGGGTCAACTGGTGGTCCTGCAGGTTCTGGAGGCTTCTCCCCTCCTTGAGTTGTTGCCTTGGTTTGATCAAGTTCAAATTCAACTCCTGCATGCAAGCATTCCCAGTTCATCTAAGATGCAATTGAGCACTGGTGAGCATTGCAAGGCCACTGCGCCTCAGGGGCAAACATTAAATGTAAATAAACATTATTGCTCCTGTTCCTTCACCTCTAAGTGTTCCACTGGCTTGTGCACCCAGTAGCTGCTATATGCTCGCCCAAAGATTTGCCTTTGCAGCGCCACCAAGTTCAAAATTACTCAGTTAGGCTAATTGACAATTAGCCAAGCTACTGAAATGTGATGCAAACCACCAGCGCCGATTCTTCCAAATCTTCAGCACATGAGCTGTGACCAAATAGTAGTGGCATCTCTGTGACAACATCACTAAGTAAGCTCCTCAGTGGCTCAGGTACAGTTGCGTTTGAAAATGAACCCTTTGCCATCACATGCATGATGTTCACATGCATGATGTCAACAACCCAGGCACTCATGTTCTGATGATGACCACTGGCACTGGCAAAGGAAATGGGAAATCTTCTTCATCACTGCTTGTAGCTGTAGTCCAGGCCGGGAATGATCCAGGAACCAAGGGATCACTGTGCAGCCGGCATCCTTGGTTCAGTCATATCAAGATGATAAATTGGAACTTCAACAATGCGACTGAGTCACTGTTAACCACTGGTAGAGCAGCATCATCGTAACAATGAGGTACTCTAGGTGGCCAATGTGCAAGCATGTCATCCTCAGTAGGATGTCGTCAAGGATGGCCATGGCAAGTGAAGTTTTGCAGCCCAGGAGCCGGAACGTTGCATTTGAAAATGACAGCGTTTCCTTGAACATGTCCCGGAAAAGGCCTTGTGTCAGAACCTTAAAACTAGAACAAGCAAACTGGAAGTTGTCAAAAGGGAGCAATTGAAAACATTGAATTCTCTGACTGTCAGCAAAACTAAAACTGAGCCGTCACACTTTTGTAATGATTGCAGTGGAGAAGATATCTTGCACTGGAATTTTTGGAGCATGCCTCGGATTACGGCAGGCTCAGTAACTTTCCCAAAATGGCTGAACAACTGACACCATTGAATGCAGGCAAGTGGCCCAAGATGCAATGTGTGGCTCACATTCAAGTCATACTTGACCCTGGGCTGTTCTTCCGAAATAAATCCCACAAGTACCACTCGCTCTGGCCATTGATGAGCTGTATCTTCAAATCTCACTGTCACTGGCAGTGCCTTCTTCACCTGATTCAGTCAAATAGCACTGGCTGCACTATCAAATTAATTGTGCTGACTGCTAGCCACTGACTGCCGACAAGTTGCTTCAGCATGATCTTTGGAAGCACTGCTTGCGTTGAGGGAAGAAGCACTTTCCAGCCAGGCACTGCCAAAGCACTGGTCATGGCACTGGTCCAGCACATTCTCGCTCATTTCGCAAGGATTGGGCAATGCACCTGAAGGCATTCATAATAGATTCAGGAATGATCAGGGACACAAAAATTCAATGCAATCAAGGCACAAGTCAAGTGTGTTCCTAAAAGTTGTGGCGGCGAACGATTCCATGTATCTGGTCCTTTCTTGGGCAAGTTGGTACCTTAGTTGCTAGGATGGCACTGATCTAGGTCTTACCACACTGAACAAGATCGCCAAGGCACACAGTATCCTTGCAGGCCTGTTCATCGATCAATTTCAGCAGGTAAGCAGCCTTAAACACCATTGAGAAAATTTAATGATTCAATGTCACTGGAAGATTGAATGAAACGTGACTGGATGTGCAATTGCAGCCAAGGGACTTGCTGGGCTTTCCTGATCAGGAGTGTGTGTCTGTTCCATGACATCATCACAATAAATTTCTTGGCTTCTCCATCACTGCATGCAACCAAAGCTCCGGCCAAGTAGTGGCGCAACTGGGTGACTGCCCAAGTGCTCCACAGCAATGGATGGTGGCCCTGATGGTTCTTCACTGTCTTTGCCCTTTTCACTGGACTTGCCACCGCTATGACTGGCCGGGTAACCTTTGTCACTGGCGGGGTAGCCTTTGCCTTTGGCCCAGAGACCTTTGTCACTGGCCCAGAAACCTTTCCCACTGCCTGGGTAACCTTTGCCACCGTACATCAGGCACACTGGCGATTCAAAGCAGTTGGTTCATGTCATTGCTGTCACTTTGGAGGTGTTAGTTGTCTTACTGTCAATTATCGTCTTCATCATGTAATTTGAAAATCAGTCATTCTTGGTTGAACATCATCTGAGTCTGAGTGAGCAAACAGCTGCTGTGGCAAAGCGTCATTGTCGATCATTCTTTCTGCTACTGAAATGACACATGTCAGTCCATTTTGAATCACCACGACACCAGCTCCGCATGTTGAAAATGACAAAAGTGTCATTGTCCTTCATTCTTTCTGCTACTGAAATGACACATGTCAGTACATTTTGAATCATCACAACACCAGCTGTGCCTGTTGTAAATGGCAATGGCAGGCTGGCAAGCTTGAATACCTCATTGAATTCAGCAAAACTGGTCTTAATGGTTCAAGAGCCAAATTCCAGAAGCAGACTTTCAGAGCCCTGCACAACACTGGCATTATTGTCATCATGACACAGTTTTAAACTAAAGCAAAGGCCAACTAAGCTTGATTTGGCCCCGGACAAGCATAGCCGCCGCAAGATCACCTGACAATGATCAAATCGGACTTCAAATAACTCATTTAAATGTTCAAAATAATAATTAGTAGGACTTGAAATCAATCACAGAAACATTCATGTCAGTTTTAGTCTGACTCCAGGACATGCATCATGTGTCAAAGTTGAAACAAAGAACAAGGCCTTGCACTTGTGACTGGCCCTGTATATGGCATACGCACTGACTGAGCTCCAGCTTTCATGCAGCACTGCTTTGCAGGCATCAAGTCAGTTCGCTGCAAGGCATCCACAAACCTCCACTGGTACACCACATGCTGTCACCATGTTGCCGCCACCATGGTCACC
>VSDK01022083.1:145381-170381 GCA_009767595.1 Symbiodinium kawagutii
CCGTTTTCCCCCCCCCCGTGTGCACTGTTAGCCGTAACGAGACTTCTGGGCATACTGGTCACCAAAACCATCATCCCACTGACTCTGCCGGCCGCCACCATCATCCCACTGACTCTGCCGGCCGCCACCATCATTCCACTGACTCTGCCGGTGGCCACCATCATCCCGCCACTCATGGCCACGCCACTGGCCACCATTGTGCTGCATCTCATTGCCATGCCACTGGCCAAAGTCTTGAAGCCACTGCTGATTGCCCTCATCATAAGCCTGCCACTGAGCATCTGGCTCCCACTGAGTCTTGTCAGTGTCCAATTCATTGTACACTGAGTAGCTGGCCCCCACCTCCTCGAAGAAGAAGTGATTGGGTTTCCAATTATGCTCATGATCTTGTCGATCTTCCGGATCAAGGTCGAGCTGATACTGCTCATTGCCTTGCTGCAAATGAACAAATCAAATTTGTTCTGCATGCACCATGAGCTGAGGACATGATTGCATCCAAGTTACGAATGGCAATGTTCATCCAAGCATCAAGTTTATTGTCCTTTTTGAAGAGCAAGCGACTCCTTGGAAAGAAAACAGCTCCATGGATTATAACTCTGTTAACGACCACCAGCTTCATACAAGCTACAAAATTTTCACTTGCCGTGTGAGTCCATGTTCATGCTCGCCAAGTTGGAAGAATTTGCTCTGGATGTCACTCGCAACGGAGAAGTCGTTCAAGATTTCCGTCCTGAGGAACCCATTCTCAAATCACATTCATTTACTGAAACTGGGATCAATCTGGTGACTCAGCATTTTAGTCTAGGCACATCACTGGATCTGGTCCAAACATGGACATTGACGCAGTGACAGGTTCTTGTTGCTGATCTGCTGGCGAAGGTGTGGGGTGACTGGGTGGAGGTCCATTACCATCTGGCACAATATCCGTCACTGCTGCAGCTGCGTCCTTGACTGGTGGCGGTTGAACTTTTGCATATTTAGGTGGCGGTGGTGGTTGCAGTGGTTGCGACAGCAAAGCTTTTAAAACATCTGCTGCATCTGGATGATTGCATGCCTTGGTGGTGAAATCACCAACTACTATCTGAGGGCCATGGAGGCTCATGGGAGGATGGATGTAACATTGACATCATTTGAATCCTGGAACCAACTCAACCACAATCAAACTACATCCGAATCAAATTGAAAAACATCCATTAATTTGGCCAAAGGCACTGCTGGCTGCAAAACCACATCACTGGCAGTAGGTGGCTCTGTACTCTGCTCCACTTGCCCTGATGCTGCCACTGCCTGTTCTTCCTGGGTCTTTTGTGGAAGTTTTGGAGGCCTTGGCTTGTGGTTGTGCAAGCCCGGCGCCTTGTACACCCCAAATGCGCAAGTTGCATTTGCCCTGGGGTACGATTTGGGACATCTCAGTTGCGGGGCAGGCACTTCTAGCACTGGCACTCCCAGCACTGGCACTTCCCCCTCTGTCTTCTCCTCCTCTAAGGGTATTGGCTCTTCCTTTTCCACTGCCACTTCCTCCTCTGTCTGCTGCTCCTCTAAGGGTAGCGCCGCTTCCGCTTCCACTGCCACTTTCTGCTCCTCTAAGGGTCGTGGCTCTTCTTTTTCCACTGCAAGTGGCACTTCCTCCTCTGTCTTCTGCTCCTCTAAGGGTATTGCCTCTTCCTTTTCCACTGGCTTCTCTGGAAAAGGCTCTTCCACTGACTTCTCCTCTGGGGTCGCGAACCTGACTTTTTTTGAGGATTCCTCTTCAACTGACTTTTTTTCTGAGGATGGCTCTTGCTGCAAAAGTGGCTGTTCCACTGGCCTTTCCTCTGGGGGTTGATTTTTCACTGGCTCTGGCTCTGTGGCCGCGGGCAAGGATGGCGCTTCCTCGTCAGGAGGAGGGCCTCCCTGGGGCTGGGGAAACACTGAGGCTGGAGGAGGGCCATTGTCACATCCTTGAAGGAAAGCTGCCGCACTGGGAATTCCAGGTGGGAAATTGAGCGGTGCATCCTGGGCCCGTCACAGAGAATTTTGAAAACATCATGAAGTCATCGGGTGACATGAATGACTGACAACTCAGCTTCAACTGAGCCCTGAACTGTCGCATCGGAGGTCCATCCGCTACCCCTGCCACAACCACTGCCCACTTGCCAACTGTCAAAATTTGATTGATTGATCTGTTAGGAAGCATTGAAATTCAACCAAGGCACGGTAGTGGAAACCCGAATTCCGTCCAAACATCTTGAGAATCATGTAGGAATCTCAAGTAATTCTGGCGAGTGTGTACATGGGACATGTCCTTGCACAATTGATCCTCATTCCTTAGAACCCAGCAGCTAAGCCTGTGATGCTGACTACCATCACCAACTCAATTGATGGTGAAATCATCATCTGAATCTGAATAAAGCCTAGTCACATCACAGCGTGGTTCGTGATCCACTGAATGACATGATTCATACACCAGCCAGGACGTTTGGAGAATGTCTGGATCGCACAATACACTTCAATGCCGAACGCCTCAGAGTGCCATGCCAAACAACCTCAAATATAAATAATGCAAAAATGTGTCTCTAAGTCCAAGAGAGCTGCCAAGCTACTGACAACCACCATTCAAGGGCCAAGCACATAGCTGGAGCTCTGTGCCAACATTGGTTGCAATTGATCCTTGGACAACAGGAAGCATCATTGAGCCGCCACTTTTGAAAGTGTTTCGTTTGAAACTCTGTTTCTGCCAAGACACCTCACCACTTCACAAGGCGCCCTGAGCATGTCGAACAGCACACCTTTGGCACAGGGATGTGCGTAGACCTAGGCCGTCATGTAATTCAGCCATTTAAATTCAAATCTGCTCACATCACTAACTGGCTGGACTGCTGTCGGTTAATATGTTTCATTTCAGCTAAGTTACTGATCGCTGGACTTCCTTCTCAATACCTGGCAAATGGCCTCCGATCCTTCGATGAGTGGGAGTTTCTCCAAGAGACACTGCTCTTGCTTGCTCCAATGCCTGGCCTTCCCTGGCAGCGCATGATGACACCCAATCACTGGACAACATGGCACTGTTCAATTTCCTACTGCCAGCACTTTGACTAAATAATGCCGAGGTTCCATCGATGCATCGAATGTGACAAGTCATGGAAAGGGCAATCATAGTCCGGTAATCCAGTTATATTAGGCACATCCGCAAAAGTTGTAGCTTGCTTGCCATTGATGTACACTGCCTGCCAGCATCAATGTATGGGAATTCAACTCTGACATAATTTCACATCTCTGGCAACTACTGCATGGGCTAACTTGAGACATGGCAACTACTGCATAGGCTAACATGAGACAAGCCTCACGGAATTGCTTCCTTAGGCAACAGCCCAATATGAGCACTTTCCGTGGCCAATACGCCCACTGGCCATCTCCAATGCGCACCTTCACATCCTGGCACTGGCAAATTCAGCAAGGTGATTCTCCAAATTCAGCCAAACATTTGATTCATAATGCGACCAAGACTCATAGGGTAAACCTGTAATGGCACTGTTGCCTTTCATATCTGAGGTGGATATCAAGGGACCTAAACCACACTCGCACACTACAAATGGCGAATGGCGGAACAAAAGCCCAATGGACTGACTGACATAAACCACCCAGTGCGAATAAGGAACGTCCCAATGGCGGTCTTAAAGTTGGAGAGGGCAAACCCTTGAAGATGCCAAATATCAGTTTCCAACAATGTGATCAGGTACCTTAGACAGAAAGAGGTAAACAACCAACACTGCTGACAAGCCAAGGCTCCATTGATTAATCAAAATCAAGCCACAGTTGAACGTGCAAGGCCTCTGGGTCCAACAGCTGCAGCAAATGAGCTGCCTCAAGCGAACAAACAAGCAATCCCAAACAGATTGCATTTGATGAATGCTACCAAAACACCTGTTGCCCCTTCCTGGATGACAAAATTGGCAAGATTCACTTGCACACACATGCATACCTGCACTCAAATCAATTATCTCAATCAGTTTTAGGCAAGGCTCCTTCCAAGCACTGGACAAATTGGATAGCGCGGCAGAAAATGCAGAGCAATAGAATGCTCTTTCCAGAAAGGCCAGCTCATTGACAAATTGGATGCTCACTTTAAGCAATAAATTAAAATAGAAATTCAATGATGAATAAATATTCAAATTAGTTACTTCACTTGCGAAAGCTGGACACTTTTGGGCCGGAACTTCAGAGAAGTTGTGAGACAATTGCAGCAACTATGACAAGCTGTGCAATCAAAGCACACACTCTGATGTTGCAGCAACACAATCAGCAGCATCACAAAATATACCTTAGATTGGCCTCTGATACTCTGCAAGAAGACACTGGATGGAAGGCGACCTAGGCGATCAGCCCATGATTGATGGCAAACAACAATCAAATGAGAATCAATTCCACCATGCCGCAATGTAGAAAATAAAACATCATCAGCGACTCAAAGACTGTGGGATGGCAAAAATATTGAAGCCCACAAACTTACTGAGCCAGTGACAAGCACTGACAGGCAGCGCAAACTGACAGCACCTTGAAGCAATGCAGCAGGTCACCCACCTCTGATATGACATGGAAACCTCAATGAATCTGAAAGAACCACTGCTAACGCTTCAAATTGTTCATCCAAGTCAAGCACTTCAAACTGACCACTGGCACTGGAAGAAAAACTATGCTTACTAAGAAGGTTAGACAAATTAAACGCCTGGCTTTAATTTAGAGTCGCTGACTGAGTTGAAAAAAAGAAATACAAAGCTTGTGCAACTGCTGAGTTTTCCACTGTCCAATGCTTTAACATGACGCACAATCAAATTTCAAGCCCTTCCTTCCAAAGCTAAGCGCTGCACCAAGTGGCAACAACACCTCGTCAATTTTGAACATGTGGCTCGAACAATCAGCCACAGTCTGTTCACACTGGCATGTTCATCAACTCCCACTGTTCTGTCGAATTTGCCTCCTAAGAACTGGCAAAACAAACCAGGACAGTCATTTAAATTTATTATTAATTCCTGACCAGCAAACATGTATTTAATTAAATTAATTTATCATCAACTTGCACTGACTTGATAATTAACACCTGACTGAGTTTCCGGCCCTTAGACCACTTGAACATGGGCTTCGGCTTTGGAAGCTCCTGAAATGACACTCACTAATAATCAAGCGAATCCTGACTCAGTCGGGTGCCACGTCAGTCACTAGCAGTCATCAGATATTGAAACAATCACCACTTGCCCAGCCGAGCCTCATCAAGTGAACACTGGCTTGCACCTTGCTGCTAAGAAGGTCCGGAAAGATTGTCCTAGTCAAAGAAATGCAAATCAAAAACATATTCACCTGGTCTAAGACATTATTTTAAGGCAAAAGAAATCGCTGAGCCATCGACCAAGCCACAAGTGCTGACTGACAGCACTGGATGGTCACCTTGGAGCAGCGCAGCAAGTCATCTGCCTGCTGTCATAGCATTCAATTCTTAGTAGGCATTGCCTTTGTACACTCAAGCAATGGTTGTTTTGAGGCATCAAACAATGGGAGCCTTCTAAGAAGTCATACCAAGGCGCTGGCCATGAGCACTGGCAGTGGAACTTACCGCTCAGTAAGTGATTGAAAAGCGTCACTTGACTTGCACCTTTGTCGGACTGTGGTTCCATGGCACAGGTCGTGACTCAAAGCAATGCACAACCTTCTAGAATCAACAGTTTTACAATCATCATTTTAATTATCATGCACTGTTTGATTATGGTGCATTATGGTGCACAACCTTCTAGAATCGAAACTGATCCGCTGGCACCATAATGCAAAATTGAAATCGTGAACCTTGTCTCTCACACTGGGCATCTTCCAAACCGCAGCTTTTACCCCAATCGCACAGCATCTGTTGACACTGGCTGGCTGCACAAATTTAGATATTAATTATCCTTCAACTAGCCGGTGATGTTCAAGACACTGGGCACCGGTGTTGAGTTGAATCTCAAAGCCTTTTCAGGCCAAAAATGGCGCACATATACACTGCTCCTACACAAGGCAAGCTCATACAGTTTCCTGCAGCAAGCACTGCCTGAGAGTGAGGCATGTTGTTAAGCTGGAGCTTTGGAGCGCCACACTTGCTAGAGTGAGATGGGGTCACTGGCAACCCATGTGTTGCGAAGGCCTCCATCGGAGAAAGGCAGCGTCCACACTCCTGTGGGCAAAACACTAACAAGCTTCACTGGGACTGCAGCTCTTGACAAAATTGACTGGGGAAAATGCGGCAGCACTGTCCATCCTTATTGTAGATTCGGCCACTGCTTGTCAAAAGTGTTGGCAACGGATCACTGGCAGAAGCTGCTCGACCAAATCCACACTTTGCACTTTGGGACAAGTCTACAATCTTCTTCTTGGGGAACTTCTTGCCATAGCACTGGAGGTTGTCAGCCTCATGTCAATTTGCAAAGTAAATCACGAACGGTTGATTGACACTATGTTTGAAATTAGAAGGAACTTTGATCTGGCCTCAAACTGGGAAAGCTTTGGCTTCGCGGCACCACTGGACCACCAGTATTTGGAACACGTGAAATTGTCATTGCGGGAAGCACGCAATGCTTCCATCATCTTCTCAAGAGTGGGCATCATGGGGTCCCACTGGAGTCGATCTTTCCGCCAAGCCAGCATGTACAGCCTTGCCCTGCTAGCTGGCCAGCCGAAAAGCTGGGGGTCCAGCTTCACTGGCAAGTACGACCACTTCTTGGTGCCCAAGTTGCGTTTCATAACCCGCTGGTCATACTCTGTAACATTCTCCCAAAGAAGTACATCTACAAGGTCATGGTCTCTGTGCTGCTTGAAGAAGCGTCTGTGTGTCTTCATCACTGGTGCTTTGTGCTTCAACCTCTTGCCCATCATCGAGTAGCTGATGCAAGGGCCTCCTCCAAGAAAGATTAATCACACCGCTAACTAGTCACTCAGATTAAACTGACATCATCAATCAAACTGGTCCTGCCACTTTCACTCGAATACCTGGGCTGTTTCAAATGCGCACTGACTTGACAATAATTTACAGCATGATTCTCAGCCACAAAACGATCATCAATCATTCATGCAAGAGACGGCCAGAACTGCGATTGCACCTCACTGGGCAAGTAGTGCCATGAGTTGTGCAAGGGCTCCATCCGGTCTCCGGGTTGAAGTTCATGATGTCTGGAGCCACGCAACTGCCATAGGTATCCTTCAGCACCTGGTTAGCTCAACTTTCATTTCCATAAGGTCGAGAGTCTGAGTCTCAATTTCATTGTGACACGACAATAATTCTGTTATTCTGTTTGGAACCTTGCCTCTTGGCATGCCGTGTTGATTTCCACTCCCCAGCCAAGCAGTACACAATGACTGGATCCTCCAAAGTTCCTGGCACTGGTTGCAAGGCTCAAAGCTGCCTTGGCAGGTCAAAACGCAATTGAACTAAGTCAATTGAATTTGCCCGGTCTAAATCGTGACACTTTTTGAAATTATCATTTCAGCTTTGATCTGAGGTCGCAACTGATTCTGCACACCCAACCCCAGTGAAAGCAGTATCAAGCTGCCATTTCCAAGAAGAAAGTCGCTGCTGGAAGCGATCCGTCCCAATAAGGGCTCGCATCTTCTGCATGAACACATTGGCCCACCCAAATTGATCAGCAACCGATGCTGGTCCCACTGGCGTTCCAACCAATTTTGGGATGCTCGTCTTTGGGAAGAACAACCTTGGCCACATCATCAAACTAACACTGGCAACTTTTGAAATTAGAGCACTTGGGCTGCCACAGCTTGGTCGAGGAATTTTTCTTGATAGTCTTCTTCGGAGGCCTTTGCTAAATAAAAGTGTGACAAAGTGACAAATTTAGGCTGGCTAGCTAGATGCCAACATGCCATCGCATACTTGGGCAAGGGCAGCTTGTTGGTGCACTTCTTCATCTTCTTCACCATTTTCAAGCACTGGAAAATAACTGAACTGGCTTTCAGGGGCACACTTGAGCCGGCAGGAGTGACCAGTCAGGTTAAGTTGAGCCTCTGAACTTTGAACATAAACAAAACTGGAACTGGAAAATGAAACAACACCATTTGAGGCCACCACAGCTTCCAGCAACGCATCCTGCAACAAACATGCCACTTCACATCATGCATCATTATGGTGCAAATTCTGCCAGAAACATTTTTTGCATAATACAGCAGGAGCTTGCCAGCTTTTTACCATTTCGCAAGTTCAACCGTCTTGCAAACCCCCAACACGGCACTGGCTTCACTTGGCACCAGTTGGTGCAACCAAACGCCTCTTTGCCGTTGCTTTCTGCTTCCTGTTGGCCTCACTGGCTATCCAAGTCTGGCAGCCATTAACATGCCTGTATGGGACTGGCTTTTGGTACTGGCAGGCGCTGGACATGATCCACGCGTAGACTTTCTTCCAATTCTTTGGCCACTTCTCAAAGTCAACGCCACCATGCAGTCTCCTGGAGTCCAAGCTTCCAAGCCACTCCCCACTGGCTGTTGGCTTCCACTGACCATTGCCATCACCACTGTCTCGCACTGCCACTAGCCTGCAATCAACTATCGCCGCCTCACCAACAACCACTCGCTCCCCTGTCTGGCCAATTGCAATGCGGCCTCGCTTCATTGTTGGCTTGCTTCGCAGCTCCCACTGCTTCTCCCCACTGACCAACTTTCGGGCCCAAGGCGCTCGCACCAAAAGGATGTCCAAGTGTTTCATGGCAGTTCACTGGTGGTCGATGGCGGCAGTGCACTGGCGATGGATGGCAGCAGTTCAGTAGCAGCAGTTCACTGGCGATTAGTGGCGGCAGTTCACTGGACAGGATCAGCTAAGGCGGGAAAACACTCAAAGCCCAAAGTCTGCAATAAGAATGAGTTGATTCATCAACCACGATTGTAAAAGAGCACTGGCACAGTAATCACGTGTTTTACCCGAGTCCTCCAGCAAATAACTCCTCAAATGGCCACAGCCTCATCGCATCAACAATTGACAGCCCCAATGAGTTAAATGTAACAAGTGCCCATCTCCAAACAAATGAGAGACGTTCAAAAGCACTTATCAAGCAAGCCCACCACATCTAATCTGGCCAGGGTCCAGTCACTGGGTTTGCTTTAAACTGCTCACACAAATGATTTCATTGAATCCTTCTTCCTGCTGAGCATGCAGCTGTTCAACCAGGTTGTAGTGATCTGGCCTGGCAAAGGGCAGCCTGCAATAATTTGGAAATCACTGGTAACACAGTTCAAGAACATTGAAATTGAACTTGAATAGGCAGTCCGGTTCTTGTCAGTCATGTTTGAAATCTCTGGCCCACCAGTCTCTGTGCATCCTTCAGTCATCGTCTTGACTGAAAAAGCTTCAGTGTAGTTTCACCACTGGTTCTGTCAGATGGTCTGACTTCAAAATATTTCAGTAGCAAGTCCCTATGGAAAGTTGAGTAAGGAACTCTAACACGTAACTGATTTGAAATCCACACCCCGGATTTCTTGTGCTCAGTGGATGGAAACAAGACCAATGTCAAGTCTACACTGTACAAATCGTGCCCCACACAACCAAAGGCCCACCATTCAGATGCTGGCGTGACCTTCACCTTCCAAGCAAATTTCAAAATCAGTCTTGCAAAAAGCAACATCAGAATTCAAGTCCAAACAAATGCACTCACACACACAATGCACTTGCCCGCCTTTGCCTTCCTGCTCACATCGCACTCCGGTGGCCGATAGTTTGAATTGTACACTGATTGACCATAGGCAATCACCCCCTCGTAGGACTTCGAGAACTTCGCTGCCATCCCGAAGTCACTGATCTTGACCGTTCCACTGGCGCAAAGCAAGCAGTTGTTTGTTTTCACATCCAAGTGCAGCACTCGCCGTGTGTGGATGTGGTGAAGCCCTGCTGCCACTTGCAGAAACATCTGTTCCCTTCGATGAAGCAAATCAGGAGGCGGCTCACTGCCCAATGGATTCTCTCGCAACCACTTCAGAAGGTGCCCTCCCTCACAAAGCTCCAAGACCAGCCCAAGGGTACCACTATCCAAGGTAACAAGGCCGAAACAAGTGAGGACCGAGGGATGACTGAGCTTCAACAAGAGACACTTCTCCTTGACCAAGTCCTGCTCTGTCACCACTGTTTTGTCAAGTGATTCACTGGCCATAGCTTCTTTGGAGTTGGAGGTTGTCCCAATTTTGATCGCGTACTTGACACTGGTCGAAGAAATTCCCAACTTGACAACTCCATACGTACCAGACCCTAACACTGTCGAAACTTGAATCACCTCTGAATTGAAAATGCAAGACAACACTGGCTCACTGCCTCTGCTAGCAAGGGCCTCACTGGCACTGGACCTGCTAGCAAGAGGATCTCTTGAGCACTTTCTGTCTGCCAAGGCTTTCTGTCTCATACTCTTGGTCAGTGTTGATTGCTCTTTTACCATCTTGACAAATGGCTGCTTCTCTTCTGTGGTCATGTTTTTCCACCGTCGTGACAGCTCATCTGTCACTGGCTTCTTGGAATAGGTCTTTCCCCTCAACCGGACATTACTCAAGACCTTTTCATAATCTCTGTAACACCTGAGTTTGAACATGATCCAAGAGCTTGCCGACCTTGGAATCCCCAAGTCGCTGTTTTTGATTCGACCCATGGCTGCAGAACCACTGGCAAGTGCTGATAGGGGGAAACACACTTGTTTCACTGACTCTTGCACCCATGGCTGCAGAACCACTGGCAAGCGCTGATAGGGGGAAACACACTTGACTCACTGACTCTTGCACTGTGACCCTGCTGATCCAGACTTTGTTTGCATCATCTTTCCACTTGATACCAGGCTGCAGCTGAAAATTCATAGATGCAAAAACGCTGCACAGTTGCACTGCAAAAACGCTGCACAGTTGCACTGCAAAAACGCTGCACAGTTGCACTGCAAAGAAACAAGCCCGCCTTGCATATTTGCAAAAAGAATTGCCTGAATGCAGCATGACTACCACAGCAGGACTGGTAACTGCAGCCACAATGCAAGATAGTCAAAGCAGCATTTGAATGCACGCAAAGGAACTATAAAGCAATCAATTACTTCACTGCACTGAAAAGGCCTGGTTGGCAAAACAAGCCCAGGCAAGGCAACCAATAATCCATTAATTAAAATTAAACAGCCTTCAGACAATGAATAAAATCACATCACCAGCAAATACTACAATGACAAGCAGACAGGCTGAGTCCGTGGCAACCATTGTCGCCTGGCAGAAACCATCAGCTGAGCACATTACACTTGACACACAATTCATAGAATCATGCAATAGGAGGGAGAATGTGATGATTCATCCAACTGCGGAGTGAAGTTAAGGACCAACTTTTCCTGGGCGAAGCTCTTATCCGGACACTGCACATGCATTTGCCCAGCAAAAAAAGAGAGGCAGTCTGTCTCACTTTGCCACTACCAGTTGCCACAAACACCTCAACAAGTTAATCATCACTGACTGGCAATCACTGGCAATCACTGGCAATCACTGGCAATCACTGGTCGTGGCAAGCCTGCTGCTCGTCGGTGCTGAATTGAATTAGTAGGATTTCAAATGGCTCCGCCAATACACTGAATTTGGTGCACTGAAGTCAGCCATATCTTGGACTCCACCACACTGCTGTGTTCTTTCGGTGGGCTGGCGGACATTCCAAATCCTCCAACTCGTTGCCTGGGTATGTCAGGGTCAAGAGCAAGCCCAGGGCCAAGTTTCTGTCAACATGATGGGGGTCACAACCTCTTGCGTCTAATTAGCTAAGCGTCGGAGGGCACTGGCAAACCATGAATCCAGCTGGGTGTCCTTCTTGAATAACATGAGAATCCTGAGCAACGACTTTCAACAAGATTGATGGTGATAGAGCATCAGCCAAGATCGTTGCACTTCAGAATCATGACATGAATGGAGCCACGGGGCAGTATCTTCACCTGCCGATGGAGCCCTCCTCTCTTCTCCCTCATCATGAAAAATTGTCGCTGGAGCTCTTGTGCAATCTCAAAGTCGTTCAAAATTTCTCTCCTTAGTGCAATTCATAAAATCTGAAACTTACGAAAACACCGATGTGTACAAATCTGCATCAACAAGTGCTGCATCAAGTCTAGCATCATGACTGGATCCATTGGTGGCCCCTCAGGCTCTGGAGGCTTCATCCCTCCTTCAGTAAGTCTCCGCCTTTTCACCTTGGCTTGACAAAGCAAAGTCAACTCCCAAGTGCAAGCATATTCAAGCTGCTGCCTCCGCTTGGTTCTCATCAACTTGCTGCACCTCAGGGGCAAGCAATGCTCCCATTCCTTCATTTGTGCAGTTTCTGAATCTAAGTCGCCAACTGACAATGACCAAATGCTGGAAGCTTGCCTGTGGATTCGCCTCAAGTAGCATGTTAACCTTGAACAGCTGGCAGTGGGCAATTCTTAAGCCAAGCTGCTGAAATGATGCACTGACCAAGCGAGCAAATTCCTGCAGGCGATCTTCAAACACTGGCATTTCACGGAAGACCTCTTGGAGTATATTCCTCAGTGGCTCAGTTTGAAATTCTTTGAGGTTCAATGAACTTGACACAGTCAAGGCACTGAAATTCTGCTTCCGAACCCTTCAGGAGGAAGCCGCCAATCTTATTGACCATCGGCATCCGTTTCCACGGCGTGAATTGGTCCCAAAACCATGGGATCACAGCACATCCTGAGTCCTCAGTTCAGTCATATCAGGATGAAAATAAAATGGACCCTCTTTGCAACTGGGTCACTGTCAACCACTGGTAAATGAGCACTAGCACAATGGTGAGGTAGTGCAGCTGGCCAGCATGCTGGCATGTGATCCTCAGTCAGTCAGGATGTCAACCTATCATCAGCCATGGCAAGACTACATAAGAGTAAACATCATGCAGCCCAGAAGCCGGAAAACTGTCCTTGGACACGCTAAGATTTCGTAGCACAAGTCTTGAAAACGGGGCTGATTCAAAACCTCAAAGAACACTCAAAGCTGTCGCTGAAAAACTTGAACTTCTTGACTTTAACATTGTCTATCAAGCAAAAACTGAGTTGTCAGACTACATTCAAGACCTTACTGCAAAATGGCTTTTGTTGAGCAACTTTTGGATAGGACCTTGGTTGCCAAACAACAACTGGCTCAGTCGTTAGCACACACAGCACTGACCATGGATGGAATAATGCAAACAAGTTGCCTGTCCAAGAATTCACTGACATCAATGTCATAGTTGTTCGCTGTGACATTTTGGTTGAAGTCCAAGCAAAAGCCAACAAGTGCCACTCTCTTTGGCCAACGGCTCTCCTCTCTATCCCCGAACTGCACCCGGACCTCTCGCTTCACCTGAACCAGAAACACTCAAAAGGGCTTCAGTGGACTTGCTAAATGACACAGGCCACTGACTGCCGACAAGTTGCTTGCAAAACACCATTTGGATTCGCTGCCAGTGCACTGGCTTGAGTCAATGCCAAGTTCAAATCGTCCTCGCACTGGTCGTCACTGCTCTGGTGGGGCTCCGGCCGCTGCCTTTTCCTTTCGCAGGAGGTCATCTAAGCACCTGAAGGCATGAATGATGACAAGAATCCTGACAAGCAACCCAAAACTGCAACCAAGGCACAAGCCTATGCTGTCCTTGATTGTACTTAATGAATATCCCTCCGTTGAATAGTGGCAGTTCGACCACCTGATCTGGTTCCTCATTTGCCGTGACAAGTCGCCATGACAGAATCAACAGGCACTGAACAAATTTCAAGATTAGCCAAGGCTCAAGGTGTCCGCCTGGGCCTGCTCGTCAAGCAGGCCAAGCAGGTAGGCAGCCTTAAACACCATGGCAAAATATCAACTGACTACAATAAAAAGTCACTGGAAGATTGACTGAACGAAACAAGACCGAATGCGCAATTGCAGCCAAGGGACCTGTTGGCCTTTCCTGATCAGGAGTGTGTGTCTGTTCCATGACATCATCCACAATAAAAGGCTTGGCTTCTCCATCACTGCATGCAACCAAAGCTCCGGCCAAGAATATTCAGGATCTCACCACTGCCCAAGTTCTCAGCGGCACTGGAATGGCCTTTTCCACTGCCCTTTCCACTACCCTTGCCAGAGTAGCCGCCGCTGGACATCAGAGTGCGATTCAATGTCAAGACTGAATTGAATGATGTCACTGGTCACTGAACATTGATTGTCACTGGAGGTGTTTTTAAACTGAGTCTTTGAGCAAACAGCTGCTGCGGCAAAGTGAAGTTGATCATGCTTTCTGCAGCTGAAATCCGAAATTCAAATCAAATTATGTTTGAAGATTACCCCACCAGCTGCGCCTGTTGATGACGGCGTCAATGACAGGCTGGCAAGCCTGAAGCAAGATTGAATTGATTCAGCAATTGATTCAAACAAAGTCAAGAGTCAAGCTCCAGAAGCAGGCTTTGAGAGCCCCACATAAGTCTAGCACTGGCCTCATTGTCATCATGACTGTGGCAGGTAAAAACCAAAAAGCAAATTACCTTGGCCCCAAACAAGCAGCGCCACAAGATCACCTGAACATAGCATGATCAAACAGACTTGAAAATTAACTGACCTTTGACAAAAGGAACGTTTACATGCAGCTCAGAAAGCATTTTTTGCTGCTGACTGTCCAAGCATGCAATCAAATTTCAAAGTTGAAACAAACACTGGCCAGGACAAGGACTGACCTGTACTGTCACCTTGTGACTGGGCATCAGAGAGTCAAGTAGAGGAACCACTTTGCGGATCACTGGCACCAAGACTCACTAGTAGGCTTGGCGCTTGTTAGTAGGGAAGGGACCAACCTCCACCACGAAGTGCTGCCGCAGACTTGCCGCCATCAGACCAGCCCTTGCCTTTTCCATCAGACCAGTCCTTGCCTTTTCCATCAGACCAGTCCTGACCACCACCCTTCCAGGGGCCAGAATCCTTCCCACTGCCTTTATGACCACTGCCACCAGGACCGTTTTGGCCACCATCAGCCCTCCACCTGTGACCATTGTCCTGGTCTTGCCACTGGCCATTGTTCCGACTCTCATTGCCATGCCACTGGCCATCATCATTGTTGGTCCCCTGCCATTGACCACCATTGTTCGGCCACTGGCCAACCTTTGTCTCGCCACCATTGTTCTGCCTCTCATCGCCATGCCACTGGCCATCATAGTTCTGCCACTGCCCACGATCCTCCTGCCTCTCATGCCACTGGCCACCATTCTGCCACTCACTGCCATGCCACTGGCCATGATCACCCTTGCCCTTGGGACCATCACCCTTGCCCTTGGTACCATCACCCTTGCCCTTGGGACCATCACAAGCACCCTTGCCCTTGGGACCATCACCCTTGCCCTTGGAGCCATCACCCTGCCAACCTCGTTGATCACTGGTGTCACCCTGCCAACCACGTTGACCACTGGTGTCACCCTGCCAACCACGTTGATCACTGGTGCCACTGCCGCCCTGCCAGCCACGTTGACCACTGGTGTCACCCTGCCAGCCACGTTGACCACTGGTGCCACTGGGCAAGTTCTGCCTGGATGGATCCATCCAAGGTGGGTCAACCCAGTCATCAAACTCGTAATTGCCGGTGTTGTCCCTGCCACCAGGTCGCCACACATGCTCGTGCTCTTTCCGGTACCAAGGATGTAGGCGAAGCTGTTCCTTCTCTGTGCCTCGCTAATAAGAAAATGAACCAGAACTGGTAGACACAATGGGAAAGATTGTGACAAAACCTGTCCTTTCTCCATTGTGAAAATTGACTGAGGACAAGATTGCATCCAAGTTGCGGAGGGCCACTGTCATCCAAGTGTGCAAGTTGGAGTCCTTCTTGAAGAGCAGGCGACTCCTAGGAAGGAAAAAAGATGGTTCCATGAGGTTATCAATGCAAGAACAGGAGCTTAAAAACGAGTCTTACAAGCCTACTAGTCAAAATTAAATGCAAAATGTTTAAAATCACAAACCAGCGACAAGATTTTCACTTGCCGTGTGAGGCCATCTTGAAGGGTGCCAAGAAAGAAGAACTCTGTCTGGAGGTGATTGGCCATGGAGAAGTCGTTCAAGATTTCAGTCCTCACTGAGTCATGGACTGAAACCGGGATCAAAATGATGACAGTAAACTGCAACCTAGGTACATCACTGGATCTCGGTAAGTTGTGCTCCCAGTAGACTGTTGTTTTGGACGGGCAGCAGGGGTACTGGCTGCAGGCACAGGTGCGCTGCTGGCTGGCACGGTAGCTGGCACTTCCGCAGCTGTGTCACTGACTGGCGGTGGCCCCTGAGCTTGTGCACCTTTTGGTGGGTTTGGTGGTGGTGGCGGCGGGTCAAGCTCCACTTGGGCATCCACTGGATCCTCAGTGTCAGCGTAGGTGAAATCTGGGACAGGGGATGGCTCAGGGGAAGAAGGAGGGCCCTCCTCATTCATCGGAGTTTGGAACCAGTCAAACTTGAATGTTTTAGGGAATTTCAGCAGCACACATAGTGGAGGTGGCTTATATCTAGCCAAAGGCACTGAAGTCTTCTGAAGATCCTTGTCGTCACTGTGCGAAGGTTTCGGTGGCTCCCGTGTAGGTTTTTTTGGCACTGCTGCATCACGCACTGGCGCCATTTCACAGGCCTTTGCTGTTTGATCGACGGATGCCTGACTCTTCGGCTGTGGCACATCTTCTGCTGCTGGTGCCTCTGCTGATGATGGCTGCAACACTGGTGCCACTGACTGTGTTGTTGGAGGTGCCATTGGCTGTGACACTGGTGCCACTGGCTGCGTTTTTGGCTGTGCCGCTGGTGCCTCTGGCTTTGTCGGCTGTGGCACTGTTTCCACTGGTGCCACTTGCTGTGACTGTGTTGTTGGCTGTGCTGCTTGTGCCTCTGGCTTTGTCGGCTGTGTCACTGTTTTTACTGGTGCCACTACTTGCTGTGACTGTGTTGTTGGCTGTGCTGCTTGTGCCACCGAGGCTGTGGTGATGGCTGTGGCTGTGTCGGTGGCTGTGACACTGGTGCCACTGGCTGCTGTGTTGTCGGCTGCGTTGGCTGTGGCACTGGTGTCACATGCTCTGGCGCCACTGACTGTGTTGTTACTGTTGGCTGCGCCGCTTGTGCCACTGGCTGTGGCTGTGTCGGTGGCTGTGACACTGGTGCCACTGGCTGCTGCCTTGTTGGCTGGCTTCGTTGACTGTGACACTGGTGGCGCTGGTGCCACTTGCTTTGGCGTTTGTGTTGTTGGCTGTGCTGCTTGTGCCACTGGCTCTTGTGGCGGCTTTGGTGGCTGTGGCTTTGGCTTTGGTGCCTCTGCCTGTGGCAACTCTGGCGCTTCTGATTCAGGAGGAGGGCCTCTGGCGGTCAACTCTGTCGGAGGAGTGCCGTTTGCTCCAGAAGACTGACTGGTTCCACTGCCAGGTGGGGGCTGAGGTGGCATTGTATGATGCTTGGAATCCTGTCACGAGCAAATGTGAAACCCAACAGTTGACTGACATGATCATGAATGACTGGCAACTCAGCAGCTTCAATTGGGGCCTTCTCCTCGTCGCCCAAAACAGCACTTAACCTGCCACAACTGCCCACATACCAAATTTTGTTTGAATAGATCAATGCCGTGATGAACACTCCAATTCAGTCAAGGTACGGTGTTGGATGGCCAAAACGTTGCCACACATCTTGGGCACTGTTCAAGCATTGAAGATAGTGCGCAAACGTCTCCACATGCTCCATGTCTTGGCACAAGAGCTCCGAGCTCCTTAGAACCAAAATGGACAGTCCACTGCGTCATGCTGACTGACAGGTACCACCTCATTACCACCTCTAGAACGCTGAATACAGCCTAGTCACACTGACGCTGATTCACCTGTGATCCATCTTGCAACATGGCTCACTGCCCAACCCGGATGGCGAGACATTGATTGGATGGTCACAGCGACTTCAATGCCAAAAGCCTCGGAGCGTCATGCTGGCAAACTTCAACTTAAGACTAAGAGAATTGCCAAAACACCAGGTATGCTTCCAAGCTACCGACAACCAGCGGTCAAGAATCAGAATCATGGCTGGTCCTCTGTGAAAGTTACTCCAGCAAGAGATCCTCAGTGAAACAGCAGGGAACATTGAATCGACACTGGCTCAATGACTATTCCTTCTGAAACTCTGAGTCGGTCTTTGCCAAAACACCTGATGATCGGGTGAGGCCGGTTGAGCATTTCGAACATCACATCGACGGCTCGGGGGTGGGCATACACCTGGGAAGTCACGACATCATGCGCCTTAATGTCAATGTTAAATCTGCAGCACATATCACTGAACTATTGCTTTGTTCAATTGAGTCTGAGTTGCTGTTTCCTGGATTTCACTGGCAAGACCGGACAGTCGTCCTCCAAGTCGTGCGTACTGGCTCCAGCCATCCCTGAAGGCGCATGATGACTCCCAATCACTGGACTCAATTTCGAAATATGCAGTGACTACAATTTTCAAGCAACTAATTAATTTAATCTTAATGCCCACTGCCATTGATTGAATGAAAGCCAATCCAAGTCACCTTTGGGCCCACTGGTTCATCATGTTCGTCAAGTCATAATTTGGGCTTTCTGCCATTCCGCACACACTGGGAAGATCGGAAAGCTGACGCACTTGACTGCCGAAGACAAACACCTCCTGCCAGCATCAACGCAGCCATGGGGAACTCAACTTCTGACACATCACATAACAGCTTTGAACTAAATTCCATGGGCCTCATGAAGTGGCTTGTGCTTGTCACAGCCCAATATGAGAACTTTGCGTGGCCAATGCACTTGCGCAACGCCATGACCAGTTCCAAAGTTCACTGCCACATCCTGGCAATTCAGCAGCCTTCTCCAAATTAAAATTAAATGACAAAATTTTAAATTCAAATCAAATTAGAATGCAGCCAAGACTCATAGGGGGGTGTCTCCATGGTGCACTGGCCAGCTGGGGGTCACAGTGCACTGGCCTGACCACAACCAAGAATGTCATGATGGCACTTTTAACATCTGTGCTCAAACACGCCAACACTGCTGACAAGACCAGTTCAAATCAAGCTACAGTTGAACGTGCACAGCCTCTGGGTCCAGCAGCTGCAGCAAATAAGGTGCCTCAAGCGAACAAACAAGCAATCCCAAACAGATTGCCCTTGATGAATGCTAGGAAAGATGATAAGATTCACTTGCACACACATGCACACCTGCACTCAAATCATTTAGGCAAGGCACTGCCCAAGCACTGGACAAATTGGATGGCGGAACGGAAAATGCAATGCGCTTTGCAAAAGGGCCAAATGAAAACAAAATATTATTCAATTAAATTAGAATTTTAAATTAGAATTTGAATAATTTGCATGAGGTATAATAATAATAGTTCACACTGGCATCGAAAGCGCACAATCTTGGGCCAACATCTCGAAAATTGAAGAATGGCAGCAACAATGATGTCAATGCACTCACTCATTGCAGCAACACAATGACCACAACATCACAGAAATTACTGACAGATACAGCCTCTGATACTCTGCAGGAAAAGGCTGGATGGAAAGCAGCCTAGGCGATCAGCCCATGATTGACAGCGAGAAACGATCAAGAATCAGTCCCCTCACTATGATTTAATAATTGAAAAAAAAACTCATCAGCAACATGAGCGGCTTTCACATGCCCAAGGCATGGCAAAGGTCATTCTTGTTGCTCACTGAGCCTGTGACAAGTGTACAGGCAGCTCCTCAATGAGGCGGTGCAGCAGGTCACTACTCCTGCCATGGCATGGAAACAATAATTGGAATCCAAGCAAAATGGTCCTAGCACTGGAAATTCAAAATGGCACTGGCCATGACCACTGGGACTGGAAGCGATGGTAAAAAACAACTAAGTAGGGTTGTGATCAAAGCAGCGCTCAGCCCTCATTCAATGTCTCTCAAGGTTTCAATCACTGACTGAATGGAAGAAGGTCAATCACTGACTGAATGGAAGAAGGAAATTCGAAGCTGCTGAGATTGCCACTGCTCAACTCAATGCCTGATGACACACCTTATCTTCACTCAGCCATCCTTTCAAAGCTTCAAAGCTGAAGTCAATTGAGTCAGTTTTCAAAAGCAACAAACTTCAACTGAGTGTTGCGCCAAGTGACAAGGGCACCGCACCTCATTTGCAAAACTTGTCCCAAACAATTCATTCAGCCAACCTCTGTTCACTGGCGATTCAATTCCCACTGGTATAATGTCAACACTGCCCTACTCCCCCCATTTAGGTTTCTGGTTCTTGTCCATGAATTGGTCCTGCTAAGAACTGCCTCACCAATCACGAACATGAAAGCAAAGCATGCTAAGTTACATAGATCATCCTCTTGCACTGGTAATGCCTAAGTTCCTGGCATTTAGACGACCACTTGAACATAGCTTTAGAAGCTCCCATGATGACATGCTCAGCAAGTGAATCCTGACTCAGTTTGAAATGGGTGTGCGAATTGTGTGTGTGTGTGTCAATCACTGGCAATTGTGTGTCGCCATCATTTCACTGGCAATGTCAGCAATAATTGAACACTGGCAAACGGTTTGCACCTTGCTGGGTAAGAAAGCCTGGCAGGATTGGCCCAGTCCACGATTTCAGACTTGGTCCAAAACAGGTCAGTGTCAGGTTATGTTGTTTCATCTTGAATGTTCACATGAATTAAGTCACGGACCATTGAACAAGCAGCACTGGACAGTCACACTGGAGCTGTGAGTCACCTTCAGTCACAATCAGGTATACTACCATCATGCGCAGGCTGAGGGTCTGCTAAAAGAGCCTGTTCAATGAAATTCAATGATCAATTCAAAACCTCAAAGGCGCTGACCACTGGCACTGGAGCTACCGCTCAGGAAGTAATCGTACATTGAACCTTTGGTGGAATGTGCATCCATGATGGCACAACATCGTAAACCCAAGCAGGGCTCCAACCTTCAAGGTAAGAAGCACTGACTGACTAAATGGAAGAACGGAAGATTGCCACTGCTCAATGCCTGATGACACACCTTATCTTCACTCAGCCATCCTTTCAAAGCTTTAAAGCTGAAGTCAATTGAGTCAGTTTTCAAAAGCAACAAACTTCAACTGAGTGTTGCGCCAAGTGACAAGGGCACCTCATTTGCAAAACTTGTCCCAAACAATTCATTCAGCCAACCTCTGTTCACTGGCGATTCAATTCCCACTGGTATAATGTCAACACTGCCCTACTCCCCCATTTAGGTTTCTGGTTCTTGTCCATGAATTGGTCCTGCTAAGAACTGCCTCACCAATCACGAACATGAAAGCAAAGCATGCTAAGTTACATAGATCATCCTCTTGCACTGGTAATGCCTAAGTTCCTGGCATTTAGACGACCACTTGAACATAGCTTTAGAAGCTCCCATGATGACATGCTCAGCAAGTGAATCCTGACTCAGTTTGAAATGGGTGTGCGAATTGTGTGTGTGTGTGTCAATCACTGGCAATTGTGTGTCGCCATCATTTCACTGGCAATGTCAGCAATAATTGAACACTGGCAAACGGTTTGCACCTTGCTGGGTAAGAAAGCCTGGCAGGATTGGCCCAGTCCACGATTTCAGACTTGGTCCAAAACAGGTCAGTGTCAGGTTATGTTGTTTCATCTTGAATGTTCACATGAATTAAGTCACGGACCATTGAACAAGCAGCACTGGACAGTCACACTGGAGCTGTGAGTCACCTTCAGTCACAGTCAGGTATACTACCATCATGCGCAGGCTGAGGGTCTGCTAAAAGAGCCTGTTCAATGAAATTCAATGATCAATTCAAAACCTCAAAGGTGCTGACCGGTCTGTTGCGCTGGTTCTTCTGGCACTGAAGACACTGCTTCGCCACCATGCAGTGTCACTGAACAGCAGCGAAGCAGTGTCTCAGGAAGTGATGGAACACTGGGCCATGGTCCTTCACGAGCACTTCGAGATCAGCGCGCTGGCTTCTGATCTCGGAGGGCTTGTGTAGGTCGGTTCCTGGATTGGCTAAGAAAAGCACTGGAAAGAAAAGCACTGGAAACACTAGAAACACTGGTCCTGGTGAAGAAAAGCACTGGAAACACTGGATTGGCTAATGTGGCAGTGGCACAAGGATCACTTGCACCACTAGCCACATCTGAGCAACAGTGGTCTACGTGGAGCAGGCGAAGTTGAAAAAATGTACCATGTGTTTTGGTGCCCTGCAACAAGCCAAAAAAACCAGAAAATAAAAAATCCTCGAAATGTCCAGCCAGGTTTAATTATTCCATATGGACCATCATTATCAACCCAAATTATTCCCTAATTGACCATCATTATCAACCCCTGTGAGCCCATAAAAACAAATTAGAAACTTGAAGGCACAGCGACTGGACACAATACGCACCTTTTTCCTAGTAGAAACTTGGGAAGAACGATCGGTTTGCAACTGTTTGTTCTTGTCATCGAAGTGGCGGTCCCACCGGACTTGGTACACGTCTCGATTGTGCAGTCATTCTGCGCATGTGTCTTGCTAATCTTTGCTGAGAAATTTGGTCCAATCACCAGGCTGGACCCACAACCATTTTTCGCCATAGAGATCATCAATGCACTCCTTGCTGGCCTTGTCAATGGGGTTGTCTGCAGTGTGCACATACTCGACCCACAAGTGCAAGCGGCGGCACCGCACTTCTTTCCAGGTGATATGCATCAGTTGGTTGAGATCGGCGGTGACGCTGCTGCCTTTGATCAAAGAGTCTTTGGCTGCAGTGTTGTCTATGAAGTGGATCCAGAATTTATTCCGCATGTCGCCCCAAGTGGCGAGTGCCAGCAAAGGCCCTACTGCTTCGATTTGAGCGATGGCTGTGGATGATGAGTTCGTAATCCATTCTTCTTAAACAGCAGTTGGGGCTGCGCAGGTTGTGATTTGCGGGGTAGAACCATCTCGCTCGACGCACCATTTGCCAACTGCCATGTGTCCAGCGCCTTCACCGTCGGGGACAGTAATCACAAGCTCCAGAATGTGAATGGAACATGGTACCCGCCGTCGGTTCTCATAAGTGAGAGCCCACTCAAGCCACTCCAGCATGGCACGCGAAGCCGAGTTCAAGGTGAGGAAATCGACCTCTGCCGTGCGCGGGGTACTGCGGCACCCGCTCGGCCCCACAATGTGGACCGTACCCAAGTGCAAGCACCATGCAAAGAAGAAGCTTCAGCCGAAGTCATGTGGCTGGTGTCCGTGTGATGCTGCAAAAGGCGGAGAAATTTCTTGATTTTGGTCTCTGCTAACCAAACATCATGGCACCCACGCCCCGAACTGTGTTCCACTTCCAAGAGTCGGAGCTGCGAGCTCGGAGGAGGGCTTTTCTTCACATCTCAGCGCCAACCAATCAAACCCATGAGTTCGCATTTGTGGGCCTGCATGGCGGCAGTGGCTGGCTCAAAGCCCCACGTGTCATCGTTGTAGTGGCATAGCAGAATGGCCAGCTTGCCGCCCAAGGGTCGCACTCACTGGACTGGGAAATGCAGGTGAGCATGGCCTGGCCACAAGGAGTCAATGCGGTACCCACAAACATCTGAAGATCTCGGAAGATTGTGGTCAAAATGCGCAGGACGGCGTGCAGGTGAAAATCTCTCTTGCAAGGTGACAATCTTGTTGCCATCTGAAGCCTTCCAGTCTGAAATGCTCCATGTCCCATCTTCTTTCTCCTCCCGCTTTGGCCAACGGGGTGTGACGCACACAGCAGACCAATCCAAATCAGACATGTCGCCAGGGCCCACGCAATAGCCCATGGATAGCTCCTTTTACAACGTTTCCCGCGCCTGGAAGTCCAACTGTGTGTCACACCAGTGGACTGCGCCATTGCGACAAGTTTGGCATTGCAGCTTTGCGGGCTTGAAGCCCACTCGGCCAGGGCGGCTTCTGCTTCGGGCCTCTCTGGGCGGAACAGACCTGTTGCAGGAATGTCCGGCAACTGTGTGTCTTCCAAAAGCCATTGTAACAGTGGCAAATGCAAATGTCCGATGACTTGTTGCACGTCTGGATGAAGTTGGCTTGCCCATGCTGCGCGCTGGCGCTGGAGCTTTGAAGCCATTTGCCGGATGTGCTCCATCCGGCTTTCCCGCCAGGCGAAAAGGTTGTCTTTTTCTTTCAAAAATGTATCCAAAGCACTGATCCAAGTAGCTGGCATTGGCGGGGGGGCGGCCCTTTCTGGCGCCAGCTCAGCATCCACTTGGCGCGCATGTGGAAATCTGCCTTTAGCAACCCTTGCACAACCGCAGGGTCATAGGGCCCTTCAACTGCTTTTGACATGACCCACTGGCGATACTCCAACAGGAGAGTGAGGCTGGCATTGTCAAAGTCTGGAAAAACTGCTTGGTTATAAGCCACCATCAACTGGAAATGCCGCTCACGGAGCTTCCATAATCCATGTACTGGAGAATAGCCCTTTGCTGGTTGAGCTTGGAAAGCGCCGCCTTTGGTCACAAACAGCTTGAAATGCGTGTCTGGCTCAATGTCCAAAATGCTGCGCACATCGGTGTCCAGCTTGGGCACAAAATCTGCGCGCTTGTCATAGAAGCGCTTCAATCGGCCAAGCAAGGTGTTTGTGGAAAGCCAAGCTGCAGGCCAAGTGAAATGAAAATGCCCTTTGGCCTGATCATCTAGGCGCTCTCGCTGCTCCATGCCCAGGGTGGCATCTTTGTGGATGTCTTCACCGCGGGCCTGTGCCTCTAATACAGCTTTGGTTTTGGCTTCGGCATCTCTCCAAGCAGTTTTCGGTGGCTGGCACGCGAGCATGTCAGGGGGTTCCAAGCCGGCTGGGCGTCCCACGACTTCTACGATACCTGCCTTAGAATCTGCCAGGTCAGCAAATGCTGCCAGTTTGAAAATCTTGTTTCTCACCAAGAATTTTGCCACATCTTCTACGGTGCCTGCATCTAGAAGGCAGTCGTGCAAATCCTCAGTCAAATGCTGAACTACATCTGCACTGTAGCCAGTCATCGCTCGGAGGAATGGTACCTAGAAAGGGAACGGCAGAGAATGGCAAAGTAAAAACTACA